>CM077252.1:5425005-5887505 GCA_039654775.1 Spinibarbus caldwelli
TAGGACAATATTTGGCCGAGATACAACTATTTGAATATCTGGAATCTGAGGTTGCAAAACTGTCCAAATGAAGTCCTTAGCAATGCATATTACTAATCAGAAATTAAGTTTTGATATATTTACGGTAGGAAATTTACAAAATATCTTCATGGAACATGATCTTAACTTAACTTATCCTAATTTTTTTTGGCATAAAAGAAAAATCGATAATTTTGACCCATACAATGTATTTTTGGCTATTTCTATAAATATACCCGTGTGACTTATGACTGGTTTTGTGCTCCAGGGTCACAAATGTGATAAGATAAAGAGTTGTATACCCCGAAATAATAGTTAGAATACATTGTTATTTTCTATTGAGTTGTCCTCGTGAGCAGTGTTGGGGAAAGTTACTTTTAAAAGTAATGCATTACAGTATTGCTTTACTCCATAAAAAAAGTAACTAATTATGTTACTTAGTTACTTTTTATGGGAAGAAATGCATTACATTACTTTTGCATTACTTTTTCTCATCTGGGTTGGGCTTGCTTGTTTGTTTTCAATATAAAAAATCTCTATTTTTGGCCCTTTCATGCCAAAAGGGAAATGAATAAGCCGGCTGAAGCAGGTTGAAGGAAATGTAAATTCAAAATTCACGTCTGTACAGTAGAGGATGTGGCTCAAACAAACCTTTCAGCTGTGCTGTCATTCTGGATTGCAGAAGAATAGGATGCAGGAGAACAAAGTTCAACACTACAATCACAAATGTTATGTTTATCTAAAGTCATTTTTGCTTATTTATTATGGTTGAATTGGATCATCGAAGGTCAGCAGCAAAGACACTGGTTAATAAAATGGGATTAAATACATAAAGGATAAATATATGTATAATATATTTAATTATTGCAGGTTTTCGCCATATTCTGAGTTTGCATTTCAGTTTTTATTCATTTTGAGGAATACTGAATCTGTTTTTGTGCAAGTGAGTTGAGTATGCATGTTCACACTTATTCTAGAACTACAGTAAGCATCATGTTTACACAGTGCACTTACTCCCGATTTTTTCTCAACACAGGGACAGAAGAAATGGGAAAACATTCCCATTGAATCATTCACTCAAACTACTCAAAACAAATCACATAGCGGATGAATCACAGCAGTGAGCCATTAACAAAACATTTTCAAAAATAGAAAACCAGAACTAACAGAGGCTTCAGCTTAAGTAATTATACAGCCATAATTGTGAGTGTTAAGCCTTCTACACACTGCACGATTTTAGCAATCCTATACGATCAATGCAGATCACACTGTGTGACATGAATCTAATAAACTTGGGTACGACATGCATGTAGACTGTACGATGATAACACATATTGACTTGTACGCTTGCATGCCGCATTGATTTCATGTTGCGTTTTTTTGGCTGGTCAGTAAACGTGGGTCGTAGCAGCAAACACACTGTGCGATGATCATGCTGTATTTCTGACACTGGCAGAAAATGATCGTAGGCTATCTTTTGTCGCAAGACCGTGACAACGGCCGTCTTTGAACCTTTCTCACTGTACGACACAGGACCACCGATTAGGAGCCACGATCACAGAAATCGCCACGATTGTTTCACGATGCCAATTTTTCGTCTGGGACAGCCAAAAATCGTGCAGTGTGTTTCAGGCTTTATGCCACTCATATAATTGTGTGCTACCTGAGGAATGATGTAGTAGCGGTAGATATAAATTGAAGCATATATCAAACTGCAGGTGAAGACAATCAGTGCAGTTGTCAGACAGCAAAGTCCACTCAGAGAGGAGCGTTTCCGTCCAACAGGCAAGACCAGCTCCTCGTCCACCTACAAATACACACACACACACATATTTTTATATCATATTAGGGGCATTTAGAATTTTTTTTTTTCCTTAGCATACTACTACACCCTAATTTGAATGAAGACATTTAGCCCCTTTATGAAGTTGTTTTCATCATGAGCTCCTCCCACAGACCTCCACAAAGTAGGTCATTTTAGGTTGTACTATCTCTGCAGGGACATTTGGTTCTTACCAAGATGGCAAAACCCGACGCACACACACAAAGCAGTAATGAATTCATCATGTCCTCAATATACTGTGCCACTTTCAGTATGATCACCCACACACTGGGAGACATGCTACAATCGGCACTACACTCACTTGCATGCCGTGCAGCCAAGAATGGCTTATTCAATGCTCGCGTACTACAGCGGGAAATTATTAGATGAGAGAAGCCGATAGGCAATGACTAATAACGCCCCCAGTCTTGCAACCCATCTGCCAACTGCACAGCACATTGCCTGATCTGGCCTCATTCTTAACTCGCACACGCACATTTGGTTTGATATCATGATAGTGGCTTCCTTTTGACTTATCAGCTTATCGTTTTTGCATTAAGATAATTATATCTGAAATATTTAAAAAATGCTAACCTAATACCTACCCGATTTTTACAACAATAAATAAATAAATAAATAAAACATTATTTGTTTAAAGTGAAGTCTCACTCATGGGGAAGCAAAGTGTCCAACGACTGCACAATTTAGCATCTCTGTGGATGCAGGAAGTCATCCAGATATTGCCCTCATTGCCATATTGTTCCCTTTAAGTTATGAAAACATTATTACTGAATACAAAGGTTATAGAAAACATTCAGTGAATGTTCCATTTTATCAGTTTTATGGTAATGTTACATTTTAATGTTCAGTAATCAGTAGTAACTAGTAAGCAGTAATGTTTAAAAACATTAGACGGAAATGTTTCAGTATGTTTTATGAACGATGTATAAATCACATTTCTGTGCTAATGTTTTGAGAATGTTATTAAAGACCAGATAACTTTGAACAAGCTTTCTATTAAAGTCACTGATTTGTTTATGACTTTAAAGAAACTTCACCAGAACGTTATGAAAACGTTCCCTGCCTATGTTTTTTGAATACTGCATACTCATACTCTTTTGACATGATTTTTGCATCCTTTATAATAGAGAAGTATGCATATTCTGACAAAAGGAATAATTAGAGATGCTAGTGGGCCATGAAGTACACGCTTCACCTTGTTTTTAGGAGGTCATTTGGTCCCCAAACACAACAAAACCCAAACATATTAAACAGCTAAAGCTCACGGAAGTCATTTCTCCTCACCATAGCCATCTGCCATTTTGTCTCTATTGGATTTGTGTGTGTGTGTGTTGCTTAGACACATAAACCTGTGCTGCGCTGTCAAATTTCATCCCTTGTCATTATAAACTCTTAAGAATAAAGGCCTTAAGCTCTGACAATAACAATCCAAACATTCATTATAATTAATACATTTTAAAATGAAGGGCAAGATGTTTTAAGCTATTTTATATTAGTTTAACCAAAGATGTTCTTTAATTAAATGATTAAAGAAGAGCAATTTTATTAAAATATCACAATAATGCACACATTTTGAGCACATAGGGAGATATAGTGCACATTTTATGGCTGAGATAAACATGATGCATGTCATATGATGTGATTGGTGCAGGTGCTGCAGCATCCGTGCCCTCTTGTTATGAAACCAAAGGGCAACAATATTTCTATATTTCAGAAAAAAACTACAAATACATTTAAAAAAAAAACAAAAAAACAAACAAACAACAACAACAAAAAAAACCCTGATGGAGCATTATCAATAGATCATCGCATGACAGGATTAATGGTTTACCATAGATGTTCTTTCCTTCCGGCTTTTGGTTCGTTTCAACCGCAGTTTTCCGTGACATTTCAAATAATGCGCACAAAAAGCGAAACTTACGTGTGGATGCGGTATGAATATTTGAGTTTTATCTCCATCAGCCTCCTCTTTGTCGGCTTTTTGTCCCGTGATGGGCTGAAAGCTGATCTTCACCATGATGAAGGGAAAAAACGCTGTTTTTAGCGAGAACGCAGATCCTTTATACCCCTTGGCTTTCTGACACTATATTTGCCGTTTGTTATAAAGGACCGGAAGAATCTATTATTTATTTATATATTTATACATAAAAATCGCTCTTAAAGTCACAGTGCCAGCGACACCAGTGATGATGCGCGCGACCCAGAATGAGCAAGCGCGCGCACGTTTTGTATACATCATATGCGTGTGTACGAATTTTGTTGTTTAAGATATATAATTTTATTTATCTATCTGATGGTAACACTAGGGTACTTTCATATATGCCATATTAAAAATTACATAAATTAAAGACAATGTGCGCGACCAAGAATGAGAATCTATCTATCTATGTATAGTGTGTAGTGTTATAATATAATGGTATTACCTTGTTACAAGGTCCTAAAATGGTTGTATCATAGTATTTTAGTGAATAAACACAGCTAATAAAAGAAAAAAGACAGTAGAAACAATTATTTTATTCCAAACTTTATTTCCAACTGTTAGTCTGGCTACTGATTGACATTTCAGATGAAACTCCACTGTTTCTGTGCCCAAGTCTCATCACTCGGGCCAGATCTACATGGGTTAGATTGGACTGTTTAATTGAACAGACAGCAAGAGGTTTCCAGCCCGTCCGCTAGACATCCATGCTTAATCTAAGGCTGCAAAATAGAAACATGCACTGATATGCAAGATAAATTTGCTAATTCTCAGAATTCTTAATGCTCTGGGCCATTATGATGTCAGGCATACAAGATGACTGTGATTGGCTGTTGGTACATATGCCAACCAATGGTGAGTTGCCCGTCACCACATAAACAGTATAAACAGTATATGCTGAGACTGAAATATGAAAAAATGTACATCTTTAAGCTACATAAAGTTTATTGTAGGTTTCACTAAAATAAAATACTGTTATAGACCTGTCAATCCCTGTTATTCTGACCAGTGCTGTAAACATTCAGCAGAACATGTTTTATGGGAGTTCAAGTAAAGTTCTGCATTGAGAATGAGTAAGAGTTACCATTATGAATAACACCTGCTTTCGCTTAGGGGAGAAATGAAGGGTTTTATGGTAGACGATTGTGGCTGTCTTGTGAGTAAAAGCAATAATGCCAACCGTAATACGAAAATGATAAACCAAACCCTCCAAATCACTTTCAGTTTTGTGTGGTTTTTCATTCTTGCACCAGATTTAAAAGTATTACATGACAACCTCCATCAACCACTGCACTGTTGTTAAAACAAACCTAAACAAAACATTCATAAAGGACATGACTGCTCGAATTTTCTCTCAGCAGTCACAATCAGGTGCTAATATGAGCTGTTTCTCTACATTCAACCATTTCAGATTAGTCTGCTGCTAATAACATCGCACTCGTTATTCCCCCCCCCCCACCCCCCCCCCCCCCCCCACCCCAACTAAAAACCGTATGTAAGCTAGTGAATTCAGTCAAAAAACACAAAACCAGTAAAGAACTTGACAAGGTCACATTTCACCCCAAATTCAAAAGAAAGATATATGAAATTGTAGTTTGTGTATGGTTATGCAACTTAAGATTTGTAAGATGACAAATATTATATTATATATATATATACATATATATAAAAAATTATATTTAAATAATTGTATTTGTTAAAAATATATATTAGTACTTGTATATACTTTTTACTTAAGTATAAGTAAAAAAAAAATAGACTATCACAATGAGACTAATGAAAATGACTTTTAGACCAGATACTGTAAAGTAATGAGAATTTGTGAGAGGAATGTCCCAAAATATATATATTTTTTCTTTTGATTTTGGGGTGAAAAAGTGACCTAGACATGTTTCTTTGTGAGATTTTACCCATGGACTCATTCAATTATCCAAACAAGCGACAATTTAACATATAAACTAACTAAAAGGTATGAGTAGTGGGGTTAGTTATACTGAAACTAGTATTAGTAGTAAAAAAAAAAAAAAAACTGAGTCAGAGCACAAATCTTAAGGTCACGATCACAGAAAGCAGACAAGTTAACTTTCCATTACACCCACTCTGCGCAGTGACTAATGATGCGAGAAGAATGGCAGAGTTAAATCAGGGTGAACATCACAGCCACAACTCTAACAAATCACTAAACCCTCTTCAGTCAACACATTTACTAATTTCCGTCTTCGAAAATTAATCTGATCGCAACCATAAAGATGAAAAAGCCTATGTACACGTTCACACCCATGATAAGAAAAATGTGCAAAGCGTGATTTATGCGTCACATTTGCAGTTTTTCATCTAGTCGACAGAGCTGACAGGAGTGTGTTTAAGTGCTTTCTGCATGTCAAATTTCCTGGAATTCATTAATATCCAATTAGCATCAACAGACATTTGAGTGTATGTTTGTGTATGAGGTACAAAACCCTCCTCCTTTATGTGCAATAAAGCAGCAGCATCTACAGCCGTCTTTTCTGTTCATTTTGCTCGTTTTTTGAATAAAACATTGTAGGGGGAGAGGTTGAATGTCCAGCGAAGCAAGACTACTTTTCACCCTCATCGTCATATTTCTCGCCCACAGAGCTCAAACGGCATTTAACGGTTCCTGCAAAACACAAAAACATGCCCAGCGCTGCGGCCACTCAACGTCCCAGAGAGCCAAACATCGTCTAGACGCTGCCTAAAACACTGTCTAGACGTCCTCTATGCATTCGTATACATTTGTGAGCCTTCTCAAGCATCCTGTGGGGTTGGCCTCTTGAGGTCTCGGATCTGTTTGATGAGATAGGTCTTCTCGTCGCCGAACTGCTCATCCTCAGCGCGGTCGTTCTGGAACTTGCTGAGGAACTCGATGAGTTTGGTCTGGTTCTTCAGCAGGATGTCGAGGATTGGCTGGGTCTTGTTCGGATTGGCCACAAACACCTAAATGCACAGAAAAAGAACTTATGTTGAAGGTTGAGAAGTTTTGGGATGGCATATTGGTGAGTGTTGAACTGGGAAGATTCAGCTGACAATTAATACCTTAAATACATGAAAGGCCTCAAACTGGATGTTGCGGCTCTTGTCTCTCAGTAGGTTCATCATGAGTTTGAGGTTCTCTGGTTTGCTTATGTACTTTGTCATTATTGTGAAGTTGTGCCTGTCCAAAAGCAGCTCTCCCAAAAGCTGAGACAAAGAGAAATGACATAACACATTATAAAAATAAAGATCTAGTTGCTATAGTAAACAAGCACAGAATTCCGTTTAAATGCATTATAGAGCTTGTACCATACCACAGCAACTATACACACAATCAGATATATATATACCATTTAAATTAGGGGTTAATTAAATGTGTTATTCATCAAGGGTGCATCAAGGGGGAAGTCGTGGCCTAATTGTTAGAGAGTTGGGCTTGTAACCTGAAGGTTGCCGGTTCGATTCTCGCACCGGCAGGAATTGAAGGTGGGGATTGTGAATGAACAGCACTCTCTCTGCCTTCGATACCATGACTGAGGTGCCCTTGAGCAAGGCACCGAACCCCTATGGCTGCCCACTGCTCCGGGTGTGTGTTCACGGTGTGTGTGTGCGTTTGTTCACTATTCACTGCTGTGTGTGTGCACTTGGATGGGTTAAACGCAGAGCACCAATTTCGAGTATGGGTCACCATACTTGACAATACGTCACGACTTTCACTTTTTTTTTCACTTTCATTACATTAAACAAAAGTGACAGTAAAAACATTTAGTATATTAAAAAAAGATTTATATTGCCTGTTTCCACAAAAATACTAAGCAGCACAACCATTTTCAACAGTGCTAAAAAATGTTTCTTGAGCTGTAAATTAGCATATCAGAATGATTTCTGAAGGATCATGTGACACTGAAGACTGGAGTAATGATGCTGAAAATTCAGCTGTGCATCACAGGAATAAATTTAATTTTAAAATACATAAATTCAAATAGAAACCAGTTAATTTAAATTGTAATATTTCACATTACTATTTTTATTGTATTTTTGATCGAATAATTGCAGCCTTGGTAAGACATTTAATATTAAAAAAACCTTAGTGATCCCAAACCTTCGAATGGTAGTTTAAATAAGCGCAACCAACATACAAATTTACCCACTTCTTACCTTTAGCGACTGCCTCTTAGTCACATAGTTTTCTGAGTGAAGAAGTTTCTCATATTCACTAAAGAACTGAAGATTAAAAGAGGGAAAAAAGACAGGAAAGAGATATACAGTAAATATAAAGTTGTTTGGCTTCTCGTACGGTATCCTCAAAAAGTATTTGAATACTTATGGTACACTTGCATTAAATTAAATACAGAACCAAGTGGCATTTATTTATTTCCAAGCAAAGCACTTCACAAGAAGTAGTTTGTTTGATTTTAAATGTCAAGAACAATATATATACTGTCCAAAATTACAACAAAAGTATTTGGACACGTGGTTGCCAAATGTTACTGAAAGCCGCCCACAGTTAATCTGAAGAACATGAGGGGAACTGACTTCATGCATCCAATAAAATAAATTTTACAGCACTTAATTTAAAGTCACTGTGGAAATATGATGGCATGAAGTTAGTTCTGAGAAAAGCTCTAGTAGCATTTCTTGGTATTTTGTTATCTAATGCATTAAGACATTTTTAAAGTCACACATAAGTGCCCATATACTCCTTTGGCCCACTCAAAATTCAAATCACTTCCAATTGTATTGACTTTCACATTAAATGCAAACAAACAGTTCTGAGAAGAACCCGCTGCAGAATGACTGACAGATCCAAATCACATCCAAAAACAACAGACAATGACGGAAAGCTAACCAATGACAGAAGAGCCCATGACTCACTCTGTCATAGTGCTGCTCCAGAAACTCAGCGCTGAGCAGTTTGTGTCTCGTCAACAAATCCTGGAAGAAAACCAAACAAATGGAATTCATCAGACATAATAATCATACAGTGCACCTGAAGATGAAATAATCAAAGATGCCACCCAGACAAAACAAACACTCAAAGCTTGTATATTTACAAAAACACTAACTTTAAAAGTGGCAAATGCATCCGAGGCAATGTCGAAGGTGGACATCTCTACGTATCTGAAGAAATCATAGAACTGCTCGGAGCAGAGGGTGATCTTGGCCAGCGGCTCGTGCCGTATGCATTCCCTCAGCATGATCCCACAATTCAGAGCGATGTCTGGTGACTCGTAACTATAAAAAGGACAGGAACTCAACATCAGAAACATTTTGACAACATATACACATGCTCATGTAGATCCAAACAGGTTTGAGTTTCTTTCATAGACTGAAAAGGAGATGCTAATGTTCATGCTGCTCGGTTCTTTTCCATACAATAAAACAAAGTTGTCAAGCTACAAAAATGACAAAAAGGCACCACAAGAGTAATCTATACTCATTTCAAGCCCTCTGAAGTCATATGGCCTACTTTTAGGGTGCTTTATGGAGTTTGATCCTTGGTCACCATTCATTTCCATTGTATAGAAAAGCATCAACGTGTCTAAACATCTGTTCTTGAGTTCCACAGAAAGTCTAAAACAACATTGGGGTGATGACAAAATTAATATTTTGACAGGGAACTACCAAAATATTCACATTTAAGATGATATCGTTGATGTACCCACCCACACAGCTAAAGTTTACTCATAAGGTTATTTTAGGAGTAACCTGGGATCAGAAAAACCTCTCTAAAAACTCAGTCACCAAGCCAGTTCTCTGGTTAAGATTTGATCTAAACACCAGCCTCTAAATCGGAAAAGCAAATTGAGCTAGTCTGACAACTGCAGAATATCAGGTTATATATATTAAATAAAAAGATAAATGTCTTCAGAATATGTCTTTGTGTGCATGTCTCACCCTTTAAGCAGCATGAAGAGTATATTTTGTTGAGTGCACAGGTATTCGACTGTAGGTGTCCGTGTGCCGATCTGACGTCTCAGAATATTATTAAAGATCTGTGCCACATCTTTCTTGCCCTAAACAAATAACATGCAGACAGTTACTGAAAAGCTCAACTGATCATATTACAAGCATGTATTTCACAAATGGGAATCTGAGAGATAAAATGAACATGTACAATGGTTTACAACTGGTATCAAACTATATCTCAGCTGATCTGATCAAAAGTAGCCAGTCAAGACAGAATGCCATTGACATCTGGTTAATACGCACAGTATTAACGTTTCTCAGTTGCAAAATAAGAAGCCACTTTTGATTAGATGGCATTGAGGGGAGCATCTCTTTTGAGGATACATAAAGGAAGGTTTTTCATTTAATGTTTTCAATTGAATGGTTGTTTCTTACCTATTAAACAAAGTTGAAGTTGAAATAATTATGTTACGGACCAGACCAGTGATTCTCAACCAGGCAGTTGAGAACCCCAAAGGGGCCTCAGCACAGCTGGCTTGAAATTATTTAAAATAAGACTAAATGTTCTTTAAAGGGGTCATATGATGGTGCTAAAAAGAACATTCTTATGTGTATTTGGTGTAATGCAATGTGTTTACGTGGTTTAAAGTAAAAAAAAAAAAAACGCATTATTTTCTACATATTTTACATTATTTTATCTCCTTTAAGCCCCGCCTTTCTGAAACGGGTCGATTTTTACAAAGCTCATCGGTGTGAAACAGCGAGGTGTGCTCTGATTGGCCAGTGATCCAGTGCGTTGTGATTGGCCGAATACCTCAAGCGTGTGATGGAAATGTTACGCCCCTTACCATAATATGATGCTGCATCCCCACGACGACACAAAAACATTAACCGCCATTTCAAACGAGGCATTTGTTGCATCCAGTGGGGACATAATTGAAGTGTGCAGCACAAACTCCAATATTTGTGTTGTACTGCTCTGGGACAGTGTTGTAAATAAAACTCAGCCACAGATTTCTTATGTCCTCTTTACTCGCACAATGCAAACCTTCCCACATCGTGACGTAGAGATGTGGGGGCGTGTTAGAACGAATCGTTTTAGGTAGGTGTGGCTGACTCTTAACTTTAATAAAGAATATCTCTTTGGATTTGAGACTTTGGTCTTTGCAACTTTACAGATCTTCTTTATGCACCAAGAGCTTGTAACAATCCAAAGAGAAAGGAAAAATTGAAATCGCATCATATGACCCATTTAAAATCATTTAAACATCAAGATAAGTGGTTATTTTATTTCCTATTCTAATTTGTTTCCTTAACTGCAGTATAGTCTTGGAAAACTTCTTTTTTTTTTCCCACAAAAAAAATTTGTGATATTTAGACCAGGAAAAGTCATGCAAAATTAATAAAATATTAAAAAAGCAAGAACATTTTTTTTTCTAGTTACATTAAGCTCTAAAATATTTTATCATGTAGAAATAGCTATTTAAAAAAAAAACTAATCAAAAATGACTAAAAATGAATACTGTAAATGCACTTATTAGAAATAAAAAGTGCAAACCCATTCAGTTGTTGAAACTTAAATGGCCATTCTTAGTTTCTGTTAATAAATAAAATGTTTATAAATGAGCAGCTTTGTCATTACAGCCTCAAAGCCAGAAGGGTTGAACACCTCCACATCACAATGTGATTCATTTGTCAGGCTTAGGTTGTTTTGACACATACTTTGCATGAATATTTTCTAAATGAATAAATGTAAATGTATGTCTTGATGCATTTTTTTTTTTTTTTTTTAAAGAACAGCATTTGAGAACTGCTCAATAGATTTTGAGTAACTTTCTGCAACTTTGTGAAATTTTGTGTCATTTTCTAGCCTACTAAACTCTAAAGTCTATAAAAGCACCTCAAATTCGATGAGCTGCAGATCTGCGACAAGGGTGCTGAGCAGGCCGCTGTTGTAGAGCTCCTGAGCGAGCTGAGCCACAGCTTCTGTCTGCGGCTCCTTCTCGTTCGTGCCGTAGAGAATCTCCTTCATGGCCAGCAGAGATTTGGACACCTCTTCAGAGGCCTGCAGACACACACCCCGCTCATTAATGGCTTTTAATGGGTAATAGTCATAGTACAAGCCCAAACACATTGCAGATTTCTGTACACACTGCATAGGTCTTTTGTACCTTCTCAGCCTTCTTGTCTGAAATGTCCTGCTTCTCCAGAATGGTCATGTTGTCTTTTAGATTCTTCACAATGTCCGCTGGACACTTGTGAGACTTACCGAAAGGGAAGGGCATGGCAACACCTTACCAGGGCAAACAGGTAGCAGAGAGCCCACCTGTAAATGTCAAAGAGAAACAGAGAGAATGTCAAAAAAATTAACTCAAAGAATTAAGGAACAAAATCATTTACGAACAAAAGAACGACCAAAACAAAATAACAAATAATAGAATGTACAACCAACTTAGAATCAGCAAAAGGAAAACGTAACTCTCAATGTCACAGAAAGCAAGAATGAACAAGGAAAATGAAAAAAAAAAAAAAAAAAAAAAAAAAAAAAAAATGAACAAATGGAACAAAAAGTGAAAACAAAACCATATAAAAAAAAAAATTATAAAACAAATGATGAACACACAAACAGAAAAATTAAGAAACAAACAAAAAAAAACATACAAAAGAATGAACATATAAAAGAATAAATAAATAAATAAATGAAAGAATGAACAAAAACACATGAAAAAAAAATGAAATGTACAATCCAATAAAATACCAAACAGATGAATGAACTACGGAACAAACAAATAAAAGAACGAAATTAAATAATGAACAGATGAACAAACTAAAAATCAAAAATGAATGAACGGACAAATTTACATATTTTTATTTATGCATTTGGCAGAAGCTTTTATCCAAAGTGACTTAAACTACATTCAACATAAACATTTTATCAGTACTTGCTTTCTCTGGAAATTGAACCCATGACCTTGTGGTTGCTAGTGTCATGCGTTACTGTTTGACCACAGGAAGGCAAATGAAATAATACAAACTAGAAACAGAACGAACAAATGAAAGAATGAACAAATGGAAAAACAATTGGGAGAATGAATTGACTAGCAAAAACATAAATAAACAAGTCAACAGAAACTAAAACTAAATAAGAAGTAACAAACCGGAATAAGCATAAGTTCAGTGCTCACTGCCAACAACATAACTCTGAAATTCAAGTTAAGACATTTCATCTGACATAAGGAAGTAGATCAGTAGATGAAGTTAAAGACAGTAAGTTTTACTGCTGTGATCTTTATGGAGGAAGCCAGCATGCAGCTGTATTCATTAAAGATATTTTTGCTGCATTTTTGACCCACTATCCTGCAAACTTTATTTCCAACCTGCTTCAGCACACCTGCATGCTGGCTTCCTCCATAAAGATCACAGCAGTAAAACTCAAGCATGCTTTATATGAAATGAAACAGAATCCCAATAAATATACTAACCTGAATACAAGCTATTCATAAATGCTGCAGTTTTTTTTCCATAACCTTCCCCAAAACCACACAATTACGCTATCATTATTAATAATTACTATTATTCTGCCACATATGCTCTGAATGCCGCAGCTTGTGGGATCCGTGCGTCACAGGACCATACGTCCAGCCGGTTAATCTCCACGCAGCTTGTGCAAGTTAGCCAAATCCTTGACCTGGTGACCACACTCGCCATGTCTGCCCCAACACAAATCTGAACCCAGACAGATGCCACGGCTCGCTGAGACAGATGACTGGCATGCTGAGTTCAATGCAAATGAACGCATCTAACATTCACTTCACAGGAGTTGCATGTGATCAATTACAGGATGTCTGATCAGCCATGGCATGCTAAAACAAATTACTGTTGCACCTGATTTTAATATGTGCATTACCAGCAAAAACTGCTGCAAGCTGTCAGAAGATTTACTGTCAAGTTCAACAATACTGTACTATATTATTTGCAGGAGACTGGGGCAAGCCACATGCCACAAGGGCTACATCACAGAATCTATTAGAGGTATTTTTTTTTTTTTTTTATGTTGGTTTCAGTGTCACAGTGTGTTTCATATGTTGTAATTCTATACAATTTATTGACTACAGTTTCTGATAGTCTATTACATATTATTAATCAATCAATAAACTTTGATGAAGACCATATATTATTAAATGAAGACGACCACATATTGCAGTTTTACAATTTAAAAATACCTTGAAAATTATTATAAGGAAACAGATAAAGTTTAATTAACCAAAAGTAAACTTGGAAAACAAAATAAACAGATAAGCGCAAAATCAAATCCAAGTGATTTCACATATAGGCCTACTGTATTTATATGGGAACTCTAAAACTTAGTTGTTTTTTATCAAATTAAAACAACAAAATATAAAAGAGTGAAGTACAGAACTTACATTTATTATTAAGGAAGTCGGATACTCCATTGTATGTTTATTTATATATTTATTTTAATATATAACATTTAGGTTGTTTAATAGCAGGTTAACATTGTGACAACTTACCCCATATACTATGATGCTGTGAAATAATACATATTTTAAAATAGAATTTATACAGTTAATATTAATAATATTATTTACAAGAAAACAATACAAATTATTTAACAACAAGGAATTATTAGCTGATGCCAGTAATCTCACAATTATCACAAGGCTAGTTCAGTGACATTTTAGTATCTAGTAAAAGGTTCAGGAGAGAACTAATAAATTGCAGTAACATGCATACTTGTGTCCTAACGGTAAATCTTTTCATTTACTTTATGAGAGACTAGTGAACATGTGTAGATGATAATGCAGATAATAGCTCAAAACCACAGCAATGCACTGCACTGTCAAAATATACTTTACAGCTCTGAACACATCTAAACTGTTAATATCAACACATAATGGATACAGCAATAAGATCTATGCAAATCCACCTGCAGCCCATGTATAAATGTCATATGAACCCATAAACAAAACTTTGCACATCAATCTGAATGACAGAGGGGCTTCACTTGTGCTGTGTCTCAAACCTAGTCAGCTGTCTACCTAGAATCATTCTATAATGATGATTCACTGGTTCAAACGTGCCTATGATGGGCAAAAACTCTCCCTAGGTAGGTTGCTCACTTGGTTTGAGACACAGCTCAGTACTTCTGCGCAAGCACAGGCCCAGTGTGATGGATACAGATAAGTCAGACCTCTTGACACTTCTTTTGTTTATATTTAAATGAAGGCGGTACAAACCACACAGGATGCGAAGCCCCTTTCCCCCATTAGTATTTTTGCAGAACCAGACTTTGTGCGTAAATGCTTTTGTGGTTTTTGCATATAATGGCTGTGATAGGCCTCTGCATGCACTTACAACACTGAGCTTCACAACAGGAACCAACAAAAGATAAGTAAACAACATCACACCTTATTTGGGTCTCCTTCGGCCTTTTCTAGCGGTGTAAGTCCTGGAATATGATGTTTGGGTGTGTTGTTTCTTAGCCTGTTTTGTGCGGACAACCGTGTGTGTGTACACGCTACAAGCACCACTGCACGAACAGCAGAAAGGACTTCCGCAAACCTGCAGCGAGGAGGATTTCAAAATAAAAGCCCCCGACGCTCTCAGAGGTTTCCGGGCACAGAAAAAAGTTTAAATACAAAATTCTTTATTCATAAATGTAAACGGGCATCACAAAAACACACATTCACTTATTTTAAAATAGAAATTGGTCACTGCCTTCATAATAACAGCAACACAAAATAACAAAGCGAAAAGTGCTGTAATTTACTCTAAACTAAAAACATAGGCTTGTTATTTCATTCATCATTCAGAATCAGAATCAGAATCAGAAAGAGCTTACACACACAAGGAATTTGTCTTGGTGACAGAAGCTTTCAGTGCACAAATAGGATGACAAGTGAGGAGACAGATAACAAAATAAACAAGTGATTAAAAATAAATATGTGGAAACAATAGGCCTACACAATAGACAAAAAGTAAATAGACAATATATTGTATGTACAGATGTGCTATATACAAATTATGCAAGAGAATTTGGATAGATGTAAGATATGTTAAATCAATAACATATGTATAATAAATATAAGTAAAGTATCATTCACAGTGCACAGTATGTTGGTCTTATTGCTGTTTGCTTATCAGGATGCCTTTTTGTATATATTTTTTCTATTAATATTCTTAACGTTTATCTCAGTATTTGATTTGCTATGACTGATGTTTTTCATTGCGGCATTTGATTTTGTGCATTGTTCAAATTGTTTCAATAAGAAATTATTTAAAAAAAGAAAGGTTAATTATTTACAATATTTTTGTAGTGGAGTAAATATTGTTAAAAAAATAATTCTTTAAAAATTTATATGGCTTACATACATTAAAATATGATGGTTTGCATACTTTATGAAGAAGAGAACGCAATAAATTTAAGTAAAAATAAATACTGAAACAGGCCCATGATTCCGCTTGCTCTAAATATTTATGGGAACTTTAAAATGCGATATTTTATCAAATTAAAATATACCAATAAAACACAGTGAAGTACAAAATAATGTACATTTATTAAGGGAGTTGTATGTTGAGATGTGTTTTGATTTTTAAAGTCCGTGAAGTCTTAAACAGAGTTAAATTTTGCTCTAATCTTGTCCAGGCACACTTAGTCATCCAATCTGCTAAATAAGTTTGTAAAAAAAAAAAAAAGAAAAAAAAAAAAAGCAAACTAAAAAAAAAAAATTAGTTGTAATTAAGATTATTTTATTATAACTAAATTTAAATAATTTTAATTTATTGAACATTTATTGTGACCCCCTGGAAGTATGCTGAGGCCCCCTAGAGGGCCCCTGGTTTAGAACCTATCCTCATTTCAAAGCAAAGTGATATAGGCTCAGCCGCCCTCTAATGGTTAAATACTATACTTAAACGACCGGTAGAGATTCAAGTAGCCTATTTGTTCTAGAGCAGGGGTCAAACTCAGTTCCTAGAGGGCCACAGCCCTGCAGAGTTCAGCTCCAACCCTAATTAAACACACCTGATCCAGCTAATCACGTCCGTCAGGCTAATTTGAAAACTACAAGGTTTGTGTGTTGTGAGTTTGACACCCCTGCTCTAGACAGAATGAAGAACAGGATGTTTATTTGTAAAATACGATCCACGCACAGGATATGTGGTTAAGGTGTGATTACTATGATAGTTACATCTTACCGAAGAAGTTAGTCTTTCTAAAACTATAAATAACTTCTGAAATAACTTCCTACATGCCAAAAAAAAAAAAAAAAAAAAGTGTGAGGTCACAGCACAAGAGAGAAATTGAATAGAGACAGAAATGTCGTATTAATTTGTACTGCTTCATATTCATCACATTAAAAACTGAATAAAATTTGATAAAACTATGGCATGATGCATTAATAAATACGCATTGCTATTAGCGTGTAAACAGCAACCCCTATTGTTTTTTTATTATTAAATTTAGTGTTTATTGCTAAAATTGCAAAAGCACACAAATCATGATATTAAACTGTATTAGACTATATTTTGACCTCTTAGCCTATATGTCTCAAATGTGTTTTCTTTGTTTGTTTTTATAGTGTTGTACTTGTAACCCTACCCCTCCAAAACAGCAAAGCCTACAGAAAATGAGTTAAAGGGAAATAAATAATTAGTTTTTTGAGGTAGCTAATCAACATTTTCTAGCTGTTATGGACACTATTTCTTGAAAATAAGAAGTCTTATTTTTAGATTTCTTTGTACCCTATTCATAGCAAGTGCCAGGCAGGCGGCGATAATGCCCCAGAGACGCTTGCATGAGCACGCAGAAGAAGAGCGCGACCCGGAAGCACATTGAGCGGAAGTGGTTTTTTCTCGCTCCTCGTGTCGCTCTTCCTTTCCGCCTGCTCGAGTGCGCCATTCACACACACGCTGCGAAGGTAACGATGGAAAACATGTTTTAAAGCGTTTATACCCCTTCCACACACATCAAAGTATGCACGTCTGGTTGTTAACAGACTTATATTCATATTTTAACCTGTATAAGTCAGATGTAGTTCGTTGAAATGATGAATTTGAAGGCGTTCTGTTAGCGGTCCGTGAGTCCGCTGTTTGTCCCTCAGAGAAGACCATGAGCGAATCACTCCTTTTACTTCTGTGCCACTTTGGTTTCTGGTTTTCAGATAATGTAATAGTTGATTGAGTCATGTTAACTGTATTACTGAGTTGCTTCGCAGTGTTTAGAGTGCATTTAGAATAGTTTGTGTTCAACATGAAGACAGATCGTGGTAATCATTTTTTAGATGTCAACATTAATTGTTTATATTGAACAATCTTATGCTGTATGTACTGTATTAACTGTTCAATATTGCTTTTTAATTTAATTTCATAATACGTTAGAATTGCATTGTTTCCATATAAAAAAAAAATCGATTTTGACACTTTTATTGAATATAAGCATTTCAAATCTAGTTGTTATTTGATTATTTTGGTCTTGCATCTGTGTGAATACTTTGTTTTTTTGGACTCCCTTATGTACATGAAATGATATTCTCATTTGCTTTGAAAGATGGCTGAAGATTGGGAGCCTGTACCAGCTGTTGCTGAAACACCAGAGATCAAACTCTTTGGCAAATGGAGCACAGATGATGTGCAGATCAACGACATCTCCCTGCAGGTATGTTTTCATGGACATTATTTTTCGTGAGAATTGCTTTTTATTTGCCAATCAACCCTGATATGAAATGTCAAATCTTTTTTTTCCCCCCCTTGATATAAGTTTAGACTAATTATCTATATATAAATATCAATAAATATTATGTATCGCTAGCTTTTATTGTAACAGATTGAACATAATGCAATACAGTTAAGAGATGTCCTATAACATTCCTCAAAAGTCTGTTTAATCATATTTGATACTTTCAGCATATCTAAATATGTATGATGAATGAAGTAAATCTAAGTTGTTTCAGTCCAGTAAATGTTCATATTGAAAGATTACGAATATGAAAGTTGTTTACTTCATAAAATTCAGTAAAGATATCATGGCAAAAAGACATGTACCGTGAGCTGAATTGGAATGTTTTTAGAATTATACTAAAGAATCTTTTACTTACTTAAAAGGTATAAGTTATAAATCAGATGGTCGAAGGCATGTAGCACATTTTTCAGTAACATTTTGATTATATTGATAATGTAGAGGCTGTAGAAATTCATATGTCTGTTGTAATGCAATAAGGCTGAGCAAATTAACATGTATTACTCTCTTTTGTAAGGATTACATTGCCGTGAAGGAGAAATATGCCAAATACCTCCCTCATTCCAGCGGCAGATACGCAGCCAAGCGTTTCCGTAAGGCTCAGTGTCCCATCGTGGAGCGCGTCACTAACTCCATGATGATGCACGGACGCAACAACGGCAAGAAACTGCTGACCGTCCGCATCGTCAAACACGCCTTTGAGATCATCCACCTGCTCACCGGTGAGGTGAGACAGCAGTTTTCCACACATTTGTTAATGCCTGGTTGCCTTTAGTCTGGCTTAAATTTATAGTAGAATGTAAATGTTGCATTATAATTCATCAAACTATTTCTAAGATGTTGGGACTTTCCTAATAGTAGACCATTTTTATTTCCTTTCCAGAATCCTCTGCAGATTCTGGTGCACGCCATCATCAACAGCGGCCCTCGTGAGGACTCCACTCGTATCGGACGTGCTGGAACCGTGAGGAGACAGGCTGTTGATGTGTCACCTCTGCGTAGGGTCAACCAGGTCCGTTTGACAGAGTTTGCTAAAACAATGCCTAAATAGTTACTTGTCTATTGGCTAACCTTTTATTTTTCTGAGTAAAAAATACCAATGAAATGTTCACAATGGGACCAGGAACATGGCATTAAGAAAATACATGTTGACTTCTAAGGGACTTGTTATAAGTTAGCATGCTTTTAGTATCCCAAGACACTCTGTCAGACTTGGGTGGCCATTCATAGAAAATGCAGAGCACAGAAATGGCAGGTGAAGATATGATCTTATTTGAAAGTGGTCACTTATTGTGTGTTATGATTTTAGGCCATCTGGCTGCTTTGCACTGGTGCAAGAGAAGCTGCTTTCAGGAACATCAAGACTATTGCAGAGTGTCTTGCTGATGAGCTCATCAATGCCGCCAAGGTGAGATGAACAATCTGATTGGAGCGTTTTACTTTTACTATGTTATCAACACCTTGAGGGCATCTACAGTAACTTGTCTTTTATGAATCTATTATTTGATTGCTATTAAAGTTGTTTTTTTTTTTTTTTTTTGTGTCTCTTGCAGGGTTCCTCCAACTCTTATGCCATCAAGAAGAAAGATGAGCTGGAGAGAGTGGCCAAGTCTAACCGCTAATCTCAATTTTGTACAAATTTTGATCACAATAAAGGAAGAGTGAAACCTATTCTTGTCCTGTTTTATTTTTTGAAATGATTCGGTGCTGATATAACTGCTGTTTTTAGAGTCGGGTAGTGTACATGAACATAAGGGTGAATTTTGGTGTTCGTACAAATGTGATTTTTGGCTGATCTACCTCAGAAAAAAAGTCAGTTTTTCATGTGTCCCAAAGTAATGTCTAAATGTAGTCAATGCTCAATTTATGCAGACTATTTCAGCAGTTGCGTGTTCAAAAATGACGTGTGTGTGGCTGTAAAATATTTCTTATTTCAAGTCTGTTCCTGTATACTGTTCATAGAATATTGTCTCCCTTGTTTTTGATCTAAGCTGCCTTGAGGAATCACAGTTTGTTAAATCATGATTTTTGAACATCTACAGTCACAAGACCCTCAGTCATTTGACTCTCCATCCTCTCCCCTGCGTGTCTTTCATTAACATATATTCTCTAATCAAATCCATGCTGCTGCTCTACTCTTGCCAGCAAAGGCATCAGATTGAAACTAAGATTATAAAATCCTTGTCATGTACTTAAAGGTAATACAGCTTTTTTTATTTTTTAGATCAGTATTATGAGATTGTATCTTGTTTCTGCTTGCATGATTATATAAAATGAGTAATAAGGCATTGAGACCTCTGCCAAAGTTTGACCTCAGAGCTGCATCAACAAACTCCGCTTAAGCTTGAATTAAATTATGTTTCAAGGTGGAGACACATTTTTAATGTTTAAAGGGGAGGTTTAGAGAAAAGATGATAATCTACTGCTTACATCTGATTTGAGGGTCAGATACGAACTGGACCCCTCTGAATTGTAAAGGAATTGTGCTGATTAATAATTGGAGACCAAGAAACATGTCTCAAATTTTTAGATGCATTCTCTTACTTTGTCTTCTCCCATCTGTGGGTAAGTGAAAAATAAGTCAGTGCTCTTATTAATATTGTTATTATTTTTTCACATTTGTTTTATTGTATCAGTTTAACAGTAAATTAGATGTGTAGTTCAGTTCATGTGAAATGTCAAGTAACCTACATATATTCCACCTAAATGAACTGGATAGATGTTTATATTGTGTATTATCTACTACACACGTGCTAATATATTGTATTCTCTTTATCTGTTCTCTTGTAGTTCCTCTGTTCTGTTATACCTGTGTATTTCCTTCTATCTCACCACTGGACTGTCTCAAGTTCCCAACCAGGTGTCCACCGGGTCAGCTCTGTCTTTCTAGCAAAGCTGTAGGACAGCGGGGTATGTAAATGTAAAATTGTCTTTCAGTCAGTGTGATAGATGAGTGTAAATTTTCCTGTGCTTGATTTAATTTCAAGCTGTGAGAACAAATTTCAGTGATCATACTTTGAAGAGCATATTTTATAAACATTTATTTTGTACATCACTGTGCATTACTAAAAAAAAAACACATCTGCATGAAAGCCTTGTGTGAACATTATATTGCAAGAACTGATTATACAACTGTTTATTAAGCAAAATACAGGACACATCTGTGCATGTCATTGTGTGTAATTTTCTTTGAACAGGGGACTTTCAGGTCGTCTTGTATGAAAAGAGCTGTGCTATTCCTGCCCTGTGTGGACTCACAGGAGAGAAGTTTGCCATCGGTTTAAACTTCACTTTCACCAATGACTGCTGTGATACTCTACTCTGCAATGGCGTCTCAAGCAGTTCTGCTTTCATCTGGTCCAGCACCCTGCTCTCACTTCTTCTGACATTGTTTTATTTACAGTAAGCTTAATTAACTATAACAAGAAAGCAGTCAAAATGTAACACACACTCACAAATGTCTTTATCTAGAAAAAATATATATAATAATTTCTATGTAAATGAATGTATTCTTATCTTTTCTTTGCCTTTATAACAGTTGTAACAAGAAGAGTTTAATGTTTCCATCAACATTTCTTCATACATACAAATGTCACACATGGATACGTTTAGAATAAAATAAAAAAAGTAACGTTTTTGTGTCTACAGCCTTGTTTCTTGTATATAGTTGGGGAAAAATATTTTTGTAATTTATTAAAAAAAACAAAACAAAAAAAAAAAAAAAAAAAAAAAAAAACCTATGGTCCTGCGCGTGCTTTCTGTGATGCTTGCGGGTGTTCGGTTCCAGGTTTTTCGGAGTCGATTCCGACTCTCGACTCCATTTAGCATGACTGTCTAAATTACTCTAATTTGGCGGTGACATGACTTTTAAATGAGCTATAAATTCGTCACATTATAATGGTCAGGGGATGGCGCTATTGTCTTAAACAGCATTGATATTAAAAATACATTTACATTTAGTCATTTAGCAAACGCTTTTATCCAAAGCGACTTACAAATGAGGACAATAGAAGCAATCAAAATCATCAAAAGAGCAATGATTTGCAAGTACTATAACAACTCTCAGCTTAACGCAGTACACGTAGCAAGGTTAATTATATAGGCTAATAAATAAAAAGAAAACAGATAGAATAGAAAAATAACAGAGCAAGCTAGTGTTAGAGGCCTTTTTTGCTTTTGTTAATTGTATAACAAATAAAAAGAAAACAAACAGAATACAAAAAGATTAGAAAAGCTAGTGTTAGTTTTTTTTTTTTTTTTTTTTAGAAAACAAGCAGTTAGTAAATGAGTAAATGCATACTAATGCAAAATTATTGATTTGTTTATTCTTGTTTATTATGTGAGTTTTGAACACAAATAGCCTAGGTTAACCATGGAAAACCAAATTGTATTGCATTAAACATAACATCGCATAAAGCATCGATTAAACTACAAAGCTGTCACAAAAGCATGTATAATTACAAACTAAATTTACTACGACTGTTATTTATTTCTAAAGTAACCTTCACCTAGGATAAAAGTATGGGGAAAAGTCGTTTCTGCGACAACTCCAGCTATCCGACGCACGCACGCGCGCACGCACCGTTTCAAACCTCCGCGAATCACAGCGCACTCAAACGCGTCTTAATGAGCCCGTGCTGCTTCTGCACCGCAAACGCATCCTCACTTAATTTCGTTCACTCTTTGCTGATATACTGCACACAATTGCCAGACACTATATAGAGATGTGAGAATCAGTGAAGACATCCGCGATTTCGGAGTCGACTCGCCAACGAGAGTCGATTCCAGTGCTGGAGTCGACTCCGAATCTAGAGCTATTCAGAGTCGAGGAATCGAGTCTTTTGGAGTCGACTCCACATCCGCTTCGCAGCGTATTCGCGCGCCGTTGGCTCGAGGAGGAACTTTTCTACCGAGAATTACAGAAGAACAAAACAAAAAATAAAACAATGGATGTCCTATCCTAGGTGTTCAGCACAGGTAATATCTTGCTTAATCATTATTTTCGAGTTCATACGATTAATCCTGTGTAATTTTTCTGGTTGCGAGTTCTTTCTTTGCTTTTGTTAGATACTCGACGCGAACTTCACAAACTCGCCTCAGGTAACGTTAACGCTTTTGCTCACGCGGAACCTGTTTATTCGC
This sequence comes from Spinibarbus caldwelli, assembly GCA_039654775.1. Classification (NCBI taxonomy): domain Eukaryota; kingdom Metazoa; phylum Chordata; class Actinopteri; order Cypriniformes; family Cyprinidae; genus Spinibarbus; species Spinibarbus caldwelli. Next base: position 5,448,646 of record CM077252.1, read on the forward strand.
AGGGTTAATGAGTACATTTAGGCAAAAGGAAAAAAAGACGCTTAATTTCCTCAACTATTATGAATTACTTGTACAGTGTTTTTGCACAGTAATATGTCTGAAGCCAGTAATTTTCAAGAACCAGAAAGTAGAGCTTTGAGTATAAATGAAGTTGAAGAGGATGAGGTAAACCGTGAGGTAAATTATTGTTGTTGTTTCATAATATCTCAGTTATAAAGTACTTATTGCGTTAGTAACACAGTGATGTGGCCTTTTTTGTTTAATTTTAGATTTTTCTGAGTGTATTTGTTCAACAAGGACAAATTGGACTGAGTTATTATGACAGTTGCGATTATACGCTGCATTTTATGCCGGACACCATGGACAACAGCGACCTCCACCTGCTGGATAGAGGTACTGCACCACAAATGCAGTCTGTTGCATTTTCATGGGTGCATAGATCAGTCGCTGTAGTTTATTTCTCTCTTTCTGTTGGTCTCTTAATTTATTTTTGTCTATCCACCACACTACTTAACATTTGAGTATTTGCATTGAGCCGTGTCTCTCCCACTGCTTTGTTTGTTCATATTTTTTTTTCTTGCACAGTGTCTGGTGGTTGTCTCTGCCAGAATACTTGACTTGCATGTCAAGCCAAGATGAAGGAAACACTGATTGGAATGCTTTGATGGCCATTCTGTTAGTTTGTTTACCCCATCATGAATTTTCTGTTTCAGTCATACAGGAGCTGAGTCCAAACGTCTTAATAACAAGTGCAAAACAAGAGCAGAGCTTGCTCGAGTTTATTGAAAAGCTTGGTAAACTCTCAAATTTTAAATCATTATTTTAGGTGATAATCTCTTGCTCAGTTGTTATTTTTGAGTTTATATCAAACCGATGTCTAATTTTGCTTCAATTTCAGAATTAAATCCTGAATATAAGCCTGAAATCGTCATGTTTCCAAATGCAAACTTTGGTGAGTATTTACACATAGCTTTATTTTTTTTCTGTATCACAATTCAGAGGAAAATGTTATTTTGTGAAACATAAAAAGAGATTTTTCATAGGATGTTCATACTGCACTTTTCCTTACATTGAAAGTGGATGGGGATGCCAAAAATGGCAAAAAAAAAAAAAAAAAGCTTTGATCTGTGTAACGTTTATACTTATAAAAATAAATCATAAGAAGTAGAGGTTTTATCAAATACTGCATATGTGTGCATTACATTTTGCAGTGTTTTACCAGCTTAGTGAAAAACAGTCACGGTAATTGATCCTCTACCATCTTTTGCAGGTCTGGAGATCAGCAGACAGCGACTCCTCTCAGCACACATCCCGTCTCTCCCTCCCACCATCACAGAGAGCGAGAAGATCCCGTATCTCTCCTCCTGTATCCCATTAGACTCAGTGCTGATGGTGAGACATCAGATGTTTTATGCTGGACAAATAAATGGGCATACCATGACGATCTTCTCTGCTGTAGATGAGGTCAATAGGAGGGCTGTTGAAGTGTCTGGAGAGGAGGAGAGTTGGCTTAGACATGGAAGACAGCAGTATGGGCGTTCCCATCTTGCAGTTTTTGGCTTACACGGTGTAAGACATTTGTGTATCAATTACTCTTTTTTTTTGTGAGAATAAAACTCTGGTTTATTTGTTCATTATTTTGCAGGAAAGATGTTGTGTACATCGACAGAGACACATATAGGTTGGTCATGACCCATCCTTTGTTCCTTTTTCTATAAATTCAACAATTTGGAGCTGTTAACTTGTTTGCACTCTTTCCTCAGTGCACTCCAGATCTTTAAATCTGAGCTCCATCCATCCGTCTTTAAGCTCCAGTTAGGAGAGAAAGAAGGATTGAGTCTTTATGGTAAAATGTATTATTCTGTGTACCATTTAAAGTTAATCAAAGTTATTTTTTGTTTAAGGGTTTTGAAACAGTTGTCCACAAGGGAAAGCTAGGGGATCCTTGAAAAAGTTTAGATAAAAATGGTGTAAAAATTTAAAAACAAATAAATAATGAAAAATAAGTTTAAAATAAATAAATGAATAATACAATTCTGTCGCAATAAAATATATTTAAAGACAAAAATATAAATAAAAAAATTTAAATCTAAAAGAACAGTACTATAGTGAATAGAATAAATGCAATAATAGAAACCTTATATTTTCTAAATAATATTTTGCACATATTTATAATATTAGTTTACAAAGTTTAAATCAGTAAATATATGTTCTAAATGTGCTAAATTATACATGACTATTTTCTTTTGGTCTCTAAAACACTGAAATCCCCTGTTTTAGTGGGTAGTCAGAAAAGTTGAGAATGGTCATTGTTTTATGGAAAGTTATAATATATAAAAATGATTATTTAAAGGAATAGCTCACCCAAAAATGAAAATTCTGCCATCATTTACTCATGTAATTTCCAAACCCTCCATTCAAAATGAGAAGAAATGTTGAATAATGCTTGATCTTTTCTATGCAGTAAAAGTGAATTGAGTAAATACCCACATTGTGTTCTTTGCAGGTGTTCTGAATCGCTGTCGGAGCAAGTTTGGCTCTCTGCTTTTACGGTAAAATCCTGGTTTTATAACAGATAATTTAGCACATTTAAAAGGTGTTTAAGCCCTAACATATATAGACTTCCTTTTTCTCCTTTGTTTTAGGCAGTGGTTCCACAGACCTACTCGAGATCTGAACATTCTGAAGAAGCGTCAGGAAGTGATCCGTTTCTTCACATCCCCTCGTAACTTTGCTGATCTTAACACTTTGCAGAGTTCCCTGCGGAATATCAAGAACATCTCGGTACAGTTTTCAGCATTTTGTCTAAAGCTCAGCATTATATAATCAGAGCCAAATTACAAAACAACAAAAGCCACACAAACAAAGTGACTCTTAGCTTGTCTTTCATACAGACGCTGCTGCATAAAATGTCTCTTGCTAACCCGAAGGTTGTCGTCTGGCAAAGTCTATATAAGGTATAGGCACAGCACTCTGTTAATTTATTATTGCCTATCCTGGCTTGTTTTTTTTTTCATCATGTTTCTCTTTTATCAGACGGTGTACAATGCATTGTGCATTAGGGACATCATTCGCTCCATGCCCCAGTCCATCCAGCTCTTCAGTGAAATCAGTCAAAACTTCACTGATGATCTTTTCTACATCGCCACATACATCAGTAAAGTGGTGAGACTGAATACTATTTTATTTTCTGTTGTTAAATTATTGCTGAATTAATGTAATTGCTTTGGGTTTGTCACTCTCCATTGCAGGTGGACTTTGAAGGAAGTGTAGCTGAGAACCGATTCACTGTGAGGCCGAATGTCGATCCTGTTATTGACGAGAGTGAGTGGTTTTCCATTGATTTCTTCGGTTCTGATGCAATAGTAACTAAAAGTTCACAGTGTATCGGTGGCTGATACATTATTCGCAGATAACTAGGAAAATGAAACTATTGTTTATTTATCCACCTCATTTTTCAAATTGAAATTAAGTTATTTTCTGTAAATGTACAAGATTTCAGATTAATATTGCCACTATAGGTAAATAACTAGAAGAATAGTAAAGTGCAGTAAATGGTAAAAGGTATTTGTGCTTCAAACCAGTGTGTTCATGATTGCAATAATAATATCATGGAAACAAATAGAATAATTTGAAAAGAAATCTCGCACACAGAAGTTGAAAATTACCACACCCACTCTTACATTAAAAATAGGTGGATAGCTAGAAATGTGTTAGCTCTTCATTTTTATTATATACATTTTTGGTTTATTCTCTTCTTATTATTCTCTTCTACAGAGAAAAGAAAGATGATGGGTCTCCCAGATTTCCTGACAGACGTGGCTCGTGCTGAGCTGGAAAAACTGGACCCTCGCTTCTCCACCTGCAGCATCATCTACATCCCTCTGGTCAGGACTTGATTAATGCTGCCCTCCATTCATTAAAGTGTGATGTGTAACCTAATTGTTGACACAGAGCTGTTAACATAAAGGTTGTGGGTTCAATTCCTTGTTGGAGTGACCCAATAAATGAAGAGTCAGTGAGGTGGCCATTGTGCCCCTGAGCAGGCCACTTGACTCCAGCTCGCTTCAGGATGACTGTTTCTGTAATTAGTGCACTGCAGTGTGGCTAAATGACAAGCAGCTGTAACGACTGTGGCATATAGGTTAACAAAAGCAGCAAGCACTGCTGTTTTATTTAATAGTGAAATAGCTTGCAATTATTCACAGGATTTCAGTTTATTGTGACATTTCTTTGCCACCAAACAGAATTCCAAAAATACTGATTGTTTCCAAATAGATTTCCTAAACACTTCTAAAATCCTCTTGCTCCACTGATTATGCAAACAGGAAGCCCTTCACTAAACTCATACCATTGGTTGAGCCATCTGTAGACATTTTGAGCAACTCAAACACACTGCAATGTTGAAAGGGGAGAATCAGCCTGTTAAAGGTTTTCACCTTAAAAGATCTATTTGAAATAACAAAATGAATAGGTTTTAGAGTTACTAATTTATAATGAGCTGCATAAGGTATGCATTTCGAGGCAGAAATTGTTGTAGAACATAAATTCAAATGCCTGTATAAATTTGAATGGCTGGTGCTTACATCTGATATACATGATGACATCCTGGTTTTTCATTCTGTTTTGGATGACAGATTGGATTTTTACTGTCATTGCCAAGATTACCCACCATGCTGGATAAACAGAGCTTTGAGATTGAGGGTCTTAATTTCATGGTGAGTATGGTAGTACTTTTTAACACAATTTTTTCAAGACAGCACTGTGTTCGTTTCCTAAAATATTCTTGTTAGGGTTTGTTTTAAATTGGAAACCGCTTATTGTACAGACTTTGTTTCGTAGATAATTTCAGTCTTAGTTGTGCTTTTATTTGATTCTTGTCAGCTCATTACTGTTTAAGATTATAGTTAGAAAATCTTACCTACATTATTGCATATGGATCAAAGTGCTTCCTTTCAGCAGAAAATCTTAATTGAAAAGCATGAAAGCTAATATTAATCACTGAAATTTAATGTGCACACATAGAATACATATCTCAGGCACCTTTGTCTTAGACTAATTAATGTTTGAAAAGTTGATAAGAGCTGATTTTTGCATTTAATTTGTGGATTATTTCAGTTCCTGTCAAAGGACCAACTACATTACCGCAGCGCTCGAACCAAAGAGCTGGACAGCATGCTGGGAGACCTGCATTGTGACACCTTGGGTCTTTTCTTTCTTTCTTTCTTCAGTTGATTAAGGAATTAATTGCACAAAACCGTTATGATGTCTTTTAAAACTGTATGTAATCATGTAATTTTGTTTCCCCCAGATCTGGAGATGGTGGTAATGAGGAAGCTTCAGGCCTCAGTGCTTCAGCGGAGTGACTGTTTGTATAGGGTCATGTCTCTGTGTGCAGAGCTGGACTGTCTCATTGCTTTAGCTCAGGCTTCTCTGGAACACGGCTACTGCTGTCCAACCCTGACATCAAACCACAGACTGGCCCTGATTGAGTCACGGTACAAATCATCTCTTCTAATGAGATGAATTTTTTGATTTCTCTATTCCTTTGTTCATATATTTATCCCTCTTTCTCTTTCAGCCATCCTTTGCTGGAGCTGTGTACTCCAGTGTTTGTGTCAAACACCTACATCAGCTCGGAAACTGAAGGCAAAGTGAAAGTTATTACAGGACCAAATTCCTCTGGCAAGAGCATCTATCTAAAACAGGCAAACACAGCAATAAACCTTACAGACCTCCAACATCACAGACCTTCACATAAAACTGTACACTGAAGTAATTAATAAATGAATAATAGAAAATTTCTATGCTGTCAAATGATTAATTGCGATTAATCGCATCCAAAATAAAAGTTTTTGTTTACATAATATATGTGTGTACTGTGTATATTTATTGTGTATATAAATACACACACATGCATGTATATATTTAAGAAAAATGTTATGTTTATATTTTAAATATATTTATATATAATATAAATTATATGAATATAAATATATACATGTAAATATTTTCAAAATATATATTGTATGTGTGTGTATTTATATATACATAATAAATAGTACACACACATATATTATGTAAACAAAAATTGTTTTTGGATGCGATTAATCGTGATTAATCATTTGACAGCACTAAAAATTTCACAACAATACTTAAAAAGACGGTATACATATACCAAGACGATTCACTTATATTACTATGAATGGGAGAAAGTGCACCGTGCAATATAGTGGAATAAGTCCCTTCATTAGAAGCTCCAGTTCCCATAGAAACAATCAGTGTCCTGAGATGCATGCTTTTAACTCTAAATGCACATCTTACATGAAATAAGGTTTAAAGGTAAGAAACAACATTCATGGGTCAGTACATGGCAGATTTTTATTGCTGAATTGAAATGTTATTTAAATGTGAGTTTGGCAAGCAGTTTTTGACATTTTGATATTTTCCCATTCAAATAGATAGAAATTAGTCTTGAATATCAGAAATAGCTGCCCGCAGGCGTTACAAAAATGACCACTGAGTGAACTGACTTGAAATGGACTTTACTTAAAAATGAACTAAAGTCAGGATTCCATGACTCTTGTTTGGTAATAATCCTAAATGAAGGCATGTCATCATTTTTGTGACATCTTGTATGGTCTCTAAAGGTGGGACTGATTGTGTTCATGGCACTGATCGGCTCAGATGTTCCTGCTAAAGAGGCAGAGATTGGGCTGGTGGATGGAATCTTCAGCCGCATGCACAGCCGTGAGTCTGTATCAGTGGGTCTGAGCACCTTCATGTTGGACTTGAACCAGGTGAGACGGTCACACAAAGCACTCCTGAGCACACAAAGGCCCTGTAGACTTTTTTTTTTTTTGTAACATCCATCTTGGATCATCTCATTTTGAGTGTCATGTCCCTCATTCATGCTGCTTGAATTGGTTTTGATAAATGTGTTTGCAAGGCAGCCATTCAAAACTGCCACTGATTAGTCATTGAAATATTTACATAGCAAATTGCAATATCATCCTTCAGCTGTTTTTTAATAATTACGATTCCTGTCTAGATGACAGGTTCCTTGAACCACAGCACTGGGGATTCTCTTGTTCTAGTGGATGAGTTTGGTAAAGGAACCAACACTGTAAGTGTGAAAGAACCAGGAGGAGCAAACAGGACTTGATAGAAAAGCAAGAATTGAAAAGCATTTAAACTAATATTGCGTGTGTGTTTATGATGCAGGTGGATGGATTGGCTCTCCTGACTGCAAGTCTTAATAACTGGATGCATCGTGGGCCGCAGTGTCCTCACTTACTTATGTCGACATGCTTCCACAGCCTCATACAGTTGGGCTTGATCTCTGATTCTCCACTGCTGGATTTATTGGTGCCACAGAAACATGCTATGACCAGAAAATACATTTTTCATGATCCATTTCCATCACTGTGATTTCAAGACTAATAAACCAACTTATGCATTTTTGGTTTTCGTTTGCAGACGCTAGAGACAGCAATAGAGGGAGAAGAGCTGGTGTTTTTGTACCAAGTGAAAAACGGCATCTGCCAGTCGAGTTGTGCAGCTAATATCGCCACTCTGGCCGGCATTCCCGATGACCTGGTCAAGAGAGGAGTGGAGGTATGATACAGTCATTTTTTTTATATTGAATGCACATGTGGGATATTCCTATTTGTTATCTTTTATAAGAAAATGTATCTAACATTCACTTTCCGAAAACATTATTTTTTTTTACTTTTTCTTGGTTATGTGAGTGTTAGGGCAAGAAACAGGCAAAAACATTGTTTTTTCATGCACTGGTCAGTTTTGAGATTTTGGGCTGTTTGGCTTTTCATAACATGTTTTTTAGACTAGCAGAAAGAAACATGCAAAATAGGCTTTCAAGAAATTTTCAGAAATTGTTCCCTGGGAACATGTCCAGTTTTTCTTTTAATGTTTTTAGAATGTTATTTCTTGTTTATGCAAACATCTTCTGATTGTTCCCCCAGGAATATTGTGAAATTTGACTCACTGATTATATATATATATATATACAGTGGTGTGAAAATTTGTTTGCCTCCTTCCTTTATTTTTATAAAGCCATTTCTAAAGCTTTGGGACTCCAGCGAACCACAGTGAGAGCCATTATCCACAAATGGTGAAAACATGGAACATTGGTGAACCTTCCCAGGAGTGGCCGGCCGACCAAAATTACCCCAAGAGTGCAGCGACGACTCATCCAAGAGGTCACAAAAGACCCCAGAACAACACCCAAAGAACTGCAGGCCTCACTTGCCTCAGTTAAGGTCAGTGTTCATGACTCCACCATAAGAAAGAGACTGGGCAAAAATGGCCTGCGTGGCAGAGTTGCAAGACGAAAACCGCTGCTGAGCAAAAAGAACATAAAGGCTCGTCTCAGTTTTGCCAGAAAACATCTTGATGATCCCCAAGACTTTTGGGAAAATACTCTGTGGACTGACGAGACAAAAGTTGAACTTTTTGGAAGGTGTGTGTCCCATTACATCTGGCGTAAAAGTAACACAGCATTTCAGAAAAAGAACATCATACCAACAGTAAAATATGGTGGTGGTAGTGTGATGGTCTGGGGTTGTTTTGCTGCTTCAGGACCTGGAAGATTTGCTGTGATAAATGGAACCATGAATTCTGCTGTCTACCAAAAAATCCTGAAGGACAATGTCCGGCCATCTGTTCGTGACCTCAAGCTGAAGCGAACTTGGGTTCTGCAGCAGGACAATGATCCAAAACACACCAGCAAGTCCACCTCTGAATGGCTGAAGAAAAACAAAATGAAGACTTTGGAGTGGCCTAGTCAAAGTCCTGACCTGAATTCTGTTGAGATGCTGTGGTATGACCTTAAAAAGGCGGTTCATGCTCGAAAACCCTCCAATGTGGCTGAATTACAACAATTCTGCAAAGATGACTGGGCCAAAATTCCTCCACAGCGCTGTAACAGACTCATTGCAAGTTATCACAAACGCTTGATTGCAGTTGTTGCTGCTAAGGGTGGCCCAACCAGTTATTAGGTTTGGGGGCAAGCACTTTTTCACACAGGGCCATGTGGGTTTAGATTTTGTTTTCCCTTCATAATAAAAAACTTCATTTAAAAACTGCATGTTGTGTTTACTTGTGTTATCTTTGACTAATATTTAAATTTGTTTGATGATCTGAAACATTAAAGTGTGACAAACATGCAAAAAAATAAAAAATCAGGAAGGGGGCAAACAATTTTTCACACCACTGTGTATATATATATATATATATATCTATATATTTTTTTTTTTGCTTTTTAAATGAGCATTTATCATTAACTGTGTACCCTTCCTGGGTGTCACCATGTTTATGTAATGTCCTGCATCTCTGTGAAATAAAAGTTGTGGATATCTGGATATCTGAGTTTTCAAGTTCAAAGTCTAACTTTGAATTGCGATCTATCACCGTTATCAGCATTAAATGTGTACGTGCTGTTTAGTCTTTTTTTTTGACATTATAGGATTTAATGTCCTAAATATCATCTATGCAGGTGTCAGAGTTATACAGAACAGGAAGAACCATCAGAAAGATGGACAGCCCATCTTCAGATGAACAGTACAGCAGGTATGGGATAGTCTGAACAGCGAAACTATTATTCTTAAATCCTCTTCTCCTTCTACTTAACATATATTTTCTGATTCAGGTGTGTTGAGGTAGTGGAGAAATTTCTCAGTATTGATCTGGATGACCCTGAGCTGGATCCTGATTCTTACTTGAAAGATGAGGTGCTCCCAACACTTGAAGAGGTGCTGTGATAACATCGAAGCTGTACTGTGGGACTGTGGGTTCATTTTGTGGGAATTTAGGAGAAATTTATTTCATTTCAAGGTTTCAGCATTCACAAACGCAAACATTTAAACGTGATGGTTTGAATTATTTTATACTTGCTCGTGTTCCGAAATGGAAATGTTTCAAAATATTTTAATGACTGTGGTATTTGTTTAGATTTTTTTTAATTACTAAATCTTGCAGTTTACATGCTTTTTTTGTCACAAAACCATTTATGCTTTGAGTCGAACATGAATTCGTCAGATTGATTTAGTGCTGTTGTGTGATTCAATAAAAGAATCAGTTCGTAATATAAATTTGTTCATGATTTGAACATACTAGTCATGCGACATTTGTTTTTGCAGCGTTTAGCATTACTTTGTTGTACAGGCATTTTTTTTTTGTTATTTCATCACCTTCTATTCACAGGAGCACTGCCACAGAATGGTGGTGCAGAAAACACAGCAATTATTAACTCTCTAGGGTGCTGACTTGATTTCAGAAGACTGTTAATGAGTTTCCTCAAGTAATCAGTTGTCACAGCATTAGAAAGAAACAAGAACTTAAATCAAATCAATTAAGTTCTCGAGCCATCTGTCGCAAGAGAACCAAAAAAAGATCTGCTCTGGTAGGATTACCTTCTGTGTAGGAAACCGAGCAGATAGAGAACGCCCACCACAAGGACCTTAAATAACATTCACATCATTTATTGCAGAATCAAAAGCACTCAGTAGAGTGAAGTAGACCAGGTCTGTCAAAGGTAAAAAAAAAATAGGGATAGATTATTATATACATATACTATTAGTATTTATTAATGTTTTGAATTATTTTGTATTTGATCCATGTTTAGTTTTAATTTTAATGTAAATGTAATTTTTTATATAGCTTTGTTTTTATTTCAGTTACAGTTTTAGCAATTTTATTACTTCAACTAAAACATATTTAGACAGTAATTTTCGTTTAGGTTTTTCAGTGAAATATTTGTATTTTATATCAGCTTTATTTCAATTATGACTATTTTTTAGTTTTAGTTAACAATAACACCGCTGTAGATTAGTGACACTTGATGCTGAATATTTAAGTAATTTTGATTACAACAGACTTGAGAGGTGTGAATTTAACTAATCTAACAAGTGCAAAATCCAGAAAACAGTCAGATTTGGCTACAAAAGTTGTGTGTGAGAGAGTCTAGGGTGTATTTGTCACTTGCAGCTGATTGGGCTCTCTTTGATACTTCATATGGATCGAAAACAATACCAAAACAACATCCATTATGAATAACAAGATACTTGGCTGTTTACAGTATAAAAATAGAGAAACACTTATGAATGCACTGCTCTCACAGTATTTATGGCATACTGCTGCACAGTTGAATAAAATGGTCTGTCAGGTAATTTGAAAAGGTCTTTTGTGTGCTGACATTTAGATTAACTTTTTATTCAAGTCAAAAACATAATTTAATGTGACTGAATCAACCTAAATTACTCCAGCAAAAGTATTAATCAAGGTCAGATCAGGTAGAAATAGCTTGCCCCCCCCCCCACACCTATATATCATAATATATAGACAGATTTTAGAACAAACGTTTTCAGCTCTGTATCATCTGCTTTTACTGGAAAAAAGAGGCAGCCCAAAATAAGACATAATTTCTCCTGTCCATCACAGCTTGACCCAAAAGTGCAGTTCATTTGACATTTGGATGACGTTATAAATGCTTTTTATATTTGTGTCAGATTTGTACACAGCATGCCTCCCCCTTTTCATTAAAAGCCATTTCAGAAGGTACTTTTGTTGACATTAATGGTCCATCACACGATTACTGCTATTCTGGAACAACAATTAAGTATTTCTGTTGTAATTTAAGGTGGGTCCTTGTCAAGTCAGAGCTCTTCATTTTTGCCACTTACTGTCAGTTTGTGAAGGGAGAAAATGACATTTGCGGAGGCAGATGATGAAAGGGTCAGTCAGTCACTCAGGATTTAGTGTCTTGCTGAAGAACACATGATTGCTGGGGGTTTGACAGAATAAGATAAAGTCAACATTTAAAGTTTTTTTTTTTTAAATGCTTCCTGCTTTCTTAATAGATTATTTTTTCACCAGAACATATCAAAATAGTGATCTGATTTATTTGCTAGCAAAAAAGAAAGCTATGAGTTGAAAACAATTTTATGATAATGCTGTATTGACATTGAAGTACTCAGTAATGCAAATTAACTACATATTATGCATAACTGACGAGTAAATCATAATGTAAATCATTCCCACAGAGTTTTACAAGGTCAGTGTCAAACACCACGATAATCCCTCAGATCTCTTGTTGTACTCAATAAGAAATTGTTTGGCATGCTTTGCACCCTTTAATGAAGCCCCATCAGATAAGCTCTCAGTCCGTCACTTTACATGCATCAATCCTGATCCCATTTTGTCCATTTGCATTAATTTCTCTAAGTCAATTTACTTGAGGTATAAAAACCACCACTGCGATGCAGCAAGCCACAGAAGAGTTTGACTCTTGTGGTCACTGGCCAATATAAGCACTTCTTAGTAAATCTGGCACTTGCAGGGATGATCATGGTCTGCTTTGGCTTCACCTTTACTACAGCTTTGCAGCCACTTCATCCTTGGACCAATGCGATGCATGTTGAAGGTTTTATGGTGACACTTGGTAGTGAGTTGGTTGCTGCAACCCTTTTAGAGGTAAAAACCATCTCATATGACTATCAAGCAATGTCTTCAGTTGATTAATAATGTTAAAGTCTTGAATTTGTCCAATTCTCTCCTAGGATTAAAGTAACACTGGTAGCTTATGGCTACTGGCCATTGAAAGAAGATATGTGGTCTGTAAGACCATGAAGAGCTTCAAATACTCTGCATGACATCCTTTGGATGAAGTTGACTTGGTTGGCCATGACTTGTATTACTGCATTTTTTGGCTGGTCTAGGTGAGCATCTTTTCATTTCAAACTTCTTTATTTTTTTCTTGGTTATGTAAGTGAGGTGTAGAAGATAAAAACATAATGCAGACTAGTGGTTAAAGTTTTGGGCTAGTCATTGAAAAGCTGAATGTTTAAAAAGTCAATCAAAAAAGACACTTAACCTCCTGTTGCTCCAGATATGTCCCTGATGTGTGCTGTTGGTTACTTTGGAGAAAAACATCTGCTAAATGGCTGCTTGCTAAATAAACATTTTCTGAAGAAGTGTTATTATGGATTATGGACTGGTATTTTTTGGCCAGAATTGAAGGGTTAAAGTTAAAACATCTTAATAATGAATTTGTTTCTTACAAACAGGCAGCTTTCCACTTCACAAAATGTAAATTGATTGACTGGAGTCATGTGGATTATTGTGATGTTTTTATCAGCTGTTTGGACTCTCATTCTGACGGCACCCATTCACTGCAGAGGATCCATTGGTGAGCAAGTGATGTAATGCTATCCAAATCTGTTCCGATGAAGAAACAAAATAATTTTCAGCAAATCTTTCTTTTTAGGGTGAACCATTCCTTTAATGAGAGATTTCCCTTGTGTACTGGTATTGATTGTCTCTTCATATCTCTTCTTACAGGTGCATTTCTGAAGGTCTACAGTGCTTATGTGGACCATATTACTACACACTCATATTCAGTAATAAGTCCTGTCTTATTTCCATTCATTGGCCAATTTATAACTTATCTTCACGTATGGATGAATTTAATCATAGCAGTTGTTGTCCTTTAAACTGATCTGATTTGAGAACACTTTAAAACTTTGTAATTCATGAGGAAAGGCAGAATGTAAACATCTAGGTGTATTTACCACAGAGGAAAAGGATGTCAGTACGCCTAACATGACTTGACAGGCCACAGCACAGCAGCAAGAACATGTTGTAGGTCCATAATTTTATAAATATGATTTCTGTCACCTCAAGAAAAGAGATTAAAGTTTACAGATTACAGGGAGTTACAGAGGATGTGTGGTGTTGACAGCAGATTGGCTTTTTGGCTCCCTCTAGTGGTTTGTCTCTCAAATTGTTTACATGATGTGCATTACTTGGGATTTTAGCCTGTTTAGTTTTCATTGTTGTACATTTCTCAGTTTGAATTTGATATTCTGTGATAATCATGTGTCCATGTTGTTTTAAACAGAAAGGACACTTCGGATCTGGAATATGGTGTATTTGGAAAGAGAAAGTGAAGAAGGATGTTCTTACCTGCATTTTGAATCCTAATGAATTAGCAACAGTGAAATGAAACTGTGGATTTGTATTGGGCAAAAGCCCTTCCACACTTCTGCTGTGAGTAATTTAGTTTTTGTGGCCGCTTTGATCCTGATAGCATGGCTCAGGATTTGGATTCTGGTCCAAAATCAGCATGAGCAACTTTGACTGCAAGAAGAGCCAGATGATGCATGCAGCCAAACGCCTCAATCTGTATTCTCTTTTGCGCTCACCCTTTTCTCTGTTTCAATTTGCTGTTTGTTTAAAAATACACTGTAAAACATGTAAATTTCCTTGTTATCTTAAAAAGATATTTTCTCATCTGATGCTTGAAATTACATTGGTACAACTTAATGTAATCTGGGAAAGGAAGAGAACGAGAAATTACATTTTGCTTAAAGAAACTGAAGCCTTTTACTATAACTATTAAGATATTTTACATTTTTATCACTTGATTTTCATTACAGTTAAGCACATTTCTCCTTCATTACTGTAATGAGATGCATCCAAATCTCATTCATATTACAGTAATGCAAAGCACAGTGATATGTTATTGAAATGGAAAATGTCATCATAGTATTTGTTGTTCTGCCTTTGAGTTGTGCTGAAATACAGTAAATATTTCCTGTATTACAGTAACAAGAATCACTATTTAAATAAAAAACACTCAATCAAAACAATGACAGTTTAGGAGAACATGCTTAATTTTCATCAAAATAATGTTTTAAAGTAATTTAGTATTTGCTACAGTCTATTTGTTTATATTTACATATCAACTGTGCAAATTTGACCACTTCTCTTCATTAGGAAGATGCAAATATTCATTACAGTACATCCATATTCAACCCTTTTGTTTCTTTTGCTTTTCCATTTCTCTTTCCTGCTTCTCTCTGGCTTTTCTCGGTTTAGCACATTCCCTTTGCAGTTGTCTTCTAATCGATAAGGTTTTTCTGCCTTGTATGTGCCTCTGTGTATGTGAGAGAGGGAGAGAAAGAGCGAGTGTGAATGTATGTATTGATATTTCAGGTAAATTGCATCGCTCTCTTACAACCCACTGAATTTTCCGAGACAGCTTGATGCTCATTGGAGACTGTAATACGTGTTCTAGTTACATTAATGCAGGAGACTATAAGCCTCGACACATCACGTCTTATAGACAGACAAAAGACGAGACAATGCAAAGTTGTTTCCTCTAATCATGAGATTTAAAACAAAGACAGTGCTATATCGGCATGCTTGTCTGTCACTATAATGCTAGTCACTATTGGCTTAATGCTGTGAAATGAAGATCTTTCTCAGACTGATTGTGCACTACATATCATTCGTTAGAAAATGGATTGTTCTGTCTCTAAACGCTGCATTCAAAGCTATTGTGAATCTCAGTGTACTGTGCCTGCACAGTTGAATTTTATATTAATGCACAAAGTAGCTATGTTAACCGTAAACAGCCTAAACTTAGACTGTATTACTGTATTAATTGGTAAAAGAATATTTAGTAACACTTTACTTGAAGACTTTATATATAATGTATCATAAAAGTATTTTAATGCATTAATTATGCCTTGTAATAGTAACAGAATCAATTAAAATCCAGTACAGTGAGTTTAACATGCGTGAGGGCGTTTTAAGGTTTTAGTGACCTAAAATAAGAGGCATTAACTTTCGTTTAAAAATGGTCAACCAAAATCTTATTGATTTTATAAATTTCTGAAAAACTATATTGTATATAAAGTTATTCATAAAGCATTACATCTTGCCATAAATAATTGTAACCACAATTAAAATGCATTATAGTATTTGCAGATTGCTTGTTACATCTGAAATTGGTTGTTTTGTAATATATTATACATTCTAAAGGTGTAATGAATAGACAAGTATTATAATGTATCATAACTATGGTTAAAACATTCATGAGATTATACAATGCATTATTAATTAGTTATAATAAATAAAGCATTATATGTAATTTTAAGATGTTCTACGTAAAGGATTCAGATATAGTGTTAATGAAAATTTTTATGTTATTAATGAAAGTAATCAAAATGTCTAAATAAAAATGCATAAATTAACATGAATAAGTAAATGTATTTACATTGGTATTTTTTATCATATTGCTATTGCCACCATTTTATAAACTCAATAAAGGACTCAAGACCTTGCTAAAACCTTAAAATACCCCTCACACATGTTAAAATAACTATAATGCATGATATGTTGGATTTTAATTGATTCTGTACATATTTGCATGTTCAATCAGAGCAGTTTTATTTCAGTTACACTTGCATGACTGTTCTAGACATTGGGGGCCTTTCTTAAATCTTTCATTGTCTTGCAGAGGCATTGAACATCTCGCAGGCTGTAACAGGAGCATGACAGAGTAATGTGGACATGGGACAGAGAATGGAAGGTTGCAGCCCATTCTGGGTTTGGTTAATGAGAGGTAGGTGGTCTGTCAGAGAGGAG
Organism: Spinibarbus caldwelli; assembly: GCA_039654775.1. Taxonomy (NCBI): domain Eukaryota; kingdom Metazoa; phylum Chordata; class Actinopteri; order Cypriniformes; family Cyprinidae; genus Spinibarbus; species Spinibarbus caldwelli. Next base: position 5,465,098 of record CM077252.1, read on the forward strand.
GAGGTGCCATCATCGCCTTTAGCGTGTGGCAAAAAAATACTCTCATGTTTATTCATGTGGGCTTCTCGTGGAGCCCAGAGGAATAGGTGTATTGTGCCATAATGAAACCAAGCTACAGGCACGCACGATATGCTTGAGTAGAACTTTAATTGCATTTGGCTTCCACTAATTTATCATTTCTAGATGAGCTTTTAGTTTTTTGTCCCTGTATAATCATTCTCAAGTTGGCTTTTGTGAATTTTTTTAATTGTCTGATGTTTGGATCAACCAAAATGAGTCTTTGTTGTGGTTAAATTATTGCATTGTTTCATGGCAACAAGCTACAAACGTGGTACTCGCTATTCATAGTCATGATGTGAGTCAGGCTGACTTCCAGAGGTAATGTAAACATTGATTCATGAGGTGAGATTTGAAATTCAAATTTTTAGGCGATGAGACACAGGGCTGTAAATATATATTGGAATAACCAGCTCTGCATGTGTGTGATGGTCTATAGCAAGAATCTATGATAATAGGATTCATGTAGATGATGAGGTTTGTATGAGCTTTGAGCGGTGGGGGTTGGTCCTCTTTGGATAAATCCAATGTCTCTGGCATCGTCTTGGAATCTCTTCGCTGCAGTGGGACAGCGGGACAGCTGTTACCAATGACCAGAGGAAAAACATTGATTCCTTTTCTTTCTGTCGGGCTTTAGTCTGAGAAGGGATGGGAGGTTGCCAAAATCACTTTTAATTGGCTGAAGGTGCATATAAAGATTTCTTTGTCTAGGCTAATAATAGAGGCAATGGGACAATGCTCAGTGTAATCATCTCTGATAATTTCCCAAAATTAATTTCTGCCTTAAATGGCAAAAAGTAAATGCCACAATATTATTCATCAATGTTACTTTATGTTTGTCATTGCAAAATGAATAAATACATCAAATAAAAATTATATATATATATATATGTCATTGCAAATTGTATTAACAGCATAACACTTTGAGTTGAATTGAAATGTGCATGTATAATATTAAATGATTACCTTTGAGTATAGGGCAATGCATATATTGAATTGATTAAATGCTGTTGTGAATGAAAGTTCAGGTGGAGCATGTTCATCTAATCCTGTCAATCACAATGCAATATAACAGCAGTTTATACCAATCTTCTGCTACCCCTCCACCATCCAAAATCCACCTTTATTTCTATTCATTTCTGTTATATATTCAGTAATTATGTAGTCAGGGGGGATTTAGAGTTTGTGAATGAACATTTAGTATGATAAGTACAAATTGCATGTATATAGATGTAGTGTAAGTAAAAATGATGGCAGGACTACACAACTGACAAATTAAATTGAAATTTATATACATATTTGTATGTATAAAAGAGTTATTTTGGATTAAACATGTTCAGAGGTATTCATCTTTTGGTATAACCTGCTTGCTTTTTTCACATGTGCTATTTCTCTTGCACAAAATATATCGACATTGTCAGATACAAAAATAATGTGTATTGCCATGTCAAATATTTATTAAAAATATTGACAAATCTAGCATTCCGTGCTGACTTGGGAATACAGGATGATTTCATACTTATTGTCAGCTCCATTGACTGAAAAAAAAAAAATCTGGTTTGACAGTTTTTTTTTTTTTTTTGGTCAAGTCTTTTTGTCAGTGCTTTATTTGTGTTTTTCTTATAGGGATAGTTCACACAAAAATGAAAATTCTGTTATTAATTACTCACCCTCATGTTGTTCCAAACCTGTAAGACCTTTGTTCATCTTCAGAACACAAATTAAGTTATTTTCGATGAAATCTGAGAGCTTTAGACAGCAATGGAACTACCACATTTAAGGCCCAGAAAGGTAGTAAGGACATCGTTAGAATAGTCCACGTGACATCAGCTTGGTTCAACTTTAATTCTATGAAGCTATTAGAATACAAAGAAAACAAAAATAATGATTTTATTCAACAATTTCAACAATTAACAAATTTATTCAAATTCTTCTCTTCTGTGTCAGAATTCAATGTGCATAAGATGAACGAGGGTCTTATGGGTTTGGAACGACGTGAAGGTGAGTAATTAATGACAGAATTTTCATTTTTGGGTGAACTATCCCTTTAAATATAAGACAATATATATCTTATATTTAAAATCGTTAAATATAAGATATAAGTTATGTTCATATAAATTCTAACAATATATTTAGATTTTTTTTTTCTCCAGGAACTGTCGGAAAGATGTCACGATTAAGTTCAGCAGCCCTCTGCTCATCTTATCAACAGAGTCAGAGATCCTCGTCTTTCATTTGGTAAAATCAAGACCTCACACTCAGAATGCATGAGCTCATGCCTCAGAGGACTTCACTCTCTATTTGTATCAAACACTCTTCAGAAAGGACAATTGAGAGCATTAGGCTTTTTGTGCCACTGCGTTTCTGTAGGAATACCAATCACAAGCAAATCTCTGTGTGACAAGTAGAAGCGAAACTTAGCAAAGCACACGTCAGCTTCAAAGTGTCTGTCTTTGCTCCAATTAGCTCACTGTCTTACTTTCCCAGCATCCATTGCATGTCCAAAAGGTTCCATTGACTCTTTTTTTCTCTAAAATAATTGGTACCAACAGAGATCATTTTAAATGTATTTTTAAGGAGAGATTCACAGAAGAACACTCGCAAATTTGAGGTCTGTCCCACAAGCTGTCATGTTACCAGTCACATTTTCCTTTTTAAGTTACAAGTTTCAGTAAGTCAGCAAGACCGATTCATCTTGCAGAAATTATCAAGCCAGCACTGTTGGAAGGCTACATTTGCATTCCTTCCAACAATTATTTCACTGTTTTTGCTCCTGAGACTCCTGCACCAGTGAGAAACCTGCATTCATTCATATCAATTAGCCACGGGTCTGTCATGGCTGTTTACACGGCCAGTGTAGCGTCACGGCATAAACTAATGAAGTGACCATCTGGATCTAGGAGACCCGCGAGGAGGTTCTGGAACACCAGCAGTCATGAACCGGAAGAATAGCTTGTTTCAACAAATAAATTTTTGCTTCAGTTAAGCCAACCAGAATATACTGAAACACTTTACTGTATGATCAGACAGCATAGAAGAAACTATCTTGGAATAAGCTACCAGATCCTTTGTCCATCTCCTGCTGGTGACCTTTAACACTTATTAAAATTCACAGTGAGTTGTGTACATTTGTATCTTAAAAAGGCATTCAGTTTAATGATGGAGCGCTCACTTCTACATCAACTGCTGACAGAAAGGTCCGTGGAATCCAATGTTACAGCAAATGGTTAAAGAAATAAACAATTTACATCTAAAGATTTTTTCTTTTATTGAGAATTGAAGATAAAGCAACCGTTTTTAGTTTTTCTGAGCTCTCACATGTCCAGATGACGGTTTCCATTACTTGACTTGCAGAGTACAGATTACTAGTAATTAAAAACATGTATGTAAAGCTATTAATGCAATGAATATTTCATGACTTTCTTTCAGTTTAAATCCTCAAGCCCTGTAGCCTCTAGAGACCAGAGTCCATGTTGAGTAATTGAATCATGTCTTTGCTTAACAATGTAAAAGCCATTCGAATCTCATTATGATGTCACGTTTCTTTGAATTTACAGGCGGTTGTAATAATTGAATGAGGATTTTAGTAGTATTATGACTATGATTGTATTCTGATGAATGAAAATAGTTACACATCTTGTATAGGCTCAATACAATGTATATGCTGCATTTTTATTGACTACTTTTATTTCTAAGTTTGACTAAATGTTGATTTAAATTTTTTAGGCATGTGAGGCGAAAGGACTCAGAGATGACTTCTTTGCACAGAAATGCATTTGACATGGATTCGAAAATGGATCTGAGCCATTAACTGATGATTAGCGTTTCCACCTCGGGATTACGGGGCACTCCTGATCTCCACGTATGGTTAAATTATTTGTTTCTATTAGGGTTAAACTTATCTTGAGTAATTGCTCTCCTTATTGAATCATCTAAGCAGCAAATTTACTGTGACTTTTTAATGCCACACAGAGTTGATTTGAATGTATTTACACATAAAGTGCGGGAAACAATGTGTCAAATGCTAAATTTTGATCAAAAACAATTCATGTGTGAAGACACAGTAGGAGAAGACTTGGCCAGTTACTTTACCAGTGCACTGCTAGCAGTGTGTATTCATTTTTAAAAATCCATCGGCCCATCATTAATCCCTTATTTAAAGTAATCTAAAAGGGAGCAATGCAGCGTTGTAATATTGTCTACACAGACCATGTCATTTGAATCTAATCTAATCTGAGCAAGATTGCCTTCAAACAGGCTCTTCTGCAATAACACACAGCGTTACAGACCTATAAAACCCATGAAGGACATCAAACAGTGATTTTGACCCGAATGGAGAAGCGTTAGAAGCGCCACCTGTGCCCAGTTCCAAAGGTCAACGTAGGGGGGAAACCTTGTCAATCAAACCCCAGGACCTCCCCTTAACCGAAACAGGAGATGAATTTCACACATATATTTTAAGATGTGCGTTTAGGATGTGACATGTTTGAGTACAGCTTTTGGGAGTCCAAATACTGATGTGTGCTTATCTTTATATCAAGCCTGAGATTATATTTAGCTACCTGACGTTTAGATATCAGGGACAACATTGTTAAAATGCTAATAGAGATCTCTGGTATTTGACATGCCATTAATAATCCGCATGGTGACCTTTTCAAATTCAGCTTGTTCCTACTGGCTCATATGCACTGACTCAGACCACTGGAGCATTTAAAAGCAGCAGTGGTGTTATAGATGTGTGAATAACAATATATGAGGTCTCGCAATTGTTTTTAGATGTCCAACTGGGCAAAGCGAGAAAACTGCCTTACTCTTTTGCCGGCTGACCAGTTCTGCTGTTTTATAAATGTGAACATCTGAATTGGGCAAAATTCTGAATTCAAAAAATTCTCTCTCTTTTAATTTATGAGATCCATCCATCATTCTAACATTCTATTGTCCGCCCATCTATCCATCAGGCCTTCAAATCATTTTCCAAATCTTCAAAAGGCGTCACACCCATAGTTGTATATTGTATTGTATTTGTATATTTTCAGGGCTGGCCTTTGTACAGGCCAGTAAATTACTTCTACACCAGACTCTTTATTTCTTTATAAACCTCCCTTTGTGTATAGGAATAGAACAAGACCTTCCCCAGACATTGGCAACCAGGTTAAGTTCATACTGTATTCTAGTAGTGTTAAGATTTGTCTTCACAGGTTTATTAGTTGAAGTTGTCCACATATTTTTTTGTCACGTAGTGTTAAATGGGAAAAAGTTGAATATTTATGTTATTAATTCATGTTGTTTTGGCCCCATGAATAGATGATGAACTCTGCAGTGGAATATGATCAATCATGCAAGAGAGATGTTGTGGAGAGACGCTAAAAAGTGAGTAAAGCAAAAGTATATTCACTTTCTCATTCAGAGCATTAAGTTTGTAAATTTCCACATCAAAGATGCCCGAAAGCAACTGTATATCTCCAAAGACAGTGTGAACTTGAATGACAGACACCATAAAATTTAGTGCCTGGAAGTCAGATTTTAAATGCAACTCCCCCCAAAATAATTATCTTTTGATAATTGTTACTGTGTCAGAAAAACAGATCATTTGCCTTTAAAAAAGAAAATTTTGTGATTGCTTTTTTACAATGAAAATGCATGTTTTAATAAACTTGGTTTATTAAAAACACCACGTTTGGTTGGGTTTTGAACTCAGGTGCCCTTGCATGCTAAATAAAAACTAATATACTAACACATCTCACATCTTATGTTAGGAATTAATGTTTTTTCCTCTCTTTTGTAATGTCATATCTCATCTAGGGCATCAACTGAATCAGGATTGCCATGGATGCCCACCTGAAAAAAGTAGGTATAACGATGATATCCAAGTGCTAGTTGAATAATCAAAAAACTAAAAATAGCAGTGCTTCTCAATGGCAATGCAGCACTTAGCTATGAAAATTGCATGATTCTTCCACATTAAATACCGCTCCATTCATTACTTGAATATGACTGCAGTGACTAGGAAATAATCATGTATTGGGACTAAATAAAAAGACAATTAGGCTGCAATAGACCTCTCCCCCCAAATTAAGGATTTATAGCTTATTGAACCAGATAAAATTTTATGGAGTCTGGTGCGATGGTTCAATGTTGCCCCAAACAAGGTCAGTTAGCTGTGCTGGAAATGCAAAGGATCATTAAGTTTTAAGAAGTGGCTATCATCATTAAACCCATGAAATTCATTAAAGAGAGCGAAGCTTCAATCTGGCCTCCCCCAGTCCAGCACAACAACATCAGGGCCATTTTCAGGGCGAGCATGGTGGTTGCCATGCATCCTTGAATCTTATGCCCCTTTTAAGGCCATTTTCTCAATTAACTTTAATGGTCAGTTGTGTCCGTTTGTGCTTGTCTCCCCCACAAGTCCATCTCGCACACTGTCTTTGCTCACCTTCTCCCACATCTCAAGCGTCAGCTGTTTAAACGGATTGCCCATCCAGCCAGTTAACCTTCCTCAGCGATGAGAGCTATAATTGGTTTACTATAGAAATGGAAGGGGATAATCCTTCTGTTTGATTAATGCTCGTCTAATCAATTGGTGTCTGGCAAAACCGCCCCTCTGGTCACATTTTGCAAAAAGGAACAGCTGGTTTTTCAAAAGGTCAGATTGATGCAGGGCAGACAGTGTCACCCAGAATGATAGATCGAGCAGCGGACGTCAAACCACTCAATGATTTGTAAGAGGATTTTGGCACGTTTGCTGTTTTTTTTGATCCCATTCATGTTTCTGGGTAGGCCGGTGTTTTGCCACCCAATATTATAGCAATACACAACAACACTCCTGCCATTCAGCTTTATACATAGTGCAATTCAATTAGTAATCTGCTTTATATTTTATATTGTATTTGAAAGTATTTATGTAGTTTGCCTACAGATTACATAAAACAGTTTTTTCAGGGAGTAATAGATTAAGCTTCATTAAATGTCTGTTGGTGTCTATCAAATCTTTCTGAACTAGAATATGAGCCTGGTTGTCTTTAAATTTCCTTTGTGAAATCTAATTTGATCATAATAGACCTAATAGATGGTATCATGTTATTAAGCTAACTGCATATAAACTGTGTATAATATTATCCTCGATGGATACATGCTGCCTAGGAATCTGGCCAAAAAACAGGTATCTTGTAATATTTGTGTCTTAAATACCCGAAAACAGGTGGGCTGATAACTAGATTTTGGAACAGAGCTTTAGTCATGATGAATCTAAACTAAACTGCTCATTGGTGTCACGTTAAACACATTTTACACTACTATGTAGAAGTTTGTGGGCGGTAGGTTTTTTATTTTATTTTTATTTTTTCATTTTTTGAAAAAAATCTGTTTAATGTTCACCAAGGCTGCATTTATTTAATCAAAAAAATAAATAAATGAATAACTTAAAATAAATAAAAAATTTAAAAATTAAAATAACGGTTTCCTGTTTTAATATATTTTCAAATGTAATTTATTCCTGTGATGCAAAGCTGAATTTTCAGTTTTCAACATCAAATGATCCTTCAGAAATCATGCTGATATGCTGCTCAAGAAACATTTTTTATTATTATTATTATCAATGTTGAAAACAGTTAATATTTTATAGTATCTGCTTAGTAGATTTGTGGATACCGTGATTTTTTTTTTTTTTTTTTGAGGATTAGAATAAAAAACAAAACAAAAAGAAACTTTGTTTGACAGTTTATTTGACAGAAATATCTTTGAACATTATAAATATCTTTACTGTCAATTTTCATTGAATTTAATGCATCCTTTCTGAATAAAAGTATTTATTTATAAATCATATTTACCTCAAACCCTTGTGGTATATGTACTGTATTAATATGATTTATCAGTTTAGCTGCATAATTCTTTGTTTGAAACTTCACAAAAGTGACTTGTTTGTTCTCTCTTGTAGCATACAATTAAATATTCTCCTGCCATCAGATTCTTTTGTGTAATTTCCAAGACTTCAAAGACTAATGGGCAATGGAATTTGCATCACATGACCAACTGTCTGCTTGTATGCTAATGATCATTGATATAATCCCTCCCTTGCCCTGACCTTTGTCCAGTGGTGTATCCCACATATTGACTAGCAGTCTCATGAATTTGTCTTTGTTTTAAAAGCAAATGAGCAGTTTCATTCAGATTTGTATCTCAAGGGATTTATTTCTTTCATTTTTACTCTTAAAGAAAGAGTGGCCCTCAAGCACAAATCACCCACCATTTTTCACATGTCTTCTCATCTATCTTTCCAGAGCTTCTTATTGTTGGCGTGTAAATCAAAAGCGGCGTCCATTTAAGAAGTACGACTACAGTCATTCTTCTTACACAATGCCAGAACAAACATGAAATATATTTTTTTATACGTTTTTATAGATCTTGGAGAAAATCCTCAGTGAATCGTTCCTTATTTCACCGTTGGGTGATCAGCTGTGATGTGAAACATTACATTTTTTCATTGATTAGTTATTGATTACGATCCTCAGCCTGTAAAATTAAACCGAGTACAGCGCTGCAGAAGCTAAAATTCTTTTAAATCCTGGATTAGTCTTAGCCTGTGCTATATGAGTTGGCTTTCGATATTACCCAGAGGATATTGACAGCCCACTTACAGCTGCAAATAATCGAGCATTGAACACCCAAACAATGCTAAGCGTAGCCCATTATTAGACAAATACAAGCATTCAGCTTCAGACGTGAATTCACCCTACACAATTCCCCTACAATAGCTCTCTATCCTCTTACTATCCATACTGGATTAATGTCGCATTCAGGAAAAGGCTACAGTGTGATCTGTTCAGTTTCAATCCTAACACTGCAAGGCTCGTATCTTGGCGCTCTGCATTGACCCCCAGTCTGCTTTCTGGCAGGAGAAGGGCTTAGACTTCAGGAATTAAAGCTGTGGAGGGGGCGGCATGGGTGCAGACGGGATTATGGTGGAAGTCTTCAAAGACTTCCACTTCCAAGATTCTGTTAAATTCTGGCTCTTCTAAAGAGTCCTTTAATTCTCTCTTTCTCTCAAGTCTACTCTCCTACAGTTGGTATGAGCTTTGTGTTAGACTATCTTTTTGGATCTTGTTTGCCAATGGCGCCATGAAGTAGGTTGGACTAATACCAACATTTCGGCTTCAGTACGATACAAGCCTTTGGTCTCAGTAAGAATAATAAATTAATACCTTAGGCAAAAAATAAACAGCTTTCAATATGAATAGTTTGCTATTAATAGTATTTGTAATATTAATATTTAATATATTTAAAGTTACATAATTGTATTATTTATTTTATTTTGTATGTATGTTTATATATATATATATATATATATATATATATATATATATATATATATGTATGTATGTATGTATGTATATGAAGAGTTCATTTGCAAAAACAGATAACTCCGTTTTTAACAATTCTCAGAAATTATGTTTTTTCATTGTGCATTCCAATTAATCTCAATCAAACTACAGTTGAGTTATTTTGACTAGGTTAAAAAATAACTTTAAAAAAAAACAGCTAACTAGCACAATAAAACAAAATAAAAACATGATAACATAATAAAAAACATGTTTTTTTGAAAATTGTAAAAAATTTAATTATCTGTTTTCGCAAATAAACTCTTCATATATATATATATATATATATATATATATATATATATTTATATTATTTATGTATTCTTGCAGCTCAAACAGAGCATGGTGCTTGCAACGCAAAGGTCGTGGGTTCCATTTCCAGGGAATGCATGAACTAATAAATAATGTATGCCTTGAATGCACCTGAATGCAATGTAAGTCACTTTGGATAAAAGTATCTGGTAAATGCATAAATGTACATATATATATTTATTTATTTAGTTTTTTTTTTTTTTTTAATTTATTACATTTATTTTTAAGTTTAATTTATTATCTATTATCTGTTATCTTGTGTAGGCTGATTTTCTGTACTAAAACCATAAATAACTCATGCTTTCTGGCCAAAGACTTTATCTACAGTTTTATTTCTTTTAATAATTATAATGTTATTCATAGCTACCTATTTCACACCCAACACTTTTAATTCTGTTCATAAATTCATTCATTGGATCAATAGCCACTGTGAATCATTCGATTATTTGGATTGAAATGCTACAGTAAAGCAGCTACAGGCTAGTATAAGCAGCTTGACAGCTTTATCCTGAACAATCAATTTTCTCTTGACTAGGCATGAGGAATATATGACTTTTCAATAATTCATTATGTTATGCAGCTTGAAAGCAGGAGAGCAAAGATTCGCGCCAAGTATGTATACAGAACAAGATGTGTGGCAGGCAATTAATATCAATTACAGTAAGCAAGGTCACTAGAATGAACACAGTTAATGTGAAATAAACTCACTTCACACTTCAGTGAGACTCACTGGCTCTAATGATAGAAGTGAACGAATACATTTGATGTGTGACTGGTGCAGTAACTGCTTAAAGGGATAGTTCACCCAAAAATGAAAACTTTTACTTATTTACTCATTCGTGTTGTTTTAAAACCAGTAGTTCACACCAATAGTTCAATAGTTCACACCAAAATTGAAATTTTCTCAAAATTTACTCTCCCCCATGCATCCAGTATATGTAAATGTTTCTTCATCAGAAGAAATTCAACATTATATAATTTGCTCAACAATGGATCCTCTGCAGTGAATGGGTGCCGTCAGAATGAGAGTCCAAACAGCTGATAAAAAACATCACATTAATCCACACAAAATCCATACCACTCCAGTCCATCAGTTCACATCCTGAGGAAAAAAAGTGGCATATTTGTAAGAAACAAAGCCATCATTAAGGCATTTAAACTTGAAACCAATGCTTCCGGCTAAAATATGAGTTCACTGCCCATTGCATTCTCCAGTGTTTAAGTCATCTCATCTGAATCAGGAGAAAAATATGCACTCATCAAACACCATTTAAAATTGAAAGCAGTACAAAACAGTTCTAAACAAATATGTTGTGGATTTTGCTGTGAGAAGACGTATAGACTTTTCCACTAGAGGAAGCATTATTATGAATTTTGCACTGGTATTTTAGCTAGAAGCAATAGTTTAAAGTTAAGATACCTTAAAGGTCAATTTGTTTCTTACAAACATGCAGTTTTTCACTTCACAAGACTTTAACTGATGGACTGGAGTTGTACTGGTGGATTATTTTGATGTTTTTATCAGCTTTTTGGACTCTCATTCTGTTGGCACCCATTCACTGCAGAAGAACCACTGGAGAACAAGTGATGATCTGTTCCGATGAAGAAAAATAACCTGAGGGTAAGTAAATACATTTTTTGAAGTAACATTTCCTACAAGATAATTTTTATTTTAAATAAACACAGTGACTTATGAATGAAACCTCATTTAGTCAGATATGCACCAAAAAACTTTTATTCCTAGTTTCCTTGGGAATAATTGGCAGTTTTTTTCTTTGTTTTTGAGTTTGGCTCCAAAAACCAAGATTTTTTTTTTAATTATTATTATTTAATAGAAAGAACCAAAGAAGCCTCATGTCAGTGAATTTTTTCACACATGGACTCCACCCACTCAGGGACAGTAAACAGTAAATGAATTTGCTTTGTGCACCTCGTTTGATAAGCGCATACAATAGAAGGGCAGTGGAGTGGATCACGCAGTGTTATGTAATCAATATCATTGGTCATTTGGAACTAAAGGGGCTGCCAAGCTGCTGACTGAAGCACTGTTTACACGTTTCCTTCCCCCCTTCCTCAGGATGCCGCCACCAGAGAAGAAAGAGACGACGGAGCAAATAAAGGACTAATCTTTGTGGGCCAATGGTGCGGTTTAATCCGAGCCGGTCCGAGTTGATTGAGGATGCTTGCAAAAGCACCTAAGCCCATGACCCATGTCACAGCCCGCCAAGGTCACGGCAAAGTCGCTTATCTCTGTAAATCAAAACTGTCGGCGTGAACAATGGGGGACAATTTCAATTAAAGCGTGTTCGGGGACCACAGAAACACTGAGGAACAAATTAAACGACTTTGCGCTCAGAGTATTGCGGTTCAGAAGTCCAGGCCAGGCCAATTAAAGAATCAAGTGAGGTTTTGATTCACAAATGTGCCACTGGAAGAAAAAACCTTTAAATGTTACAGATTGTTTAAATGATTAATAAGTGTACACTGTAAATTTAATTTAATTTAATTTTATGCATTTATTTATTATTTATTTGTTTTTTTAAGTATTTTTATTTATTTATTTTTTTAATTACGCAAAGATTATTTGTTTGGAACATTTTACTATTTTATTGGAGTATGTTTATTGGATTATTGGAGTACGTTTTACTATTTTAGTTTTTCTAATTCAAAAGTTTAAATTTGATTTAAAGGGTTACTTGCCATTTCTTTGTATCTGTATGTTAAATTTACCATCAATTTCTGATATAGAAATAATTTTTACAGTGTACATTTAAAATGGCAAAATCATTTCTCAAGGCCAGATTGTATTCCTTCTCATACTGATATCAGGTTTGACACACCACATATCCAAATGCCCACGCCAGGATGGGTTCCTAATAATGCCAATGTTTCTGGCAACTTTGCAGAGCATTAACATGATGGTGGTGAGTTCTGCACCAGAAAATGTAAAAATGTAGTTTAATTATCAGCTGTCACTATAACCTGCCAGATTTGTGTTTTGTGAAACTAGCAATTATTTACAACTACCATGTTTTACTGGCAAAATGAACATTAATTCTGGTATTTTGAGCCGGAAAGCATTACTTCCATTCAAATGAATGCTATTTGGCTCAGAGGTTCAAACCTTTGTTGTTTGTTCAAAGGTTCCGCCTCAGGCGGAGTGATGCGCTCCAGTCTACTGGAGGGGAACGTCAGCGTTTTTGCACTTATCTTTTAATCACGTTTGCCTAAAACCTAATTGGAAAAATAATAGGGCCTCAATTTATTTAATGCAGATCTCAGCATAACTCAAGACACGTGGAGGTAACAATATGTATTTGACCCATATCGCGGAACTGATTCAAATGAGAATGTTATGCAAATTAGAATAAAAATAGAATTGGTTCCAAATGATCCAAATTGTGTATGCTAAAATACAAAAAAAAAAAAACCCATTAATTTTAAGTTTGAATAGTGCTTCAAAAAGACAAGATAATCAGATACCTGTTGTGTGACTCGCACTTAAATCTTTTGTTGGTGTTTAAAGCCACATCACCTCCTGTGTCACAAGATTTTTGTGTTGAGAATTTGCTTGATCTAAATGGTAAGTGGTTGTAATTAATTCAGATGATTTCTTTGCAATTGCCTCATGCGTGAATTATCTCAGTTTGAGTTCTGTTGAATGCCTGCCAGGAGACGGATGGAAAGAACAAATTGAAAGCTCAAAGAAACAGAATCATTAGTGTTTGCAAGCCAGCACAGCATTGATTTCCCTCAAACATTTCAATTTGGGTTTGTTCTAAACATCTAGCTGCAAGTATTAAAATTCAAAATATAGTGAACAAGACCTGTTGGCTGCTTTTATGACTTTTTTGGAGCTTAACAGATTGATCCCTCTCTAATATCATCATTTTTTTTTATCTTCCACAGAAAAATAACAGCTTTGAATGACATGATGGTGAGTAAATAATGACAGGATTTTTATTGTTAGGTGTGAGTATTCCTTTAACGTTTTAAAATTCCAATTGACATTTAATAGAATGTTCAGCATTTAAAATATATTTAATGGAAATTTCATCACTGCAATATTTAAATACTTAATTCTGATTGGTCTTTTTGGATTGGTATCTGTTAGGTTTTATAGGTTATGATTCTCATGCGCAGTCAACAAAACAACAACAACAACAACAAAAATATGTCCTGAATGTCTTGACAAAAGCAAATCATTCTATGCATTTTCAAAACCTAAAACCTCAGCTTAGGTAAAACTGTATCCTTAATTCTTTTGATACTGGTATTTCCTTCAGGAAATGCAAATCTACAGTAATTCTCTTTAGATTTGTATTATTATTATTGTATAATTGTTGTATTATTAAACAAAGTTTCTGCATCTTGAAAAAGTTGCCTATAAATATTCAGTTTCAAAGCTATTGGAACATTCATTGGTGGTAAAATGTGTATTAGTCCAGTGTTTATAAATGTTGAATTATTTCAATTATTGAGCACTTTACCTTGAGTTAGTCCTTGTGACATCCGATCCTTATACTTTTAGTCAAGTTAAATCATTCTACATGTCTAAGTTCTGAAAAGCACATTAAATCTCACACCCATTGAAGTCTATTAAATAATGGATTTCATCACCAACCAGCCACTTTTTTCCTTATATTCTCTCTTTTTCTCAAATGGGCTCTTGCGATCGGAAACACAGTCTCCGCAGTGTCAAGCAAACCTCTGAACCTCAGTCGGCGAGAGCAGCGGATGGGCCATGGGACGACGGATTAAAAGACAAGAGGAACTCTCGCGTAGGCTGGCACACGATGAGTCATTCGTAGCCTTGGGCAGCTGGTCGTTTGTGGTTTGGCTGATTGAAGAGTAAAGACACGAACTAACAACTGATCTGAAATCCATCAGTAGTTCCGACCGCAATGAAATCTTTTCCAAAGTTTAGATGGGTCTTGATGGTGAAGTTTTCCGACCTTCACATGACAGCTGACAGCTGCATAATGCACTGTCTGGACTTAAACCAAACGTACATTTGAATCCTTAGAGGTCCCTACAGTTCATAACATGCAATTAATAATTCACCCAAAGATTTAAAGTCTGTTGTAAATTATAATCTACTTACTCTCATGTTATTCCAAACCTGTATTGTTTTTCTTTTCCCTTTAACCTCAAAAGGAGATGGTTAGCAGAAGAACCAAACTGCTTTTTCTCCACAACAAAAGTGAAAGGCTACTAGGGTAATATGCTAAAATGAACTAGTTTGCATGTATGGAAGCCTGTTTCCACCTCAAGATAAAAAGAAGGTAATTGCGACTTTTTATAGACTTTTTACTTGCAATTCCTATGGAAGCTTGTTTTCGCCACAGAAAAAAAAAAGAAGAAGATAATTGCTATTTTATTGCAATTGCGATTGCAATTGCGAGCTATAAATTCAGAATTGCGGAATATAAACTTGTGAGAAAAAGAGTCAGAAATTAAGGAAAAAATTTGAATTCTAACTTTTTTCTTGCAAATCTGAATTTTCATTTCACAGTTGTAAATTTTTCTCTACATTTTGCACTTCAGTTTCTGGTTTCCACCTTGGAATTAAAAATAAAAAGGTAATTGGGACTTTTTATCTCCTAATCTTTTTTCTCAAAATTGCGAGTTTTAATCTCACTTTTCTGACTTTTCTTCTCAAAATTGCAAGTTTAACTCACAATTCTGAGTTTACGTCTTGCAGTTATTTAAGTTTATATTTTGCAATTCTGATTGTCTATCTTGCAATTCTGCCTTTTTTCTCAGAATTCAATATGAACTTAGAATTGCGAGATATAAACTGGTAACTTGCGAGATATGGAAACAAGCTTCCATACTATACATATTTGCTATTTGTTTTGTTAATCAAAATGTAATAATTTAGTTTGAAAGTCGTCCATTCTGCCATTGCTTCAGTTTGCACTTCAATGTGTTACTTTGTGGTCGATTATAAGACAATCCAAGGTTATAAAATTCTCAGTCTGTGTACTTTGAAAATATCAACATTTATTTACAAGAAAATTGTGTGACTTTGTAGCTTATTATAAAAATAAACAATTACGTATATCGAATAGAAACCTCCAGAAGGCCATTCACACTGTGTGAAATCAATGTTGCAACACAATAACTGTATTGTGGTGACTAATTCCTTTGATTTTTTTATTTGGCTAACAGGTTTTTTTTGCCAAAGGGGACAGACGTCTTAATTGGAGAGGATATGGAATTGTACAGCTGTGAAGACGATGACACGGGCCTCTTCCTCTCCGGTTTGCCTGCAGGGTTCTAGATGATTTAATTCATTTGCAAGTTGGCTGCAGCATTCATGCGGTCCTCCTGTGATGTTTCATTATGTTCTCAAACAGAAGAGCTCTTTGGTATGGAAATAACTTTTCAAATGGGAAAAATCTCTCTCTTTCTGCCTCCAACACACACTATACATGCAAATGAAACATGAAACCTAAAAAACAGTGACATGTTCTTTGTTAAATTTTTGGAGAAGCTTTCAGAAGCCATGCTCAGGTGAAAGTAAGACACAGGAGACTCTCTCAAGCTGCAACTGAAGGATTTTCCCAAGCAAACTAATTAAAGGTAGTAGCGGATCAGCAAGACACATTTGACCTGCAGTTTGAAGACAAAACTGAACACAATAAAGCAAAAAAAAAAAAAAAAAAAAAATCATAAATATTCAAAACTTTGTGTTAAGTAAACCATGCTGTTTTTCATGAGCTTCATAAGGTATTTTCTAACTGTCTTAATTTAATCAAATAATAAAAATGAAAAACAATACTGTCAGTACTGAAAAGTACCCACAAAGCATGCCAAAATGAAAAATAATTTTAATTTTTAAATATTATAAAAATATAATACTTTACAGTCCATTTACTTTTTTTATTTTTTTTAATTCTGACAGTTTTGCAGTGACATTTATTAATTAAAATTAAATAGCAAATCAATTGCATTTATTTATTTAGCTGTTCACAATGTGAAAATTAAAATGAAAATTCAATTATTTTATTTCTAATTTTGGCACATCCTTTGTGGACATATTTCAGTAATGAAATAGTTATTGGGTTTTTGATTTCATTTCTATCTTTTGATTATTGTATTTACAATTGGAAAGAAATGACTTATATTTATTTAATTTTTCATCCCACAAAGCTATTATATAACTCCAGAAGACCTGCAATATTGCGCATGAGTCATATAAACTACTTATGATGTCTTTTTTTTTTTTTTGTCAATTTTCTGAACAGCCTCCATCCTTGCTCCCTTTCACCGCCAGAACATTCTGCCCCAAATCTTTTGTCTTCTATAAAGAAAGAGAAAACATGTTTGGAACGACATGAGGGTGAGTAAATGGCAAATTTATTAACTATTAATTTAACAAACCTTCACTTCATTTGCATAGTGCATGATGATTAGATTAAACCAAAATTGTGTGATGTCATAATATATCCTAAAATCATCAAGATCTATAACGTTACCTATCGACACCATTTTGATCTTTAAGTATATCCGCACGTCAAGCACTTGCTATACGATATAATCCCCGTTTGATGAAGGAAGATGAAACGGGGCCGTTTATCATAACGTTTCTTTCCCAGCATGCCTCCAGATCTCACAGTTTCAACAGCGTGCATTACAGACAGAGCCCATCTGCTGAGGTCAAACCTGGAGTCACAGCGCAGAAAGCTGATGAGAGAATAAATTTGTCCCAGTGGGAAAAACAGAACTGCGTATGTGTGTGTGTGCATGAGTATATACAGACCCTGAGGTGGGAATGCAGGTATACCGTACTGCCGAGAGTCAAGACGCCCAGGAGTGAACCCAGCTCCACGGCGGTCTTATTGATGCTGTTGCCACAGAAACCAGGGTCGAAGGGCTCAAGTACACACACAAAAGCACATCTGTGTTCACCTGCACACACACACACACACACACACACACACAGTCATTGTTATTCTCAGGCACTCTCGATTGTCTGCAAAAGGGTTAGTGCTTTTAAACAAGAAGCAGGTTTTTTGAAGAATCCATTTAGATTTGAAAAGAAGAAACCACTGTTTGCAACAAAAACCTGAAAGAGACCTGAAATGAGGGGTCAGCTTTTTGTGCCCGGAGAATACGTTTATAGCACTTGTGGTTGTGAGATAGGCGATCGCTCACCGCAGTCTAAAACAGAGGGCTGTATGTAGCGCCGGGCTGAACATGAAAGTCCTGGTGGAGAGCTCTCTAAGACTCATCCCGCCCGAAGCTAAAACCTGTCTCAGATGTTCCAGCTTTGAGTCCCCCATGAGCCCCTTTTCATGTTGGTGCAGCTAAGAGCCTTATAACCCACAGAAGAAAGCATTAAGCTTCCAGCGCGAGAGGGGCTGGGAAAGAAACACCTTATCAATCATGTCACCGCTGCTATCAGGGTTTAAAATTTTACGGGTCGTCCAGAAACTACAATCGCTGTAAGGGGCACTTGAAATGGCTGGAAGCTTGATGATTGTTTGGTGTTATACTGGGCAGGTTTGTCTCCCAGTGTCCTAGGTTCACGTGAGTGCCCACAAAGAACTCTAGACTGAAAAATAGAATCATTTTTACTGTGCTGCATTCGCATTTTATTTTAATTCTGGCAGTCTTACCCTGAGATTGTAGTGATTTCTTTTATGTCAAATAATCATTGGCATGATTGATTGGCAAAATGAATTTTGTCACATACTTTGTGGTCTCTTTTCAAGAATCAAATGATCAGGTTTTCATTTTTAGCATGTATTTATTTATTTATTTTTAAATTTACAGTTGGCAGAAATAGCAATTTAAAGTTTGTTCTTTCTCTAGCAAATTTTAAATTGTCCCATAAATCTTAGCTTTACACTTTTGAGATCAAAATAATCTTCTCTTTTTTACCTTAAAGTGTTTTGTTGTTCTTTTGTTTTCTATATTTTTATTTAATCAATATGAAAGCACTTTTGGATCAACTTCTGTTCTGGTTAAATGTATTTTGAGCTTAGATTTGAAGATTTAAAATTTTAGATTTGAAATAAATGTGCAAAATATTACAAAATAAAATTAAAATGAAATAAAATAAAAAGGTTAGTAATAATAAAATATTATGAGTGAGGGTCTGATTAGTGACCTAGAATTTCTTATTCATTGATTATGTTACACCCCCGCAAATCATTCAACTTTCTGAATCAGTCAATTTTATTTTGGCTACCTACAGGTTGAAATGAAATGAAATGAAATAATACTATGAGTAAGGGGATATTAAATTAAATAAAACAGGATATATATACATTTAGCAGAAACTTAAAAATTTCCTAATCATTTTATGTCATATTTTCTCCCCTTTTTTTCTGAATTAGTCAATTTTACTTTGTTTATTTACAGGTTAAAATAAAATTATTTTAAATAAATAATGAATAATAAACAATAATAAAATATTAAGGCCTGAGACAACAAAATTATTTTCAAAATCAATTGGTTTACTTTGTTTATTCACAGGTTAAAATATTAAGAAAATCCTAGAGGTCTCAGACTTCTGGATGGTACTTGTACTTCGCTGCTGATCTGAAAGAACATACTGTGTTTGCGTTACAGGTGGACAACAAATAGATGATGGGGGTGAATAAAAAATGAGGTTTTTCAGATTTAGAGCGAACCATCCCTTTAACATCTATATTTTCCAATTATATTTCTCTGAAATATTAGCAAATTGTTACACACTCATCCTCATATGTACTGCAAGGGGTTGTGGGTAATATTAGCATGCAAAAAAAGCATACATGGGTGTGCATGAAAATCCTTGGCATACTATATTCACCATACTATGATTTGGGATGCTCTATTTCTATCCTCTCATGCATGTAGGAGGAATTAGGATGCAGCGCCGGTCCAGATATCTTTTACTGCTTAATAATACACTAATCATGATTGTGAATGTGTTCTATTGTGTCCAGGTGCGGTCCTTTGGCCAGGTGGCGGGATGTGTATCTCATGCATATGAATGAGTCTATTTAAATGGGATGAATATTTTTACCACATCGTTTCGGCCCTGACGGCATGCAGCTTGGATTTATTGTAAGGGAATTCTGTCAAACAACAACCGAAAACAATGCCGGAGAAAAGATGGCAATCACAACGTCCAACAGGAGTTGTGCGAGACAGAAAGAAAGATTGGAGATGGGTTCGAGTGTATTCAGGTATGTGTTTGTGTGCGTGACCCTTGAGCTCACAGGTCTATTCGAGTCCAACCTTTTGGCGCAAGGATAAAATTGGATCTTATTTGAATACGGCCACTGGGGAGCACAAGCTGACGTTTGCTCAGGTGTTTCATGAATGTAATTTAGCGTTTCAGAGAACATCCAACTGTGCAGAGGAGATGGCAGCCCCAGCTTAGCATGCCCACGTCTAAATGACACGGAAGTCTTGAATGATAAACAGGATGCAGGCGTTGTATCGCTGCAAAACTCTGCTGTTTGGCAGCTCGGATTTGGCAGAGCCCAATTCCAATATGTTTCTCATCTGTCTCATCTCATCTGAGCGGAGAGAGAAAAGGAGACGGGCCGGGAGAGGGAGAGATGAGGTGCAGGTGTTGAGGAATAAGATCTGAGATGAGATTCTCAAAGGTCACAACCTGTATATCAACTCCACTCGCAGATACATTGAGACACCAAGCTCAGCCTCTCACCCCAGCTGCCCTTCTCTATCCGCTGGAATCCACCGCTCAGAGCAGGCGAAATGAGAACGGGAGAGTGAAATCGAGTGTGTGCGTGTGTGTGTGTGCGGCATATGCTGGTCTTCTGAAATGAGAAGGCAAAATCCCCTCTCTTTAGTCCAATGGAAATTAATTTTTCATTTGATGTTTACACCATTTCCAAGTAGAAAGCACACAGAGTATCATTTTACCTTGCACATGGGACTATCGGGCAAGCAACCAGTGCCATATTTATTTAATAAATGATATTATTAAAATATTACTTATTAAAACCTATTCACATCACTGTCTTCAAAAAATAACTAGAAGAATACAGTGCCGAACTGCTTACCACAGGTTTTTATGTTCGTATTATTTATAGTCGACTTCTTTTTGGATCATTAGTCATCAAATCCTCTGTAAACACCGCAAGGGTAATGAGGGTCACGGTAATGGAGGTGTAGTTTTAATTTGGCTGAAAGCTCGTTAAAGTCACTCACAGTGCATTTTGATTCAAAAGCAACCAAAAGGGGTGAAGTTGGTTTGTTTTAATCATTTTTAATCATTTTTCTGACACATTTGCTGACCAGTTACAAATATGGTCAATATGAATTTTAGACCGAATTTTAATTTTAGACGGTGATTGTGCATCATGCAGAATTAATATCATGTTAAAATGATCAGGTTTTGATGATTGTTGAATTTATTAAGTTCAGTGCAAAATAATATTATATAATTAAAATAAAAATATTATAATGAAAGTAGTGATTAAACAAGGCAAAACACGCCTCATAATAAAAGTTTGAAATAAAGAATAAAATATGAAATAATTATTTTCTTTACACAGTTATGTTCTTTACTTTGAAGCAGGGTTATTACAGTTAACTAAAACAAACAAAACACTTTTTTGTCACTTAAAATAAAATGAACTTTAAATGAAATAAACAAAAACTTAATCTTATTTGATCTCATTTAGGATTCATTTTATCATTATTTTGATGTCCTAAAATAACTAAAACTGAAACAGAAATAAAAATTAATAAAACAATGTAGACACATTAAAAAAACTATTAAAATGTAAAAACACAAAAAACATTAGTAAAACTTTTACATTAAAATAACAATGGAAAACATAATACTTAAAATATTAATAAAAAGTATAAAAGATGAAAACAGTCTTATGTCTATTTTATTCCATAAAAATGTATTTTACGTAATTAGTCAGAAGGATTGATGCAATTATTTATGGTTGTATTGACATTTAAATATCTTTGAACTGCAATTCAGTAAATTTCTATCCCTGTCTACTCAGTGTTTTCAGTTCTTTTCTTTTCTTGTGGCCAGTTCAATTCAACTTCCAACTCATTGTGATCACAACCACATCTCATATTCAGAATGTTCCTCAAACCTGCTATGTGCAAAGACTAGCAAAACAAATAACATCTCTGTGCCTCTGCTTTGTGCGTACATGCTAAGAGTTCATGTCAACATCAATACTACATACATATATCATGAGCTGACATTTACACAGCATACGTGAGTGGGCAGAATCAGCAGTGTTTCATGGCTGGGGGAAATATGAGGTGTCGGACTGCTTTCTACTGCTTATTATGACCTTTTGAAGGCCGGGTTCAGTCTTCTGTTGCTCCAGACGACAGGTTTAGACCTGACCTTTAACCAACCGCTGCCTCCCCGTCACAAATATCGGCTGGAGCATCATCTATTTGTTGTCCACTGGTCTTTATGATGTGCCATTATCTTCTTGTAAAGAATGTCCCAGTACTTCTAAGTAATTTACATTTATGCAGTTGGCAGACGGTTTGATCCAAATCAACATAAATTGCATTCACGCAATAGTATACATTTCTATTAAATTCATGCATTCCCAGGAAAGTCTGGCTTTATTCTATGCACACTCTATTTTAAGGTCCAATTCTTGCTGTTAACAAATCATTACCTACGACTTTTGCCTCAATAAACTTCAAATTTGCTGCTTATTAATAGGTAGTAAGGTAGTTGTTAAGTTTAGGTATTAAGTATTAGGGATTTAGAATATGGTCATGCAGAATATGTACTTTATAAGTACTAATAAACAGCCAATATGTTAATAATAGGCATGCTAATGAGCAGCTAGTTAATAGTGAGAATTGATCCATATACTAAAGTTTTACCGTTCCATTTACATATTTTGTAGTATCTGCCCTATTACATTATAGTGTTGGTCCTCCAGATGTGCTCAAATTTTAAATTTAAAAGATTTAAAATTTAAATTGCATACATAAAATTTCTGTCCATTTGTATTATGTAGTTTTTAACAAGTTTAATATTTAAAAAAAAAAACAATGACCACACAGGTTTATTTTTCCCATAAAATCGAATGCAAGTAGTTAATAATAAACTATTACCTGCTTTTTTTTTTAAATTCAGAAATCTTACCAGTTTCTTATTTGTTTCATTAGTTTATGCTAAGACTGTATAATGCAGATGGAAGGGAATTTTATATGCAATATTCATATATATATATATATATATATATATATATATATATATATATATATATATATATATATGTGCATCTCAATAAATTAGAATGTCGTGGAAAACTTAATTTATTTCAGTAATTCAACTCAAATTGTGAAACTCGTGTATGAAATAAATTCAGTGCACACAGACCGAAGTAGTTTAAGTCTTTGGTTCTTTTAATTGTGATGAATTTGGCTCACGTTTAACAAAAACCCACCAATTCACTATCTCAACAAATTAGAATATGGTGACATGCCAATCAGTTAATCAACTCAAAACACCTGCAAAGGTTTCCTGAGCCTTCAAAATGGTCTCTCAGTTTGGTTCACTAGGCTACACAATCATGGGGAAGACTGCTGATCTGACAGTTGTCCAGAAGACAATCATTGACACCCTTCACAAGGAGGGTAAGCCACAAACATTCATTGCCAAAGAAGCTGGCTGTTCACAGAGTGCTGTATCCAAGCATGTTAACAGAAAGTTGAGTGGAAGGAAAAAGTGTGGAAGAAAAAGATGCACAATCAACCGAGAGAACCGCAGCCTTATGAAGATTGTCAAGCAAAATCGATTCAAGAATTTGGGTGAACTTCACAAGGAATGGACTGAGGCTGGCGTCAAGGCATCAAGAGCCACCACACACAGACGTGTCAAGGAATTTGGCTACAGTTGTCGTATTCCTCTTGTTAAGCCACTCCTGAACCACAGACAACGTCAGAGGTGTCTTACCTGGGCTAAGGAGAAGAAGAACTGGACTGTTGCCCAGTGGTCCAAAGTCCTCTTTTCAGATGAGAGCAAGTTTTATATTTCATTTGGAAACCAAGGTCCTAGACTCTGGAGGAAGGCTGGAGAAGCTCATAGCCCAAGTTGCTTGAAGTCCAGTGTTAAGTTTCCACAGTCTGTGATGATTTGGGGTGCAATGTCATCTGCTGGTGTTGGTCCACTGTGTTTTTTGAAAACCAAAGTCACTGCACCCGTTTACCAAGAAATTTTGGAGCACTTCATGCTTCCTTCTGCTGACCAGCTTTTTAAAGATGCTGATTTCATTTTCCAGCAGGATTTGGCACCTGCCCACACTGCCAAAAGCACCAAAAGTTGGTTAAATGACCATGGTGTTGGTGTGCTTGACTGGACAGCAAACTCACCAGACCTGAACCCCATAGAGAATCTATGGGGTATTGTCAAGAGGAAAATGAGAAACAAGAGACCAAAAAATGCAGATGAGCTGAAGGCCACTGTCAAAGAAACCTGAGCTTCCATACCACCTCAGCAGTGCCACAAACTGATCACCTCCATGCCACGCCGAATTGAGGCAATAATTAAAGCAAAAGGAGCCCCTACCAAGTATTGAGTACATATACAGTAAATGAACATACTTTCCAGAAGGCCAACAATTCACTAAAAATGTTTTTATTTATTTATTTATTGGTCTTATTATTATTGGTCTTAAGTATTCTAATTTGTTGTTCTGATTTGTTGAGTCTGTGTGCATTGAATTTATTTAATACACGAGTTTCACAATTACTGTTGAATTACTGAAATAAACGAACTTTTGCACGACATTCTAATTTATTGAGATGCACCTGTATATATATATATATATATATATATATATATATATATATATATATAATTTATGGCCACATTTTGAGTATTTTTTGATTGAAAACAATTTTTTAATTGTTTACAAAAAAATATTAAAACTAAAATATTAGACTTTTATTTTGAAGTGTGTCTTTTTATTATAGTTTTTTACTTTATTTGACTGGTGGTTATGACTGTTAGTATTCATCTCCATGGCATGTTGCATGGCTGGTGCCAAACCTTTTATAAGCAAAATTGTTTAGAAATCTCAATCTGCCATACTGAGTTTGCTTGGGACCTCAAGTTTTTGAGCAAATTGTATGTAAATATATTAAAAGTTAATTTAATACTTTTAACATCCCTACACAAAAATCAACTGGGCACAGGTGAAACATCTTATCTATGATGAAATATTAGCAGTAAATATACTGTTTCCAAAACATTTAATTTTGAATATCATCAGTAGAAAGATGCTTTTTAGACCAGATGGCGTAGTTCTGCATCAGCGGGGGCTAAACGGGGCCTTGACCCCTTGGTTGTGTCCTTGTTTCGTTATCCTCCCTATTTGCATCCAGGGATTGTTGTTTTGTTCATTTATTAGTATGTTTATAATTCTATATTGACTATAAATATTTCAACAGCAGGATGCTAAATTGTTGTCACATGACGCCCTACTTTATTTTATATTCAATAAGTTGCATCCAGTTATAAGAAACGAAAACAGTTTTGCATTGTTAATCCAAAAAATGTCTTCAATTTTAAGAGCCAATGTCAAATTAAATGAGTTATACACATTGCAATGTGGGTACTTAAACAGAAAATGGAACACAAACTGCTTAAATCATATGTAAAAGCAGGCTGGCCAATATGGTCAATATGTGATGGTTTGTTGACCAGAATCTTGCTGCATGAGCTGTAGAATCAGCCAGGTGGAGCAAAGCAGCACACCAGTGTCCCGAACACAACATATGCTGGTCTTCTCAGCAGGGGCAACCTCTAAATTAGCTTGATTATACACGACTACACCTGCAGAATAGAGAACAGCGCTGTTATGGATCTCATAAGTCCTTTAACAAAGCTTGTGTTGTGCTTTCTGGTAGTACTGGGGTTTATTTTATTTTCACTCACACACACACACACACACACACACACACACACACACACACACACATAATGGGAAAGAGACTCACGCTTACTCTGAGACACTGACCTTGACAAAGGAAAAGAGCTCACTTCAGCAGTTTTATTTTCCTTCTCTCCCCGAGTTTCTCATGATCATCTCCACACCTCTGCTCTCTTTCTCTCTCTCCCTCCACATCTGTCTGTTGTTTACCTCATCCTCCTGACGCACAAGCACAAAAACTCTGCTGTGCCCGGGTGCATTTACTCTCTGCACTGCATTTGGCATTGCTGTGTTATGTGATGTGCCTTTACACCATGTTTGGCCTGTTTCCATGAGCATCCAAAAATGATGAACACAAACAATAATAATTAAATAATTAAAGCATAATTTTCTGTAGCAAAATGCATACAAGTAGTCATTAGAACTTGTGCATTATATTTCCTTTAAAGCCCTTTAAAGTCTTTTAAGCTTTATGCAATTAAAATACCACATTTTAAGCCAATTATTCGCTGAAAATCTGCTCTCAAATCAAAATTTGACATCAAACATCAGGTTTGACATGAATGACATCTATAATGTCATACAAGATATAAGATAAAATATATAATATTTTATTATATTAAAATTATATCATTTTATTTTAGTATATTAAAATTATATTTTATTTTGCCATTGTATTATGTCATATTTTAAGGCATATTTTAATTTATTAAAGTTTTTATTATATTTTTAAATGAATATTTTATATTTAGCTATTTTATGATGTAATATTTTTAAGGCATATTTTATTTTTATTAAAAAAAATTTTTTTTTATTTCATTATAGCCCATTACCATTATTTTGCCATTTTTTGATGCCTATATATATATATATATATATATATATATATATATATATATATATATATATATATATATATATAAAGGTATTATATTAAATGTATATTTTATTAAATTACAGTTCAAGGCAGTTCAAGGCAAGTATGACTTCCTTAGACTTATATAGTGCACAATTTGTGCAGATGGCCTTTATGGTACTTTTATTGTGTTGTTTTGGAGCTCGACAACATAGGTCACTGTAACATTGTAGCCTATGATACATTATGTAATATGGAAAAGAGCTGCTAAAATCCATCAAAAAGTGCAGCATCCGGGTTCGAAGCAACTTGAGGGTGAGTTAATTCTGACAGAAGTTTTCTGTGAGAACTCTTCTTTCAAACTCTCGAAGTAGCTCAAGACTTGCGCGAACGCGAACACATGCAAATTAAACAAAAACGCCCCCGTCACCCGCATACTTAACTCAGTCACCACTTTAATGAACCCAAACGCGCTTCCGGGAGACCAATTTAATATTTCACTTCCTAAAAAGACTAAAACGAACAACAAATACCGCGCGCCGCCGTGAGCGCTTTTGGAGAACGCAGCCAAGGGTTCGCCGGCAGTCGAATATGAACGATGGAAAGGTTTAGTGAGTTGTAATTAAGAGCTGGCCAGGTTAGTGACTTGCAGAGCTGAGATAAGAGGGTTTCTGAAGCGCACAGGGTGTAATTAAGTCTATTTGGTGCTGCAGTGCTGAAAGCCTCCAGCCTGTAAATACAACGCAGTACACACTCAACTTCCCCTCTGCTACTAGAAAGCGGAACAAACGCCACCAACCTGAAGGTTTGGAATACTCGACGGAATATTTCAATTCCATACATGGAAACATCTTGGAGTACTAGACTACTAAGTAAATATCAGTCCACATTCGGTAATCAAGCATCATAATAGTGTAGGCATATTGAAATAGCCAATTCTACCATTCTTGTACCACGAGAAATTCTTACGAATGTAAATGTTCAGGCTGTAACTACATTATTTTGAGATAAATGTTGTAGATTCATATTAAATAAGTAAGGAAATCTACTTTGATTACAAACCTCATAGAAAGCCTACTGTGATGGTACCATGGAACACTGATGTAGCCTATCAGATGGTACAATACTGAGGTACATTGCTATATACTATGGCACTCTACTGATTATCATATTCATAAAGTAGAATATATTTAAATGATACCACAAGTTACTTTAAGGATAATGTTTTTTCTGTTTTTTTTATTATATATATATATATATATATATATATATATATATATATATATATAATAAAACTATTTTTTTTTAATTTTAGAATAATTAGTTTTACTGTAAAAATAGTAATAGTGTGAAATATTACAAATAAGTGTTTTCCATTTAATACATTTTACAATGTAATTTATTCCATTAATGACTGAAAATTCAGCTTTGCCATGACATTTTACATTACATTTTCCGAGCCTGTTTCAGACTGATATTTTTCATATCAAATACTGTAGTTTATTTAATTTATTTATATTTGATGTAATTATGGTAAAGAACTATCATCAAATAACCAGTAATATCACAGGTAACTATGATTTTACCTGTGATATTACTGTATGGGAAATCTGAGGCCAAGTGATGCAGCACTGATTCATTTCTACTTTATACTGAAATACAACTCTGAAGCACCTGAAACGCAGGAGCCGTTGTGATTGTCAGGCAGACCTTTAATGAAAATGATCGGTATTCACATAAACACAAACACACAAATCACCAGTCGAGGCAGACAGCCTTTAAACTCATGCCAATTTGCCTCTTACACACCAGAGATTTATTGAATCTGCAAGAATGGAAAAAAAAAACACCCAGGAAGAAAAGACTCAGCAGGGGTTAAAATCAATCCGCAGATTAGAGTGAGACGTAAACAGAAAGTGCGAGTGGGAAAAAAGTTTTCCTCAACTAAGTTTAACTCCATATAATATCTCTGGAAAGTCTCCAGCTCTCAGCAGAGGCCTTTAACTCGCCAGTGACTCGGCATCTTATATCTGTAGCGACGATAAATTAGCTCTCATTCAGCATTTCACCCCAGCAGCTCTAATTCATTAGTCTACTTTCTTGTTCCACATCAATACCCACAGTTCATTATCTTCCCCTGGCTGGTCTACATTAGGCAATAGCACACTAAGGACCCCGAACGCGGGATGGAGGAAATTGATGCTACACATATACAGCTTTAAACGTAACAACCCGTACCTGTGTCGAACACGTCGAGGAATTAGCCATCGTGCTTTGGAAATAAAAGATTCCCTGGAATCAAATCAGTCTGGGGGGGGGGGATAGGGCTCGATCACATCATAATTTTATACAAATGCAGAAAATATGATTCGAAATAATAACTCAGAGACTCAGGCGCATGAATTGCTTATGCACAGATTACAAAAGATGAAAATCTGTCTTCCGGCCCTGCATTATCATATAAATAACCAAGAAGACACAAGCGAATATGGTCAATAAAGAGAGCATGTTCTGGAGGAAAGAAAGACTTAAACGCAGGGAGAATTGCATATTGATTCTCAGTAATCATTTACAATCATATTAAATCTTCACGGAAGCAACAGGACAACTGTTAGGTTATGTGCACACAAATTGTCTATTTGCATACGCCAAAACCATTTCTCAGATAGATCTGGACTGCAAGCGGCTCCTTGTTTCAGTTGCATCAGTGGATTCATTCCATCATCCTGAAAGGGTGTTTTAACTAGGTGATTGGATGGCCTTCCCAGGTTGTAGCGCAGGTCTGCGGAGCATGTTTACAGGGGCTGGATCCTCCTCCTCGACAGACCCTCATAAAAACCATAATCCTTTATACTGACAGGGCATTTTGCTGCAGGCCTGACAAATATCTCCCCAATCCATAAAATGCCTGTGTAGGTTTTTCCAGCTGGTACAACAGAAGAGGTCTGTAAACCTGCAGTGCTCTGGATGCAGCATTCGAACCCTTATATTGGTGCATTGATATTTTGATGCCATGTAATCTCAGCTGGGCGCGTGTGAATATTCTATTATTTCTTTGTTTGATGTTGTTGGGCTGGCGATTTAATGCGACATGTATTATGAATGAAATGGTTTGACCTGCAGAAGCAATCTGAGTAAACCCCGGTACGGAAAAGCGACGGGCGGATCAATGTTTTATCGTAAACGGCAGAAAATCCCACTGAGTAGGCGCGTGGAATGCTGGGTGTTTTTGGAGCTAAATCGCATCTCCTGCGGAGAGTATTAATCAGTCTGTTTACCGGCATCGTTCGTGTAGTTGATTGGGAGACAATGGGATGCAGCTCAATTTACACCTAATTACGGTTTTAATGTGTGTTATTAAATACATTGCCATGTCCCAATTAGTAGAAGCTGGGCTCATACATCACACTAATTGATATCTAGCCTGTGCTGCAATAGTGGGTGTATTGCAGGAGAATTCCCAGAGTAGCCCACATGGCCGCTGAGTGAACGTGTGAACCGAATTATTGTCATGGTTTTATGTGTAGCACCGAAGCAAGGGGCTGCAGAGCAAAAATAATGACTTTTCTTTTTAAAACAACACAAATACGAACGACTGTTTTCTAGTTTTAGGAAATTATGCTATATGGGGAGATACATGTGTCAATATCTTATATTTTGCTTATGTAAAACACTGTTCAAGAATGTTGTTGTAATTTGCATTATTATTGCAAAACAGTAACAACATGTAAAAACTTTAAGAAAAAAATAGAGCTACAAAATGAAGGCAGTTTTGTGTTTGTAAATTTTAGTTAAAAATTTAAAATGTACCACACAGAATTTACATAAAAAGTGAGAAACACAACTAATAGAAAATAATCACATGTGGCATATAAAAAATGGACTTCTGGGAATAAATTAATATAAATTCAGATAAATTATTTGTGTTTTTTATTTATAAAATAATTTGATAAAACTTTAATTTTTATAAAACTAAAGTATGTTTTCACAGATTATGGTAAGATAACTTGTAGCTAATTAACAAGTTTTTTTATATTATATTTATATTTTTATATAATAATTTAGAATATTTTATCTTTTATCTTGCACTTGCTTTTTCACCTTCATAGTGTGCTGGCTTTTTTAAAACAAATTTTTGCATATTTATATTATATTTAACAAACTATTAGCAAGTTTTACTTCCAGTTTGAATCTTTTGAACCTTTTTGAATCTTGATTCCATCACCTTCACATCTTTAAATGGACAAAACAATTATTTTTAAATGCTATGTTGAATGCTACATTTTTAAATGCTATAAAAATGATAAAAATGTATAAACATTCATTAGTGACACCTTTGACACAATGATGACAATAAAACATAATTTCATGGACAAATTATATTTGTCCATTGAATGATCTACTTTTAATTCAGTTTGAGATTGTTCAATGACTTTTCCTATAAAAACAATTTGTCACATTATGTAATATTACATCTGGGCCTATTTATTGATTTTTTTCTGAAACATATAACATGCATTTAACAAGCCAGCTTGTTAAAATTCCCCACGTCTGATGTGTTCATTTTTTTCTTACATTGTCACCCACTGTTGATGTGTTAGATATTTGTTAAGGTCCCCACAGAGTGTTGATAATATGCTCATAAATTAACACTAACAGCCTCCATCTTCAGCCATTATGATGTCATATGACTGAGGGAAAAGGAGGTAAGAGAGGCCAGACTCTCTATCACCAAAGATAACACAACACGGCTGACGGACAGCTGCGAATAAAGTGCCAGTGCCACTCTAAGACCACTTCGCCCACTGTGATTGTGTTCTCTGTTCATCACGGCAGAAGAAGATAGAGAGGAAACCAATCAATAGCCATTTCACATCTGCACCCTTGATGTGATCTTAATCAAAGGGTAGAACCTCTCTTTCACCTGTCGTTCCTTCACTGACATCAGACTATCCTCTCACGCGGTCTCCTCGTCTGTTGCCATGGTTGTGAGCACTCTTGCGGTTACTGCTGCGAAAATACAAACACGTTTTTATACACAGACTAAAAACACAATCAATAATGTTGACTGCTAATGTCTTTTCATGTTTATGCACCATAGGGCTTGAGAGGGGTAAATACCAGCAAATAATATGTCAGATTGTCCAGGTTGAATATCACATGCAGGGCTCGCAAAATTGCTAGCCCGACGTCCCGGGGCTATTGTGCCTTCTAAAAATCTAAACAATTAAGACAGTAATATTTATTCGTTTTAAATTAATATAATAATTTATATGCTTGATTTATCCCTTTTCATAAAAATGGTCTAAAGGCTGAAATGCTGTTGTATAAGATTTTTGTTTTTGTGAAAACCTGTATCTGAACTGTAAATCATGTCATTTTATGGCTTAATACTGTATGTTACCATAGACATTGTCCAACTCCGCTCATACTGTTCATTTTACTTGTGCAGCTCTTAAAATGGGTCATAAATTGCCTTAAATTTATTTTTAAAAATTCTGCAGATACCCTGTAAATAGTTAAATAAAATTCCTTCCTTCATATTTGTTGATATTTGTGTATTGAAAATATTTTTGATTGACATTTAGACTCCTATCTGATTTTCTATATTAAAAAAAGAAAAAAAGAAAGAAAAGGAAAAAAAAAGGCTACCAGGGATTTTGAAATTTTGCGAGCCCTGACGTGTTTTTGCATGTTCAAATATGCTGCTTTCCTGAAACATACAAGAACCAACAAAGCAAACAAGTCATTCTCACTCTAAATTCTGATTGGATGTGCCTCGTTTGAGCTCATATACAGTATATAGAGGTATAAAATAAATGACAATAGCAGCTCAGAACATTTGGTCTTGGAAGAATTTCATAAGCAATGATCATGTGCATATTAAAATCTTGACTGAAGGTATATTTGCGCATATGAATGCAGATCAAGAAATTGCTAGAACCCTAGAGGAGACGTGAGATTTACATATGAGTCTGTTTCTCAATAAACATCTGAGGAGCAACCTCAGCAAATGACTAATTTGATTACAACCACTGAGATATTAAACAGATCTTATTTGTGAGTTTTCCTTCCCTCCTAGACAGACAAATGAACGAATAGATAGGTAGATATAGATAGATAGACAGAACAAACTAAATGAACAGACAAATGTTAGAATAGACAAATGAAGATAGATAGATAGATAGATAGATAGATAGATAGATAGATAGATAGATAGATAGATAGAACGAATAGATAGAACTTTGTGCATGCATCAATCTGTTTTTTTTTTTTGGTGTGGCATGATAACCAATCACAGAGCTTGATTTTAATTGACCCTTAATAAATTTTGTAATCAGCATAGTGACATAAAAGCGTGCGGTGGAGAGACTGCCCTCGACCCGACCCCAGCGCATCCGGAACTTAATCAAATATATATTAGCACACACAAGCTCTCCAAAATCAACAGCAGAGGCTTCTCCTTTGATTCCCTAACATCGTTAGATGGGAGACAGAATAAGCTGTCGACTCATGTAGGGACAGGCAGTTCTGCGGCCTTGCCAGCGAGTCAATCCAGGCTCTTCAAAGAACTGCATTAGCTTTGAGCTTCTCCACAGCACAATGAAAGCAAATCAGGAACGCTGGTGTTAAAGGAAACCGGCTCACCTGGGACCGAGCACACGGGAGTCCGTCGTCCCCATTTCCCCGGCTAATAGCTTTTGGTATTGGAAGTTAATTCTGTGTTGGAATTAAATTATAAAGCATGTCAAAACAAATTAACGTCCAGTGGCGAGCAGGTGCTTTTGTTGACAGGCTGAGGGAATTTGTAATCTAGTGTAGCAACCCTCAGATGCATTAGTATTGTAGTCCTGTGAATGACGCTAATACTCCGGGTTTGTCCTCTTCTTGTCCTCTGTGTGTACGTGTGGATGTGGTTCTCTGACCTGAAGCACAAACAAACACACGAGGACCATTACTCAGGATCCACGCTGGTCTAAAGGCATTTATGCTACTGTTTGACAGAGTAAATATATATATATATATATTTATATAGTAATTTACGGTTGCATATTTTTAATCCTAATATCTAATGTTTCTATATTAATAATTAAATATTTTAAAATATATTTCCAAATATTATTTGTGCAATTTTATTTTCTGTGTAGAAGCAGTCTGTGTAAATGATAAATATGCCATTTTCTCTCATACCCAGTCTTGCGTAGTCAGACTTCTGACATGCAGAATAAAGTCTGGTCCTCACTGCAGTTTATTCTGGGTTTAGTCTTCCTCTGCTGAAGGACTGGCATAACAGCTTGCAGCTATTGATTAAGCCTGTGGGACATCAAGAACAGATTAAGGTTTAAGGTTTTCCATTCAATGAGTCAGACCTTCCAATGGCTCCTGTCTAATATAGATTTATTATTCACAATAAGAGATGAGCTGGTTCTTCCTCTCCTGATGAAAAGTAATTCAGCTATTTAAAGTCACAGTTCACCCAAAAAGAAAGTCGTCATTATTTACTTACTTAGTGGCACATAAAAGTAAAATAAAGATTTTTTTACACAGCTGTTTCCATGCAATGACAGTTTATAGGCTCTAAAAGGACACAATAAATAAATAAATAAAAATAAAAAACCCAATAAACTAGTTCATATAACTCGGGAACTACATTGTGTGATGGATGGATGGATGGAAAGAATGACAGACATAGAGAGACAGACAGACAGACAGAAAGACAGATAGATAGAACGATAGACAGACAGTTAGAAAAATAGGTATAGATAGACAGACAGACAGTTAAAATGATAGATATAGATAGATAGATAGATAGATAGATAGATAGATAGATAGATAGATAGATAGAACGACAGACAAACAGACAGAGTTAGAATGATAGATAGATAGATAGATAGATAGATAGATAGATAGATAGATAGATAGATAGATAGATAGATAGATAGATAGATAGATAGATAGATAGATAGATAGATAGATAATGAAATGAGAGAAAGAAAGTCAGAGGTTTTGAGGGTGTGGGTGAGAAAGTACTAGGCTGTTTTTGAAGGAAGTATCCAAACTCTTGAAGGAGCCAGAGGGCTAAAGATGCTCTCTCTCGCTCATTACTCACCAATAATCTACTCTGGCTCCCTGATGAAGGTCACAGCGAGTCCTCTCCTCCGTATCATATCCTCTGTGTCGGAGTCTGCAGCTCCACATGCATACTAAACATAGTCTCACTTAAAGAGGGGGTACAGAGGGGGGGCTGGGGTCACGAGGTCACCATTTGCTCTTTAATTACGCCAACAAAAAAGGCTGATGGTGGAAGGTAAATATAGTCTAATGAAGCTTGGCAGACAGGAAGTAACTATCAGCCTGATGGAATCCGCTCTTTGTGGCTCATCACTGATGGATGAATTTAAGAGGACTAATGAGGATGTTTAGGGGAAAAAATAATCAGGGAAGGTTTGGAATGAACTGATAGCCAAGTGAGTAAGGATACTTTTTCTTTTGTAATAGTTTCTCCTTCAACTTACCTATTTGTCCAAAAAGGGAAATCATTTGCGGATATATACATGTATTTACAGTAGCATCCAAAAATCTGAGTGAAATGCTACTATTTAGCTTTTTCCAATTTAATTCTGTTTCTTTTTTCATATTGTTGCAACATTTTGAGTGAAAAGTTGAATTTAAATAATATGGCTTTCAACTGATTTGAGAATTTGTTTTGAACACGATTTGACAGTATTTCAAACCACACCTAATGCTTCAGTGGAAAAAAATAGTCTAATATTATGTATAAAGCTGTGCAATAAATAATAAATAAAAAAGGAGTAAAATAAAGTAAATTAAATTTCAATTTAAAAATAATGGGTATGTACATATACATACATTTTTATCATTTTAAGTCATGTTTAAAATAATTTTCTAGGTTTAAATTAGATGGTAAATCCCAAATTTTCAGTGCAGTCTCAGATTTTTGAACCCAGCTGAATATAAGCCGGAATACATTTGCCTTCTCACTCTAAACTGTGAATCTACACTGCATGTCATGGCACATCTCAGGGGCCAGAGTTCAAACATGCAGCAATAGACACAAAGGTATTTACATACATGTTATCATTCAGCTAACATTCAGTCGAACTCTGTACAAGGCAAGAAATTGTTTAAGGGATAATTCAACCAAAACTAACTATTCTGAATATAGAACTCACCCTCACATTAACCTGTATTTTTTCTTACACATTTTACAAAAATTTGACCTTAAAGGAACAGTGGATCCAATGGATCCTCTGCAGTGAATGGGTGCCATCAGAATGAGAGTCCAAACAGCTGATAAAACGATCACAATAATCCACAAGTAATCCACACCACTCCAGTCCATCAGTTAACATCTTGTGAAGTGAAAATGTGCATGTTTGTAAGAAACAAACCCATCATTAAGACATTTTTAACTTTAAAGAGTCCATAATCCATAATATTGCTTTCTCCAGTCTTCCATCTTAAACATAAAGAATGATCAATATAAACAATTGTTAAATCAAGAAATAGTTCTATGGCCAAAATGTAGGCTGTTAGGAATTGCAATATAGCAATTTAGTGTAAATTGTCTAAATTGTCTCATTCATATATTTTTATTTCTCCCAAGAAAATGTTGTGAAAAAGTATTTTATAAAAAAAAAAAAAATAAAAAAAAAAAATAGCAAAGTTGATCTACATAGTATATAGCTAAAATGATATCAACTCTCTTGAGCTATGCAAAAGCAACCTTTGAACAACTTACCTCTGAGTTGAAAGAGCACCAACAGTAGAGGACAGAAGTCAGTAGAATGCAGTGAAATTGTAAAGGTGTGATAGTCTCTCACCTGCTTCTTTTTTATTTTCTTTCAACCACAGCCGCACCGCGAGTGGGATTTATCGAGCCTCTGCGTGGATCAAAATTCTCGTGAGAGAGAGGAGCCATTACAGTGACAGTGTGTGAGGTGCTTTTGACTGATCCATTAAGGTTTGAACTCACACCATGATGTGAGTTTTAATGAGACCAGTTCCATGTCAGAGTCTGGGCCTCCCAGCAAAAGCACCTCGGGGGGGAATAAAAAAGGAAAGACAAAGCGTTAGAGGCAGAGAAGTTCACCTACGAGATGTAAATTCAACCGGTACATCTGAATTGAAAAGCACAACCTCCATAATATCCAAAGTCTGAAATCCAACTCCCAAACCGCTCCATATTTGTCTGAGAATTTTCTTGTCTTAAATTCAGATCTGACAATATTTCTATTTAATTCCACAGTCTCCATCTCCAGCTGGCAGAAGTGCAGTAAATGAAAGAAAGCCTTCACATAGTCACATTACACTTTATCGTCAAAGTGCCGTCAGAGCCTAGATGGAAGAGATCTTGTATTTTGATTGAAATCATCTCATCTCGGCCCATCTGTTTGCTTCCAATCCTCAACCTCCAGCATGTGTTGCCTTATGCTTCAAGGAAACTCAAAAGATTGTTGCTAAATAGTTCAGACTTCATGTTTTGGCAAATTTGAATATTTAAACTGACTCACCAAGGTTACATTTGGGAACCTAAGAATCAAAACACATCCAAAGCTTGCGTCCAGGTTGTTGTTGATCAAGAACTTGGGTGTCATCTCCATGGACACTCTCGGATGGAAGCCCATCGAGTCATCTGCAGTGAGAACTTAGCTGTCTCACCCTCTCCCACTAACCAGCTGTCTAACTAACAGCGTGAAGCCAGAATGCTTTGCTTTTTTTTTCCTGCAATGCACTACATGAAGCTTTTAGATGGAAACTTTGTCACCACAGAAAGGGCCAGGAAATGAGAATTGTGTTCCTGAATAAACTGGGGTATAGTCTGTGCAAATATCAGCAGGGTAAAAACATACTCTTTCACTCCAAGCAATCAATTTCAATAGCTTGGATCTCTGGTTTTGATGGTGGTAGGGAATGTTTCAAAGCCTCAAGAAAAAAAAACTAACATGGGGCCCACAAATGTGTGTGGAAGTCCATTCGAACTGCCATTGTAATGCCCTTGACCACTGTTTTACCAACTGCTGTCTGGTACACCTGCCTGCTGCTCTGCCAGTCTGTTTGGCAGCTTTTCCAATTGTTTACATGCATGCAAATGAGTATTTATGCATGCTTAATAACCTTTTGTCCACTCATAATCATATGACATCAATAACTGTCATCTAAGCTTGAAGAAACAATTCACTTACATCAACTTCAAGACTTATTTTGCACTGTGGCTTCTTTAGAACGAGTATAGGAATTATTTATTTATTGGGACTTTTAGATTTTTATAATAGACATTTATGGTTGCCAAGATTATAACAAATTCAACTGATGTGAGGTTACGTGCCAATCTGAGTTATTTTAGAAAGAATTTGAACATAGTTCATTGAATTAGAATTTAGTTTGTTAAAACTTTTACCACTTTTGATGAGAGTAGAGAGTGTTTCAAAGCCACAAGAAAAAACTGACATGGGGGCCACAGTTGCGTGTGGAAGTCCAGTCTAGGTCCCATCTGACTGCTATTTTAATGCTCGAGCACTGTTTTTTACTAACTGCTGTCTAAGTACACCTGTCTGCTGCGCAGCCAGTCTGTTTGGCAGCTTTTCCAATTGTTTACATGCATGCAAATGAGTTTTATGCATCCTAAATATCCTATTGTCCACTCATAATCACTTGACATCAATAACTGTCATCTAATGCTTGAGGAAACAACTAATTTACATCAACTTCAAGACTGTTATTTTGCACTGTGTCTTCTTTGGAACTGCGATGAGTATTGGAATGATTTTTTAATGGGACTTTTTTATTTTTCTAGTATACATTTATGGTTGCCACGCATATTCCGAATTCAACCGATATGAGGTTATGTGCCAATTATGAGGTTATAGCTGCTGCTTGTTTTGAGTTTGAGCTCCGTCAAGTTAATTCTTTATCGTCTATTATCTAATCCTGAAATCTATTTTACACACCATCATTTTCGTTTCTATAACGTTTGAATATATCCCCTATCGTATTCTACAACAAAAACAATCAAAGCGGCTTGTTATCACTAGTTTTTTTTATTTTGATTTCCAGAGTCCGCTATTAGCTTTTAGCCCGTTAGCATCGCCAGCGTGGTTGCAACCAAGGAAGGTTGGCTAATCTCGCTTACATTGCTAATACTCTATTCACACACATTACCATTGTTTTACTCACTGCTACTTGCTTTAATGGCGGATGTGTGTCTACCTTTGAGTGCAGGCGAGGACACGTTGCAGCTGTAGCTGGAGGCCGTGGAGAAGCAGATCCGCGAGCTGGTGGAGAAGCAGGCCCAGCTGAGAGAGCGGAGAGCCGCGCTGGAAACGTCCCGGGCTGACGCTCACAAGTCCGGGGTAAGTATACAGCGCGCCGCTAACACTCCCACCACCTCTACTCCGTGTGTTTCTCTGCACAGACCCTGTGCACCCAGGACGCGACCTTCCCAGATGTCTTTCACTCCGGCGCCGGGACACCACGGACCCTGGGTGCAGCAGCGGAAGACGCGAGCCAGGCCCCGCGCGAGGGCCTCTCCCCCTCCGCCGCCTCCGGTCTTCGAGATCTCCACCCGGAACCGCTTCGCTCCCCTCCGCGAGACGGAACGCGACGCTGTGATCGTCAGAGACTCCATCGTCCGGCACGTCCGTGCTACGTTAGCTGAAGGTAAAGCGCACACTCACTGTTTCCCTGGCGCTCGTGTTCTCGATGTTTCTAAGCAGATACCCGCGATCCTGAAGGACGACGAGAGCATCGGCGCGATCGTGCTGCACGCGGGGGGTGAACGACACCAGGCTGCGGCAGACGGAGACACTGAAGAGGGACTTCAGGAGCCTGATCGAGACGGTGCGCAGCGCATCACCCGCGGCGACGATCATCGTGTCTGGACCGCTTCCCACATATCGACGAGGACACGAAAGGTTCAGTAGACTTTTTGCTTTAAACGAATGGTTATTGTCATGGTGTAAAGAACAGAAACTGCTCTTTGTTAATAATTGGAATCTTTTCTGGGAGCGTCCTAGGCTTTTCCGCGCTGATGCCCTGCACCCCAGCAGAGTCGGAGCAGAACTCCTGTCGGACAACATCTCCAGGACTCTACGCTCCATCTGACTAGTAAGCCCATTCACAAATAACTGCTATGATGACTTTTGTTCTACCCACTTAAATAATAGAAATACTTGTGCTGTCCAATCTATAAAGACTGTGTCTGTTCCCCGAACAGTGAAGCCAAAATATAAATTTAATGCAGGATCTAGAAATAATCTGATCGTGATTAAACCAGAAAAATGCAAAACATACAAACAAAAGCAATTTTTAAAGCTTGGGCTCCTAAACATTAGATCACTCGCACCCAAAGCAGTTATTGTAAATGAAATGATCACAGATAATAGTTTTGATGTGCTCTGCTTGACTGAAACCTGGCTCAAACCAAATGATTATATTGGTCTAAATGAGTCTACTCCACCAAGCTACTGTTATAAGCATGAGCCCCGTCAGACTGGCCGTGGCGGCGGTGTAGCAACAATATATATTGATATTCTCAATGTTACCCAGAAAACAGGATACAGGTTTAACTCATTTGAATTACTTCTGCTTAATGTTACACTGTCAGACATGCAAAACAAATCTCTCCTATCTCTTGCTCTGGCTACTGTGTATAGACCGCCAGGGCCGAATACAGAAGAATTTGCAGATTTCCTCTCAGCCCAATTGGTTACTATTGATAAAGCGCTAATTGTCGGAGATTTTAACATTCACGTTGATAATACAAATGATGCGTTAGGACTTGCGTTTACTGAGCTAATAAATTCTTTTGGAGTCAAGCAAAACGTCACCGGGCCCACTCATCGTTTTAATCATATGCTAGATTTAATTATATCGCATGGAATTGATCTTACTGACATAGATATTGTACCTCAAAGTGATGATGTTACTGACCATTTCCTAGTATCGTGCATGCTGAGTATTACTGATATTAACTATATGGCTCCGCGTTATCATCCAGGAAGAACTATTGTTCCAACCACTAAAGATAGATTCAGAAATAAACTGCCTGATTTATCTCAACTGCTCTGTGTACCCATAATTACACATGAACTAGATGAAATGACTAGCAACATGGGCACTATCTTCTCTAATACATTAGAAGCTGTTG
This sequence comes from Spinibarbus caldwelli, assembly GCA_039654775.1. NCBI lineage: Eukaryota > Metazoa > Chordata > Actinopteri > Cypriniformes > Cyprinidae > Spinibarbus > Spinibarbus caldwelli. Next base: position 5,505,775 of record CM077252.1, read on the forward strand.
CGCCCATCAAATTGAAAAAGGTTAGAGAAAACGTACTGCACCATGGTACAACAGTAATACCCATTCTCTCAAGAAAGAAACTAGAAAACTTGAGCACAAATGGAGAAAAACTAACTTGGAAGTTTTTAGAATTGCATGGAAAAACAGTATGTCCAACTATAGACAGGCTTTAAAAGCTGCCAGGGCAGAGCATATCCGCAAACTCATAGAAAATAACCAAAACAATCCAAGGCTTTTTATTTAGCACAGTGGCTAGATTAACAAATAAACAGATGCCACCCGATCTAAATGTTCCCTCACAATTTAATAGTAATGACTTTATGAATTTCTTCACTGATAAGATAGATAACATCAGAAATACAATAACAAATGTAGATTCTGCTGCGTCTAGTACTTCAGCTCCATTCATCGCACCCAAAGAAAAACTGCAGTGCTTTACAACTATAGAACAGGAAGAGCTAAATAAACTTATCACTGCATCTAAACCAACAACATGCCTATTAGATCCTGTACCCACTAAATTACTGAAAGAGTTGTTACGTGTAGCAGAAGAACCGCTTCTCAATATTATTAACTCATCGATATCTTTAGGTCACATCCCAAAATCATTCAAGTTGGCGGTTATTAAGCCTCTTATTAAAAAACCACAACTAGATCCTAATGAACTAGCAAATTACAGACCCATTTGTAATCTTCCGTTTATGTCTAAAATTTTAGAAAAAGTTGTGTCTGCTCAGTTGTGCTCCTTTTTGCAAAAAAATGATCTCTATGAAGAATTCCAGTCAGGTTTCAGGCCCCACCATAGCACAGAATCCGCACTTGTTAAAATTACAAATGACTTGCTTCTTGCGTCAGACCAAGGCCGCATCTCATTGCTAGTTTTACTTGATCTTAGTGCTGCGTTCGACACTATAGATCATGACATACTCATAGATCGATTACAAAACTATACGGGTATTCAAGGGCAGGCTTTAAGATGGTTTAGATCCTACCTGTCTGATCGCTACCACTTTGTTTATTTAAACAGGGAGTCATCTCAATTATCACCAGTAAAATATGGAGTACCACAAGGATCTGTCCTAGGTCCTCTGCTGTTTTCAATATACATGTTGCCCCTTGGTAATATTATTAGAAAATACGAGATTAGTTTCCATTGTTATGCTGATGATACTCAACTATATATCTCAATAAGACCAGATGAAACTTCTAAATTATCTAAGCTAACAGAGTGTGTTAAAAATGTAAAAGATTGCATGACCAATAATTTTCTCCTATTAAATTCAGATAAGACAGAGATATTACTTATTGGACCAAAAAACAGTACACAGAATCTCTTGGATTATAATTTGCAAATACTGTACTGTTACTTCCTCTACAGTCAAAAATCTGGGTGTTATATTAGACAGCAACTTGTCTTTTGAAAATCATGTTTCCCATGTTACAAAAACAGCATTCTTCCATCTTAGAAACATTGCCAAGCTATGAAACATGTTACCTGTTTCTGATGCAGAAAAGCTAGTTCATGCATTCATGACCTCTAGACTGGACTATTGTAATGCACTGCTAGCTGGTTGTCCTGCATCTTCAATAAACAAGCTACAGGTAGTCCAAAATGCAGCGGCTAGAGTCCTTACCAGGTCAAGAAAATATGATCATATTACCCCAATTTTACAGTCTCTGCACTGGCTACCTATTAAGTTCCGCATCAGTTACAAAATATTATTACTTACCTATAAGGCCCTTAATGGTTTAGCTCCTGTGTACCTAACTAGTCTTCTACCACGCTACAATCCATCACGCTCCCTAAGGTCGCAAAACTCTGGACTTTTGGTAGTACCTAGGATAACAAAGTCAACTAAAGGAGGTAGAGCCTTTTCACATTTGGCTCCCAAACTCTGGAATAGCCTTCCTGATAACGTTCGTGGTTCAGACACACTCTCTCTGTTTAAATCTAGATTAAAGACACATCTCTTTAGCCAAGCATTCACATAATGGATCTCATAATCTTGTACTGCAGTTATATCTGATCAAACACACATTATTGTTCTTTAGCTTGGATTGAACAAATCATTTTTGCTTGGTTGGAACAGCAGCTACGCTAATTATGTCTCTATTTGTTTCTCTGTTTCTGCCTAAACTAGGATTTACACAAGCTTCAGTCTGGAACCAGAACAGCTGAGAAGAGATGATGCCAACCCCTCAGAGGACCTCAGATGATGCCAACCCTCAGACATACAGAACTACCAAATTTCCCCATAAGTTAAATATATTAAGTTTCTACAATATATAAATATTTTGTAGAAACTTAATTTCCTGTAAAGCTGCTTTGCAATGATTTGTATTGTGAAAAGCGCTATAGAAATAAACTTGAATTGAATTGAATTTTAGCTATTTTACAATGGCTTTGAACATGGTTCATTGATTGAATTAAAATTTACTAAGAACTACATTTTATTTTATTTTATTAGAGAAAATTTTATGACTTTTGATGGCAGTAGGGAGCATTTCAAAGCCTCAAGACAAAAAATGAGATGGGGACCACCATAGTTTGTGGAAGACCATTCGACTGCTTTTGTAATGCTCTTGACCACTGTTTGTACCCACTGCCAAATTCTGAATTGAATAAATGCAAGCAAATAGTTTTTTTATGCCTCCTAAATAACCTATTGTCCACTCATAATCGCTCTACATCAATAACTACCATCTAAAGCTTGAGGAAACAACTCACTTGCATTAACTTCAAGACTGTTATTTGTGTCTTCTTTGGAACTGCAATGAGTATCGGAATTATTTATTTATTGAGACTTTTATAGTTTTCTGGCAGTCTTTATTAGGTTCATCAAATTTCTTGGGAGAATCTTACCCTGAGAGACACAGTGTTACTGATATTCGCACTCATCCATCATTGGGGCTTGACAACGTGAAAACACAGAGACCTTAAAAGTAATTACTCAATAATGTAGTTACAGCTGCCTAATGTGAGGGACTCAAAACCGGAGGACTACACCATGCTCAAGGCGCTTCTGATGAAGGTTTTAATCAAAGACGAAGGGAGCGGTGCTCGCAGACTGACCTGCCTTTGGGATCGTCAAACATTATACAGGATGGAGTGTCTCTCTATATTGTCAGATGAGGTGAGTGGCAGCACATTGGAAATGATGGACGTCCCTCCCAGTCCCTTTGGACGTGACCCCACTCCTACAATGGTCAGCCCTGGTAAATGTATGGCGTGGGTTGCTCGAGCACAAAGGTCTGTTTAATTCTGTGTGGATCGCTTGGTCCTGCAATTGAATGACAAGTTGGTGTCCCTAAATGCCAAATTTCTATAAATGGGTTGACCATATCACAAATAAACAACTTCATGTTGTGGACAAAGACATGTGAAAGTGTGAATGATTGAATGGGGAACTAAGAAAGCTTAATAGCTTAATGCCAGTTCATAATGCATATTTGATTTAGGAGTCACACTTTTAATTTATCTACATGCCTGTGATTAATTACCCCACACACCCACCTCGAAAATGAATTAAACACCCTATGAATTAATAAATGTGATGTTCAATAAAGACAACATAATTCAGTAGGCAAAACTTTAGAAATCCCATTAATAAACAATTCTTATACTTCTTAACTAAAGAAGATAGAATGCAAAAACACTGTCAGAACTTGATTTTGATATAGTTCAATGATACCATTGCTGGCACTTACTTTACATTCAATGCAAGACTATTTAAAATTTCACAACATCACAAGCAATAAAACCCACTTAACTGGAAAAATAACTGTATTGAAAGGCCTCAAGTTTATTGCTTTTTTAATATGACAACAATATGATAAAAGACACTAATGTTCAATAAATCCTGACATATATTACTGACAATATAGTTCATTAGAATATCTAGGGAGTTTATGGTTGCCAAGCAACTTATACTAAATTCAACTGATGTGCGCCAATTGTATCTATTTTACAACAGCTTTGAACATGGTTCACTAAATAACAATTTTATAACTCCATTTGTATATTTCTTAAAAACGGCACTTTAATAGAGTTTATTAAACCAATAAGCACAGTAAAACCTCAAGTGGCTTGCTTTAAAAAAATTGGCAAAACAATATGATAGAAAGCACTACTGTACAAAAATTGTTACATTTTTCATTGACGATAATCAAAGTTCTTGCCAAGTAATATATCTCAATACAATAACTGTATAGCTGCAGCTTGCCTTCGAAGTCAAATTATAACAAATTATAGAACTAATTTTTTTTTTTTTAATAAGTTAAGTAAATAAATAAATAAATAAATAAATAAGAATAGGCACAGATGAATTGTTTACTACAATGTGCATTTAGAAATTAAATTAGGTTATTTTCATGCTAACTTTAATGGTTTTGAATTTGAATATGCTATCCTATTTCAATATGGCTTAACATATGGCTTAAAGGGTTAGTTCACCCAAAAATGAAAATTCTGTCAATAATTACTCACTCTCACGTCGTTTCAAACCCGTAAGATGTTCATTCATCTTCGGAACACAAATTAAGATATTTTTGATGAAATCTGAGAGCTGTCTAACCCTGCATAGACAGCAATACAACTGAAATGTTCCAAAGTCCAGAAACGTAGCAAGGAGATCGGTAAAATAATCCATGTGACATCAGGGGTTCAACCGTTATTTATGAAGCTACGAGAATACTTTTTGTGTGCAAAAGAAAACAAATAACGACTTTATTCAACAAGTCGTCTCCTCTGCGTCACCCTAGCGCCATTTGGAGAGTATCCGCTGGACGTAAACAGCGTATGCTGTTCTGTGTCAACTGCGTTATTAATTTTGATTAATAGAAAGGTTTTTTTTGGAGGGGGAGCATGTCATATTCTGGTCTGTGTTAAACATAACTATACTTTGACATTTGTACAATGTAAACTGCACACACTCACAACCCAAACATTCCTATGTAGTAACATATTGAAAAATAAACAACTGTTTCAAAATTTGTGTTTTCTGCATGGGTGTGTGTAATTTGCATTGTAGAGCAAAATGTCAAGCATCATCAAGTTGCTTACCACAGACTTTGTTTTACTCATTAATTGAAAAACCCCATTATAAAATATAGGAAAATCTTGAGGGAAGCAGTGGAGAATTAGTCTTTATTAGTCAGGTTTTGACGTCACAACTAAACCACTCTATTTTCAGGGAAAGCTAGAACTGAAAACTGGAATAAAATGTGTACCTTGAGCTGAGATTGATTCAGAGGATTTTATATTTCATTTTTTACTCAAGGAAGACATTAATTAAACACAATTTGGAATTGACGACCATAATTTTTTGCATGTCTTTAGTTGTGTCTTACTTTGTTTAATAATTATTACACAAATACTATTATAAAACTACTTTTCACTATTATTTAATTTACTTTATAATTTACTATTAATTTATTCTTCATTATTGTCTATTCTGTGTTATTCCACCCTTGATATTATATATTCTACTTGCTATTATTTATCTGTTGTTATTATCTGTTATTTATTATGGTATTATACATATATTTTTTGCTATTATAAATCTATTATATCACTTATGTTATTGTACTGTAACTGCTGTACTCCCTATTTTATTATATTATTCACTTTAATACAACTTGTACTACATATACTTTTTAATATTACATATTACTTTTACTATAGTTTTACTGTGCCCTGTATCAGTGCATATTATTTTTTACCACTGTAACTGTAAATTTTACTGGATCCATAAAGGATTATCAGTTACATTTGTTATTGTTTATTGTGGAGTTCATATTGTATAGAGTGCTATGAAAATAGAAAGCAGACTACCAGTGTGTCATTTATTGATTTGTATTTGCTGGTTTTATTCCATTTTCTCAATGACGGTGTTAAGAAAGTTTTAGCTCTTTATCTTTCGATGCCGTCCGAATATTCTCAGTCCTTGCATTCATGAAGACATGGGCCCATGGAAAGAATTATGAACAAGACGCCAATTGTCTTTTCACAAACTTCTTCCAAGTTTATTGTTACATCCATACATTATATAGTTTCATTGCTAGGGGTGGTGCAGTGGTACATCCAATGAGAATTATACACCACATCTGTGGTACTCAGGCCAAGAAATATACGTTATATAAAATGGAAGTCTGGCAAAGAAAGTTCTGGACATATTAGGGATACACTTGGACGGAGAGAACTACATCTTTATGCCAAGTGTCGATATGCCAAGTCACCGCTGAGCTAGGAGGCCCCCTCCTCAGTTGAACATTTGAACTCCATTTAAGATGTATATATGTGAGGATAAGAGAGATACAGTCAAACATAAGAGAGAGAGAGAGCGAGAGGAGGGAGTGAGAGGAGGGAGTGAGACACAGAGAGAATGGGGAAAAACACGTATGGGAGGAGGGAGCGATCAGAAGAAAAGTGAGAAGGGAGGAGGGATTGCATAGAGGCAAACTCACAGAAACATCTGGCAGAGAGCATGATATATTTTAACAGTTCCCCCATTTGTTTATATAATAAACACCGTAAAGGCTCTCTGCCCAATTCCCCTTCTCTTAACATTCAATCAAAATTTTTCTCATCCCACTTAAAATCAGCACATATAACAGTTCTAGTCATCAAGGCACTTACGAGCATCTTTTACCAACTTGTAAATCAAGACAAAAATCATTCTGAAGTATTCGCTACTTCCCTTGCCTACAATTCCTAAGCATTCCTAGACATATTCAGTAAACCTTCATTAATCAGCATCCGTATCAGGGATGTATGGGATGTATGCAACACAATATTCCTACGATAACACATAAGCCTTGTAGCTTTTCCTTGGCCTCAGATTTAACAATATGGTTGGCTGGTCCCTAACACGTTCATAGCAGATGTATGGTATATCTTCATTATCTAGCCAGTTTTCCTCACCCATCTCTTCAAAGAAATATGTACAGGTGAGCAGGCTTTCGGTACAGCCAGGCATATTACCAGTTTTGCAGCCATGGCCTAATACTTTTAGTAATAGTCTTGCAAGTTCTAATTTCCTTCACATAATTTCCTATCTAAACATTATGTATTAGATTGCAAAATTTCAATGCTTTGCATTACATTGTTCACATCTTTGGTTTCTAAAAGGTTATGAATACCTATTTATTACCAACTAGATATTCGTAAGGTATGAGACCTTAACCAGGACAATCAGATTTGGGCCAATATAAGAACTAACCCCTATGTCTCCTGGACTTCTGCTGTGTCGAGGACTTAGTACAGCTCTCATATAATGTATGCTACCATTTTAATTTTAGCCTGTGATAGTAATGTATCCAGTGTAAGTGTCAAGTTAATCTAACAAATTAACTTTTGAAGTCTATTTCAATACTATAGACCTATGCAGGAACTCGAGTCAGCTAAAACAACATTATCAGTAATGTCAAACAAACAGACAATCAATCTAAACCACATCGCAATCTTCATTCCATGCTGTATCAGAATGAGGTCAGGATCAGGATTATTAAATCAGTCTCTCTTGCATTCTCCTTGTTCTACTGAACACTGAGTTGCTCCTCAATCTATCCTTGATTCCGGCTGGCTCTTTATCAGTTGGAGCAAACAGCGGGCTTTTAAGCCACCAGTTGAGTTTGCTCATTCTCCTCGTTGGTCCCCCTAGGGGACTCTTCTGCCCCTGCCAGGGTTAGAGGCACGCCTGGTGTGAACTCAGGGTGTTTCTCCTTTCAACGACGTTAAGGTAACAACGAAACCATGTATCTCACTCTGTCAATCCAGATTAGCAGAGTAAACCATCCTTGATATCAGAAGAACTACGTCTACCTGTGAAAGGAGATCTTAAAATGCTTTTGTTAGAGACAACACATGTTGACTCCTCACCCAGTCGATCCTTGTTGTAGTGACCTGTGAGGAAAAAATGAATGTGGCCTGAGGGCTGTCCATTTTTCCTATAACACCAGCAGATTGACAGGGCTGGAACCCATATCCTTCCAATTTCAGTCAATATCATTTATAATCTTATCTGATTTCTTTCATATTCCCCCTGTATACCACGTCTAAGTGGTATACACTAAATTTAAATTCATCTCAATTATTTCTTTGTTGTTTAAAGGTGTCTCACTATTCATCAAATAGTTTCTTAAACATTACTTTTTTTATTCAGGCTTTTCACCCACTAATATCAGTGTTTTTTTTTTTTTGTTTTTTTTTTGTGAAACACTCAACCCACATGTAACATGTTAACAAACACAATGTATTTCATACTTTTGACACAGAATTAATTTGATGAAGTCCATCATGACATCCTGAAAGGGAAAAAGTTAAATATGGGGTGGACAGGGCAAGCCTTCTTGCTCTACCTTCCCATGTTCTACACTGCGCAGGTGTGGCAATTTTTCTTTCTGCCACAAAAATGTCCCAGGCCAGGATAATTAGCCAAATTAATCCATAGCCATTATTTATCGGGCATAATCTACATTGTATGCCCTCTTTGAAAATTTGAAAACAGCTGTTCATGGCAGTTTGTCTGCCTTGGTGCACCATCACTCACACACTTTCACACACTCTCACACACCCCACCTCTGGCCAGAGCATCATCTCTTTTGGTCACTGCCTCCGAAGACAGTAAACTGAATGGGGAATGTATGTTGTTAGGGTGGAATACCACCAAGTCTACTCGAATAAAACAATTTCGATAATGACAGACACTACTCAACGTAGGCACTGTGGCTTTCCCCTTGCGACAGTGTCTAAACGTTAGACTAAAACAGCTGGACAATGTCCATCACAATGGGGTTGAATTTCATCTCGCGGTCATGAACCCAAATATTTTCAATATTTTGTCCAAATAAACTTTTAGGCCTAGGCATGCCATAATTAAAAGAACCAATTTTAATTTCTGAAATGTAATTCATTATTCAACTGTGCACTTTTCGCCTTTATTATCTCTTCCTATTGCTCATGAGCTGCTCTAAAAAAAATTGGAGATCTCCGCATGATCTTGGATCCATGGCCAATAACATTAACATCGTGTTACCGCAATCTCTGGGTAGGACAGCATTTGTGATTTCATGAATTTAGAATTTTAGAACTATTACTGAAATTCCGCCCTAGGAAATATCTATTAACCAAGATGGAGTGACCAGTTTCATTGTTTTACCATTCATATTTTGATCTTGGACACTTTGTGCCCCTCTATTCCCTGATTTATTTTTTTTAAGGAATCCTGGAATGTTTATCAGCTTGACAAGAAGCTCTGTCTTTAAATCAGAGTCTAAACTCTCTATATTTCACAGTATCTCCTCTCTATGCTAAATCCAGTCCAAATTTTAGCTGATTGAGAAATCAGGCAAACACATTACTTCTTTCTATGGTGTTGGACTGGTGCCTATTAAAAGAAAGCAGTGTGTTGTTAGTTGAACAGATTACAAAGAACTGCTATAAAACCAGTGAATTATCAAGTTACACATTAATATGACAAATCAAAAGTTGAGGCGGTCTCTGTAGTGATCATTGTATATGCAGTACCTGCCCACGAGGGAAGAGGTAAAAGTCTCTGATATCATCAGTCAGTTGAACATGTTTTGGCTGCTTTAGCGTCTCTCTCTTCATGCAGTGTCTTCCGGTCTGACACTCGGTGATGAGGATCTGGTGGGGCATCGGAGTTTTGACTCGGAATGCAGTTATCTTCCTCTGTGCCTCTCATGGCAGATTTTTCATGTCTGCATTGTTTCTCAGTCTTTCTCCATTCTAACCCCTGAAGTGTCGGATTCCTCTTATAGGGGGGTTTAGCCGATCGCCCATCAGCTTTTCCTGTTCTCCACAGCCATAATGTCTCTTTCTTCATGTTGCGTCGCCCATTGGCAGCTGTCCCAGAAGGCATCTGGTTTCTTCTCTAAAATGAACACTCAAGAGAACCGCATTGTAAATTTTGACCACAACTGCATATAAGCAATCTGTGCTATGGTCAGTCATTTTTGTGCAACTGTCCAAAATTTAAGGAATCTCATCCAGTTAACAATATATAGCAGTTCCTTATTTCATTTTAATAAAGCAAGTTCTTCTTTGCAAGAAAAGAGCAAACAATTCCTTCTTTGCAGAATGCAGAAAAGAGCAGTAACCTATTCTGTCTGATCTGAGCATATCATACGTCTATAAGCCCTTATAAATACATCAGCATGATGCATTGTATTATAACTTCAGACTGAAATCTTGTAAATAGTCTAGCAAATGTGACAATCAAAGTCAAGGAAAAAAATTATTTTCTTCTTTTCTCTTTTTTTTTATTATTATTAGCTGAAAACGGCCGTTTAAATTAGTCACTCAATCTTGTTGTCATTGATCACAATGCACAAGTTATTTCAGTTAACACAAACTAAAGTCTTAATCTCTGCACTATATCACATTTCAAGCTGTCCCCCAGGGATAACGGACAAAAACTTTATACATCTAAAGATAACAAGATGTAATACAAACTAAATCTTTGAAGACCTGTATTTAGCATTATACTGTTTCTTAAGTTATCAACATAATTCTCTCCTGGCTCCCACATTTCATATAAAGTATAACCTTTAACTTTTCGGAGCCAATACATAACTCAAATCTCATGAAAAAAATCTTTTCATCCAAGTTATCCAAATACAGTTGTAAATCTCTGCTCTATACATTGTCATCCACATAATCAACCGTATTGTCTCCTAATTTTAGATTTGCTGGTGACTGACAATGCTTTCAAAAATAGCAGCACACTTGATCTAACACAGCAGAGACGGAACAAAGCAAGAGTAGATTCATTTAAAACTTCACTAAATCCAAGTGAACTGAGAATGGCAAATAGCCAGTTGAATTTGTACTAAACAATTTTCTGAAACATACTAATCTGCTGTTTCATCCGTCCTGTCCAGATCAAGTGACATAGACAATTAGAAAAATTGTTATTTAGCAGTTTATTTGTTTTAGTGCCTTGCAAGGACTTCACTATACCAATTTTCTTATTGCATTTAGAAAATCATTCAATCTTGAAAGGACTGAGAATCTCAATGTGAGAATAGGTAACAAAGATAGCTTTTCACTAAGCATCCATTCCCTGTTTTAAGAATGGGTAATGAAAAAGGTATTTTGCAAAACATCTATTCTCCTTCCCACATTTAAATTGTGAGGATAACCAATCGGTCGCGATCCGATATCCCATACTATAGCCTACGTCCCGTATATCTTAAAATACGAGGATAACCCACTCTGCCAAATATGGTAGAGTGTAAATTCACGGCACGAAAATGTGCTCAAGTTCTTAACAGACAGTAAGAATAATTCATTAAAGATTATTTCTCACCTGTCTGTAGAAATTCCCGGAAAGACGAGCCCCCATTTGTTAAGAATGTTTTAGCTCTTTATCTTTCGATGCCGTCCGAATATTCTCAGTCCTTGCATTCATGAAGACATGGGCCCATGGAAAGAATTATGAACAAGACGCCAATTGTCTTTTCACAAACTTCTTCCAAGTTTATTGTTACATCCATACATTATATAGTTTCATTGCTAGGGGTGGTGCAGTGGTACATCCAATGAGAATTATACACCACATCTGTGGTACTCAGGCCAAGAAATATACGTTATATAAAATGGAAGTCTGGCAAAGAAAGTTCTGGACATATTAGGGATACACTTGGACGGAGAGAACTACATCTTTATGCCAAGTGTCGATATGCCAAGTCACCGCTGAGCTAGGAGGCCCCCTCCTCAGTTGAACATTTGAACTCCATTTAAGATGTATATATGTGAGGATAAGAGAGATACAGTCAAACATAAGAGAGAGAGAGAGCGAGAGGAGGGAGTGAGAGGAGGGAGTGAGACACAGAGAGAATGGGGAAAAACACGTATGGGAGGAGGGAGCGATCAGAAGAAAAGTGAGAAGGGAGGAGGGATTGCATAGAGGCAAACTCACAGAAACATCTGGCAGAGAGCATGATATATTTTAACAGACGGTAAATTATTAGTACTTAAAGATGTATTATTTCAATTTTTTTTCAAAGAGAATGAGTGTTCTTTCCTGAGGCACAAGAAAAGCTAAAATGTTGGGGTTGAAAACAGAGAAAGCAATGAAAAAAACTTAATTTCATTTAATGTACATTAAAATTACATTACATGTAGTTATACTACATTAATATTACAATTGTTAACCGAAAAAATCAACCAATTCAACAAGAGTAACAAGTGGTAGCTTTCACAATTTCTTACGAAAATTAATAATTTTCCAAGCCTAACTAAATAACTGGAGACAGAGTTATTTTTAAACTCCATGTAGATCACAAACCACTGAAATCGGTTGATAAATGTAAACGTTATCGTGGTTTTATCCAGAAAAAAAAAAAAAAACCCAGCTCCTTCGTTTACCTCCATTTGTTTTTAAAGCAGTCTTGCCCGCGCAAACATGGCGGAGTCGTTGATGTATCGCAGCAACGGCTCAAAGCGGCCAAAGGCTTCTAAGTATTTATTATGTCTATGGTTTGTAGTAGCCTACTGGCAAAACTTAGTATCTGCAGATACCACGGATGTGAGGCGCGAGGCCATTAGTTTGTAAACAAAACGGCATGTTAGCCGGAACATATGTATATGTATATATATATATATATATATTACTCTCAAAAGCGTTTGATTGAGCACATATCAGTCTAGTGAAAGATGAGTCATCAATATTTTTGTTCTCTTTTCCCTTACGAGGTAGACTGTACGTTTAAAATGCGTATCTATAATTGCTTTTGTCAACTGTTTGTAGTAACATTACACTAGCACGCTGAGTAAAAAATTGCTGTAGAAACTATTTTTACTCAGAAACCGCTTGTAAAATTCACACACAATTACAAAGAAACAGTACCAGAATGAATTAAACACGAAATTTTAAAGTAGAAAACTGAAAGAGTAATTTCTTGTAAAACATTTAGGCCCGGTTTCACAGACAGGGCTTAGACTAAACCAGGATTAGGTCACAGTTCAATTAGGACATTTAAGTAACTTTTGTAAACGTTCTTAGAGAGAGAGAGAGAGAGAGAGAGAGAGAGAGAGAGAGAGAGAGAGAGAGAGAGAGAGAACATTACTGGTGTGCATCTTTAGATAAAACAAAGGCACTGATATATTTTAAGATCAGTCAGTGCAAGTTTCTTTCAGTTGAAACAGCTCAGATTTACATCTTAGTCTAGGACTAGGCTTAAGCCTTGTCTGTGAAACCAGGGGATAGACTCTTTGTTTTACTTAAGTTACAACCTAGAAAAATCATTTTTTACAGTGCATATACATACTCAAAGCTGCTAGACACGAACAAGCCATAAAACTCTTACTTTGATTTATAAAGCCAGAACTTTCTTTTTTAATTAGAATATTTTACCTTTGAGCTTAAATTTCTTATATGAAAGACCGAACGTGTCGCTTAATCATCAAAACAGTTTGATTGTATTCTGTACATTAGGATAAATGAATTGCAGAAAGGAAGGAAGGATGAAGACATAGGGATTCTAAACTGCAATGCTGGTATTGCAATGACTCACTAAAGTTCAGTGGCGCTGCGGTTCAGCTTTAGGACCCGGGGAAGCAGAGCGCAGTGACAGCGCGTGGAGAGATCTGTATGCTTTACCGCACACGCACCGCATCAGCAGCGCGTGAGAACGCGGCTAAAGACACTCATCCACCGGTACACTCCGGTGCTCGTCTCGCTTCTTTTTCTGTGTGGCTGAACTGCCGTAAACTAGAGCTCACCTTTGTTTCCCAGCGCATCTAAATTTCCAGGTGCTGACTATCCATTGGAAAGTTACGCACGGCTCATTGGAGAGATGGAAGAGTAGTTTGACTTCTGTTCTTGGAATTATCAAGCATCGTCTGTGATCAGGAAAGTGGGTAAGAGATTCTCTTTTCATAATTGCGTTTTGTGCACTGAAGGCTTTCAGTCAGCTTGCATAATTATTCTTCGGACATGATTTTTGAATATAAGTTTAATGCAAAGTGTCTAATTCAGCCTGAAGGGTTTTGTGCATGCGGGAACTTTCTATTGGATATGTATTGCATGCAACAGAGATACATTCTGGGCTAAATTTCATTAAGAATTAAAGATGAAGATGCTCTCATGTGTTAGAATTTATTGGATGTATCAGCCTTTAAAAGGAGGATGCCGATGATTTCATGCTGCATTTAAGACAAGTACACTGCATTGAAAGTGAAAAGGTGTAGTTAGCCTACCCTAAAGAGCTTTTCTGCCTGATCTCACTTTTCTCATGTCCTAATGTAGTCAGATTGATTTAGGTTAATTGGATTTGTTGAACTTGGAATATCTAAATATAAGCAGTTGGTTTAGATATGCTTTTTATGATTGTACATAGGATGAACTGAACCACTTTTATGCAGGATACAGATATAGATAATTGGCCAGATCACCATAGCTACAGATCATATAGCATAATACAAGCTTTTAAAACTTTACATGCAATAATTTGATCAGGGAGAGTTGTTATTTCAGTCCATTTGAAAGTCTAATTGCTTCTGCAGAGAAAGCGGACTATAGACTCTTGGCCCTGAGATCAGAATTTTGCTTACTTGCATTGAGCAGAATGGTGGACTGCTGAAACAGCGTACAATCACACAGCTTATTGGCGATCAGCCTTTTAACCCACATGTTCTGTAATTTTTCAGATCTTTTCCTTTAAACTAATTAAACCCCAACAGACAGACATTATTAAAGCTTAAGCCTGTTATTTCACCACAGAATAGCCATGCGCTTTTCAAAATAGTCACTGTTATGAATGAAAGCTTTTGTTCAATTTGATCTCTTTAAGAACACATTATAACATCCATTTAAAAATTCGATGCATTTGTGGTCTCTGTGACACCAACCAAGAGTATAGCTTTGGCATAGGGATTTTAAATTAGGTTTCAAATCACTTATCATAAAATTAGTGGTGTTAAACTGATATATAAATATGAAGGGTTTTTTTTAAAAGTTATTTAAAGGGGTTCGGATCTCTCAGACCACTAATGGTCTTGAGTTCAAGAAACTGGGAGCTGACTCTGGTGCTGAAAGAATGCATGTGTTTAGCCCATTCAGAGAAATTTCCAATATATTAATTCCTGTTTTGAGGTTGAAATTTTGCTCCTTGTTAAATTCTAAGGTAGCAATCTGATACATCAGTCTATTTTTGAGCTATTAAAAGGGGCTTGGTGTCTATAAAACCCCAGACAGAGCATGAGAACAGTCCTCAGTGTGTGGAAGTGAGAGCTGTCCCCTGCTGAAAGTTTCAAAGAAGAGCCAGGTGTGCTTGGAATACATAAATGTATTTTTAACGGGTAACGTCCTTCATAAATGTATGAAATGGAGAATACCACCATGAATTAATCATCGCTCTCAACGTGCCACGTTTGTTTAATCCAGAGATTGTAATATAGTCTTTTGTACTATGCTGCGCTATGCCCAAGAGAAATCAACCCAGTGCGGTCTTTCAATAAAACTGAAAATATTTCAAATTACAAAAAGCATGACCCGCTACAGTTCATTGTATATGTAATTAAGTCGCAATTAAAATCGAAGGCAAAGAGACGTTGAGCTTTGCCTATGTGAGTCTTTTCTAATCACAACGAATGAAAGGCATCTTCATCAGAGATCAACATTTAATTTTCTTTGTGAGAGTATGAAACAATTCATGCTTCGAGGGAAAAAAAAATAGTGGAACAGATGCCACCAAAGTGATTGTATAGCCTCTCATGACATTTGCATGTGTGTGCATGTGTGAACCACACAAGACATACGGTCTCTAAGGTATTTGGGCTGTCAATTTGATCTCATTTAGCACTGTTATCTAGCCAGGTGCTGTAATTTAAAATTCAACGTTCGAGCACACTCTTAATTTGATGATAAAGTACTTTTTGGTGCCCTTTTTTGGTGCCTCTCTAGGGGTCCTTTGGCAGCCCAGTAAAGTGTGACTAGTTTTAAGTCCTATGAATTGTATTACTCATGGGTTTCGATTAAAAACTGAATTTGAGGGTTCTGAAGGAAGCAGGTGGACCAGTGGTCTGTAAAATACTCTATTTCTTGCTTGTATCTGGGCTCTTTAGGTGACTGGACCCATGCGTGACCTCCATAATGTCATGTGATTCACCTCAGTGAGTTCTTCCCTGGCATGCCAATTTCTAGACAGCGTTGCTCGATAGACAGTTCTGGACCAGAGCCAAAGTCACTAGATTGCCATCTCGTCTTTTATCTCATTTTTCTTCTTTCTACTGTGTGTTCGTCCGCAGGAGGTCTGACAGGAAATGCGTGACGGAACAGACTTTGCTTGGCTGGTGGTGTTTGGAAATATCATTTTGTAATCTGGCATACACTACGCAGCCAAAAACGATGTGGCGACCCCCTTGTAATTGTACAATTTTGTGTAGGCCCTTTAATTCTAGATAAATATTAAGGCTACAGTTTACTGTAGACACTTTGGTGTAATTGTAATGGTGTTTTTCCAATTTAGAGCTAATGTCTCTTATATTGGCCATTTTGAGATTTTTTTTTTTGAGTAAATGTTTTTTTGTACAAGCTATTCTTCAATTTTGTAATGCACACTATCATTAAAACGTTTGCAGTCGGAAATATTTTTAAATGTTTTTAAAAAGAAGTCTCTTATACAGTAAAAACAGTAAAATTGTAAAATATTCTTTAAAAAAGAAAAAAAAAGTATCCTGAAACTTTTATGGAAATGTTGAATTGAGCTGATTGTGCTATCTTAAAAAGTTAAGCAACTGTTGTAGTGGAAAGAAATGTCAAATTGGATAGATGCTCAAAGCAAAACACCAAGTGGATAAAGAAATTAATCTGCAGATTTTAAGGTAATTTCCAAAATGATATAATTTTCTGTAGATATAAATGAGTGAATGGTAGCAATACAGATAAAAGATGCAAAGTTGTTGCACGTGGTACTCGAAAAAGTAATCAAGCCATTTTACTGCAATTTGTTGTGTTTCATGTGAAAATGGCTAATTATAGAGAATTATAGATAATTGTGTGTCTTCAACTCTGTTGCAACACTTCGGGGACCTTTCTTCAATGACAGTGTCCATAAGGAAGTGATTTACTCTTTGCACGCACAGATTCTTTGCGTAAAACCATATTAACTTCTGATGGACGAAAACTGCCAATTTTAAGCTTATCTCAAGTCCATAACTTGTGGTTTATGCCCATAAGTAGTTTCTCCAGAGCTGGTCAGGGACTGTGTTTGGGGATCAGGGGTTAGAAAGCAAGAGGTGGTTCTTGAGCGAATGAGTGCGAACATGAATTGTATCATCATTCTACACCTGTCTGTGCTTGCATACCACACCCACGTGGCCGCCATGCCCCTTGCCACTTCTGATCCGTCTCTGTTGCCCTTTTCTTGGATAAATGCGTACAATCCAAAGAGGAACGCAACTCCAGTCTTCACGGCAAATCTAAAGCTTATCACAGAAATTGGATTTTAGCCTGCATGCTGCAGCCAGTGGGGACTTGCTGATACGGTCTGGCCTGGACCGTGGGGGTTAAATATCATACAGTGTCTAAGGATTTAGAATTGGAAATGGAAATTTTGCAATTCCACAAAAGCGGTGCACACTGTATGGTCTGTTCTCAGGAAATGACTGGTTATCAGCGGACTTATCGTTGATCAACTGCAGACCTGAATAGCCCATGGCTGTTAATAAATCTTGCTCTCTCTTTCTCTCCTCTTCACTCGCTCTCTGTCTTTGGGGAATTGTGGAGATAGATTATTTGTTGCGCATGTGGATGTGATCAGATGTCCTCTGGGTAGGTTTGCTTGAATTGTTTCCTGTCTTGTACCGCTGTCTGCAGGAAACCCTGTGTGTGTGACATATGTCAGAGACCCGGTTTGGTGACCCCTGTGTAAGTGTGTAATCTGGTGGGAAGACCTGACAGATCGTAACCCTCACCTTGATGCAGAGAAGAGGCACACCTTCGATCAAGACCTTAAACAAGCAAACAGAATGTTAGTGTTCATTGTGGCCAGGTAGACTAGTTGTACAGACTACACATTCCTTTACTTTAGGCAGAATTTGCAGTGTCCCAGACCCTAACTAGTTCACCAAAAGACTTGCTCAAAAGTACCATTCAAAGGTTTAGGGTCAGTAAGATTTTTAAAATGTTTTTTTAAAGTAACCTCCAAGGGTGCATTTATTTGAATACAGTAAAACATCAATATTGTGAAATATTATTACCGTTTAAAATAACTATTTTCTATTTTAATATGTTTTAAAATGTAATTTATTCCTGTGGTGGCAAAGCTGAATTTTCAGCATCATTACTCCAGTCTTCAGTGTCAAACAATCCTTCAGAAATCATTCTAATATGCTGATTTGCAGCTCAAGAAACATCTTATTTTTATCAGTGTTGATAATGCTTAACTGCTTAATATTTTCGTGAAACGGCATTTACTTTTTGTAACATTATAAATGTCACGTTATTATTTATTTACTGTCACTTTTGAACAATTCAATGCATCGTTGCTAAATAAAAATATAAATGAAAGTTTCTAATGCTCAGCAAAGCTCCATTTATTTGATTAAAAAATACGGTTGAAAACACAAAATTGTGAAATATACAAATTTAATTTAAATAAATGTTTTCATTTTAATATATATTTAAAATGTAATTTATTTCCATGAAGCAAAGCTGAATTTTCGGCATTATTGCTCCAGTCATCACGGTCACATGATCCTTTAGAAATCATTCTAATATACTGATTTGGTGCTCAAGAAATATTTCTTGTTATTATCAATGTTGAAAACAGTTAACTGCTTAATATTTTTGTGAAACAGAATTTACTTTTTGTATTTTTTTGTAACATAAATGTTACTTTAATATTTACTGTTGCTTTTGATCAATTTAATGTATCGCTGCAGAATAAAAGTGTAAATTTCTTTAAAAAAGTTGTACTGACTCCAAACTTTTGAAAAGTGGTGTATGAAGAGATGTTAGCTCAACTCACCAAATGTGATAACACACAGTCAGTTGGTTATAAATAACAAATTAAATGTCTTATATGACCTAATAACTGATAACTGAAACAGTGATCATTTTTTCAGGATACTTCTGATGAATAGACATTTCAAAAGAGTTTTATTTGCATTTTATCAGTGTTTTATTTGAAATACAATTTTTTTTTGAACAATGTAAAAGTCTTTACTGTCACTTGTCAGTTGAATGTTGATCTTTTCCATCCAGATGATTAATAAAGACTAAATGGAAAAAAAGACTATGAAGTCTGCAAAAAATACTAGAATGTCTGTCCAAAGGACATGGACTGTAGTGCACAGGTCATATGGCCCAATTTAATGGTGCATTTTTGGATTATTTTCTTGATTTTGAGCTTTTTGAACATACTCAGAACAGTAGAGCATGCCACTAGCAATGGCAAAGTCATGGGTTTCTATTCTTAGTGAATGTACTGTATATAAACTGTATACCTTGAAATGCATTAATGTACGTTTTGAGCACTATGAACTGTTTTTGTGTAGAAATTAGCTAAAAATAGGAAAATACTGCTTGCATGGTTTGGCAATGATGTTGGGGGAATCATTTTTAATTTTAATTATCGGGTGAACTTCAGGAACCCCAATGCTGTCCTTAGCAGAAATTAACATTTTTGAATGTCACATTATGAAATGCAATGCAATTAGTTGTTAATACATACAAATTAATAATTAATTCATCTGAATTAATTTAACAAATGCTCATTATGTCTTTCATAGTTCATAAAAAATCTTCAGCATGTATGAAATCTCTAAGCTGACATATCTAAGTCATTATCCGTTTGTAGTTTATCGTAGCCTTTGGCATGCCCCACAGCATCACCGTGAGGGATGTGACTGCAAAGTCATCACACTAAGCACTGAGAATATCATAACAGCATTTGCGGACACCCTACAAAAACTAACGATTCTGAAAAATAAGTCCCCATTTTTTCATTTGTATCCTCAGCCGTGTGGTGTTTCATAATTTAGCAGGTTTTAATGTCATAAAACAGCTTGGAGCTCAGCGGGGTGTGGGGTGGGGTGGGGTGATGAGATAATTGGGGTGTTTTTCATCTTCACTGGTTCTTAAATGTGCTTTTTAAGTCAGGACTTTCCTGTGGCCCATGTGAAGTACAGCCAGCGCTTCTCATCTCAGTCTCTGGAGGGGGAGGCGGGTGGGGAGGGAGGGAGGGGGGTCTTTTCAAATGGTCACTTCAGTAGGTGCTTTTCTCTTTCTACAGTCAGGCACGAATTGAAAGAACCCACTCTTCATTCAATGACGTCTCTCATTCTGTCAAGCATTAAAAATGTCAGTTTTACCATAAAAATGGCGATTATTGTAATGCAGTTTTGGCACAGTGAACTGTGCCGTTACAGACTAGTTGTGCATGATGATGTTGAATGTTTCTAATGTGCTTATAATTGCAAATTTTTCCTCAACTGTTTGTTTGCGCCTCCTGTAAAATTAGATGTTGCTCAGAGAAGTTTTAATTGTGTTTGCTAGGCGGTTTCTTTGCAGGCTCAACTTCAAGTCTCTATGTTGACTTGCAAATTTATTAAACTTATTCACCTGTTTTATAAAATGAATAGCCCACTTCTCCTTAACTAGCTGTGCAATTCATATTCATAGCAAGGATTTTTCTCATTGCTGCTTCATGTAGAACAGCTGATATTTTGTTTGTACTGCTATGTGCCATTTCTGAGAACACGTTGAGTGTAAACTGCTCCGTGCATCTGTGTGCCGTCTGCGGTGGTTTGTGCTTCACGCCACAGTAAGTGTGTCAAACAAGGCTTAACTCGTCTGCTAGACAGCATTTCTACCAGGGTCTTCAGTACTTAAGTGTTCGGAATTGAGAATACCTGTAAATTCCAGTTCAATTCCTGATTTTGAACTGAGATAGCAGAACTGTGTTTGAATGTAAAGAAACAGAATTAAAATTTAACTGAATTCAACTGCAGTTTTTAACTAGAAAAGCTTGTCAAAACAAACTTATAACTTGGGCTTGAGGAAACCATGTTTGAAAGTTTAAATTGGCCTCATGTAGATGGATGAAATGGCACCTGGCCTATTTAGTTTATTTTATCATGCTTATTAAATGAACATTTGTGGACCAGATTAGCAGAAAACTTTGGGTGTATTCACACCTTTCTTTTTTGGTTCGATTGAACCAAAGATTGATTGAACTCAAGTTTGTTTCCACCCTTGGTGCAGATCCTTTGGGCAGGTGTGAATACAGCAATCGCACTCGAGTGCGGACACCACAACCGTACCGAGACCCAGCTGAAGAGGTTCTAAGCGAACTCTGGTATGGTTCATTTAAGGTGTGAACCTGACCTGACCCAATTGCAGAAAGCACTGCTTCTTTTTGAGTTAATCGTGTCTACCAGTATATCGCCCACCCCTCCCCTCTCAATGAATGAAAATTTATACATAATCCGTCTTCTGCCCAGTGCCACAGTCAACATGCCATGGTAGGCGCACATACAGGTGCATCTCAATAAATTAGAATGTCGTGGAAAAGTTAATTTATTTCAGTAATTCAACTCAAATTGTGAAACTCGTGTATTAAATAAATTCAATGCACACAGACTGAAGTAGTTTAAGTCTTTGGTTCTTTTAATTGTGATGATTTTGGCTCACGTTTAACAAAAACCCACCAATTCACCATCTCAACAAATTAGAATATGGTGACATGCCAATCAGCTAATCAACTCAAAACACCTGCAAAGGTTTCCTGAGCCTTCAAAATGGTCTCTCAGTTTGGTTCACTAGGCTACACAATCATGGGGAAGACTGCTGATCTGACAGTTGTCCAGAAGACAATCATTGACACACTTCACAAGGAGGGTAAGCCACAAACATTCATTGCCAAAGAAGCTGGCTGTTCACAGAGTGCTGTATCCAAGCATGTTAACAGAAAGTTGAGTGGAAGGAAAAAGTGTGGAAGAAAAAGATGCACAACCAACCGAGAGAACCGCAGCCATATGAGGATTGTCAAGCAAAATCGATTCAAGAATTTGGGTGAACTTCACAAGGAATGGACTGAGGCTGGCGTTAAGGCATCAAGACCCACCACACACAGACGTGTCAAGGAATTTGGCTACAGTTGTCGTGTTCCTGTTGTTAAGCCACTCCTGAACCACAGACAACGTCAGAGGCGTCTTACCTGGGCTAAGGAGAAGAAGAACTGGACTGTTGGCCAGTGGTCCACAGTCCTCTTTTTAGATGATAGCAAGTTTTGTATTTCATTTGGAAACCAAGGTCCTAGAGTCTGGAGGAAGGCTGGAGAAGCTCATAGCCCAAGTTGCTTGAAGTCCAGTGATAAGTTTCCACAGTCTGTGATGATTTGGGGTGCAATGTCATCTGCTGGTGTTGGTCCATTGTGTTTTTTGAAAACCAAAGTCACTGCACCCGTTTACCAAGAAATTTTGGAGCACTTCATGCTTCCTTCTGCTGACCAGCTTTTTAAAGATGCTGATTTCATTTTCCAGCAGGATGGAGATTCTCTGGATGGAGATGGGAGATTCTCTCTACAATAGATTCTCTATGGGGTATTGTCAAGAGGAAAATGAGAAACAAGAGACCAAAAAATGCAGATGAGCTGAAGGCCACTGTCAAAGAAACCTGGGCTTCCATACCACCTCAGCAGTGCCACAAACTGATCACCTCCATGCCACGCCGAACTGAGGCAGTAATTAAAGCAAAAGGAGTCCCTACCAAGTATTGAGTACATATACAGTAAATGAACATATTTTCCAAAAGGCCAACACACTAAAAATCTTTTTTTTTTATTGGTCTTATGAAGTATTCTAATTTGTTGAGATAGTGAATTGGTGTGTTTTTGTTAAATGTGAGCCAAAATCATCACAATTAAAAGAACCAAAGACTTAAACTACTTCAGTCGGTGTGCATTGAATTTATTTAATACACGAGTTTCACAATTTGAGTTGAATTACTGAAATAAATGAACTTCTCCACGACATTCTAATTTATTGAGATGCACCTGTAAGAGCATGCTCTCTCCGCCGGAACCATCTTGCAGCACATCTTCGTCTTTGCAAAATCCTAATTACAACTAGAAGACATTGTCTCATATGATGCTCATAAGTTTCTTCATATTGCGTTAGTAAAGCCTGTGTTATACTTTCTGCGTGCGCAATCTGGATGCGTACACGGGCAGCGCAGACGCGGACTACTTGTATTTTTACTACTGAAAGTGTAGGCTGGTGGTCCGCTCCGCGGACGTGTTCCATACATGCGCATTAGATCGGCTTGAACAGTAAACAAACATGTGAACAAACAATTGCCCAGAGTTATTGCACATCTGGCTGTCTTTATATTGTTTTATCGACGGATTGTAGAAGTGCGGGTAGCGACGGACTTCTTCACACAGCCTGCGCATGCACAGTTGGTGCTTTTGTAGCCTACTGACGCGCGGCCACAAAAAATGGGAGGCACGCGGATGTCCGCAGAGAGCCTGCGCGTACACCCTCCGATGACGATTTTTATGTCACGCATACCCTAGTGGACTCGCACACGCGGAAAGTGTAACACAGGCTTAACTGATAACACCAGATCAGTAAAAGAATAAAAATTGCACTATGAAAGATCTCCATGATTAGCCTGTTTTGAACTTCCTGCTTTTCCCAGCTTGAGAATTTCTGTCCAATGAATGGATGCCCTTAGCACACATGTGGTTTTGTTTACAATTTCTGGTTCACTTGCAAAAAGGGCAGTGTGAAAGCAAACCACACCTAAAATAAAAAAAAGAAAAAGAAAAATTAACCAATGACTACGTTTACATGCGCACGAATAATGTGATTATTTCCAATAATCAGAGTAAGGACTTAATCACATTATGATGTTTACATGTCAAGAGCAAACCTCTTCACTCCCGTTTACATGCAATTTCCATTATTCTTATTATTCGCTAAGAATTGTGGTTAATTTTTTACTGCCATTATTCACATACCCCACTGCACAGCACAAATGATGGACTCAGAAAAAGCAGGTGTGTTACTGGCCGCTGTTTTAATTTATTTACGTCTAATGCATAATGATGTTGTATGGCTGTATTCCACGCTTTTTCGGCGCCATAGAAATGTGATGGAATTTGTTTGCCTACTGCGTATTATTACAAGTGCGTGTCACGTCATTCATGTATATCACAAGCGCATGCGCGCTTTGGTCAGAGCGGCAATACTGCGATTAAAGGTGGGGTAAGCGATTTCTGGAAGCCAATGTTGATATTTGAAATCACCAAAACAAACACGCCCCTACCCCAAAAGGGTCTCGCCCCTATTTTGATAGCTCCGCCCCACGCATACATAGCGTACGCAACCCAGGCAACGATTGGTTCTGTGAGACAAAGCAAAACCAATGTTACACCGTGTCTACACCGGATGCGAGCGACGCGAAAAATACTATAGAAGTCATTATAATCAGTGATGCTGTCTACACTGGATGCTGCACGGTGCGACAAATCTCTGACAGAAAACTGCTGCCGCATTCTATTCATGACGTACTGACACAAATTTCAAATTATTTTCAACGGTCGCTTTATTGCGTCCAGTGTAGGCAGACTTTAGCTGTTGCGGCGCGGCACGTTCGGTGTAGACACGGTGTTACTCACCTATCGAGAAGAAACAAAACAACCTCTGCGTCTGATCGCAGGCCTTCCGCTCCTTGAGTTCTCTCCAGCGCTGGAAAGCTGATCCGATATTTACACGGGTCCTACTTCTTGCCTTATCGTTCCGCAGATGTTTTCCTCTTTTGTTTTTAATCCGCCATCTCTATCTTTCTGTCGCTCGACTTGGCTAATTTCCGTCCTGTTCACTGAACCCACATCATGAGTAGACACGCCCCTTACTGCTGATTGGCTACGAGTTTGTTTTGGTACTCGGCCCTGACTCAGTTTTCTAAAGCGTTTTTGAAAAATTACATAACCCACCTTTAAGGTGTTTACATGCCTGTATATTTCGATTAAAATCGGCGTACGCCACCTATGTTAATAAAATTATGCTTGCTGCGATTATGAGCTTAATCGCATTATTTAGATCGAAGTGTTGCGTTTACATGAGGTAAAGATTAATCGCAATATTGTCAAAATCTCATTATAATTGCATTAAGAGGGTGCATGTAAACGCACTCATTGTATTTGGTCCAGACCAAAGCAAGTGAATTAGCGGACTTTGCTGGTGTGAATACACCCTTAATTTCCCAGAATTTCTTTGAATTACAAATCAGTAAATTGCTCATCATTGTAGTGCAACTTCCTGTGGGGTGTGGCCAATTAAATTTAAAATTCCAGTAATGTTTCTAGTAATTCTTTTAGATGGAATCAGGCTTGCTGCGAAATTCAACTAACTGTTAACATATTGTGACAGAAATATTCAATAATATTATGTTGCAACTTAGATTGATAGAATTATTGATTTATAGGCCTATGGGTTCATCAGTAGGGTATTATGGACAGTCTCTTAATTTTGGTCTAGGGATATCTTCCAGTCATCTACAATCAAATCTTCACCCATTATATTTTGAAGCCAGACTCTTTGGCTTAGAGTAAATATTTGCATATCATCTTTCTTATAATTAATGGGAAACGCAACGAGTACACAATAGCTCTGCCAACTGGCGCTCATGAATGTCCTAACTGCTGCAAAAACAATCAACTGTCATAATAGCAATGCATTGAACATTAACTCCGAATTATAATGACAAACACTGTTTTTCAAATCTTAACTAGCCGACTCCCTGCCAGTTTGAGGAGACACTTCGGCTAGTGACTGTGCCAGTTTGTTGTGCAAATGACATAGCGGTCTAGTTCTGTGATATTTTTTCCCAGTTTGTTGGCATGGCAACTGGTTTCTACAAAGCCTTCAAACATTGCATACTGGGGTTTGTGGTCAGTTGCTTCTCAATTACCCGCTTGCATGTTTTGGTTGGATACCATTTACTGTTCACCAATGACTGAGTTTGGGTTCTGGCTGCCAATTTGATCTCCATGTAAATGTCTGTTCGCAAATCTGATCAAAACTCTGTTAGGCTCTTTGTTGCCAGGTTGGCGTTTTTGAAATTAGACTTACAGTGATGCATCAGCTTTCATCCACCACTCACAGTCACATGCTAACATGGCCACAGCAGTGAATCACAGTTTTATTTGAGACAATAGAGTTTGATGTGACAGGTGTACTGTGCAACCTGATAAGTCATCCATCAAATCCAAACCACTCAACACACACTTTCCTCAAGGTCAGCGATATTTAAAGAATAATGGGCAGTCAGATGCAAACCTTATTCAACTGCTGGGTTTAACAGGTAAAACAGTGTTGGTAACATATTTAAGGACTTTCATTCATTTGCATGGAACTGTTTCTGCAAATGACCTGAAATATTTTTATGCACCAAAAAAACATTTAGGTAAATTTAGTGCATTGACTCTTCCTGGAGAAAGTCCACAAACAGCCATATGGTGGGACAGAATGAAGTATAATGGTTATATGTAAAGATTTTTGTTGGGAATACATTACTTGATTGTAGCAGATGCCATTTATGTTCTTGATGACATTTTAGTGTAACAACATTATTCGAGATAAAAGGATTCGGGAAATGAGGAATATCAGAAAGCCAAGTCCTGACAATGACAAAAGGAGGAGCTGGGGATGGAGGAGGGTAATTTGCTCATGAGCAAGCGATAAAGCTGCTGAATAACACTGAATAGACTTTATATAGGAATGCCGTGATAGGTGTCAAATTCCTATAGGTAGACACGGATCAGCTGAGAGTCAGCCAATGCAAGCTTGACTAATGTGACCTGCCAGAATTAACACTATGCTTGATTTGCCCTAAAATACCGATTAGACAGCTGTTTTATTGTCCAATGTCTCACTCTGGTCTCTTTCTTCTAATAGAATAATATCTCTTGTCATTTTATTTATTTGTTTGGTAATTAAGGTGGAATAATGCAGTCATCTGGTCATTATCACAAAATAAATCCCTTCGGGGTGAAATAAGACAGTAAATTTGTTATTTATAACCAACTGTATACTACTCTCAGCCCTTGGTATGTGTTCTGTCCTTTGATGTTGATGTTTATTTGTTTCTGTTCCTTAAACCTGACTCTGTAAAGTGACCTTGGGTGTTGGAAAGGCGCTAACATCTCTTCATACACCACTGTTCAGAAGTCAGTACACTATACTTTTATTTTGTAAAGAAATTTATTCTGCAACGATACATTAAATTGATCAAAAGTGACCATAAATAAATAATAAAGTGACATTTATAATGTCACAAAAAATCTCAAAACAACAAGTAAATGCGTTTTCACATAAAATATTAAGCACTTAACTTTTTCAACATTGATAATAATGAGATATTTCTTGAGCATCAAATCAGCATATTAGAATGATTTCATGTGACACTGAAGGATCATGTGACACTGATGACTGGAGTAATGATGCTCAAAATTCAGATTTGCACTGCGGAAATAAATAACATTTTAAATATATTAAAATGAGAAAATTTAGTTATTTAAATTTTAATAATATCACAATATTAGGGGTGTCCCCAACTAAGGATTTTCATAGTCGAATCTTGCCGATAGTTGAATCATATGTTTGGGGGCGGGGGGCAAAATACATTACCAAGAGTCAAGTCAGACATTCGACAGCCATAATTACTGACGTTAACACACAGGGAAAATAGCCTAACGGACACCTCGTAGATACAAACGGGGTAAATAATGTTTTATGTTTTGATTAAAGCATAGTTAACATTAAACGTCAGCGAAACCCTAAGAATTCACAACATTTTTTACAATAGTGCTCGTTATGTATATGACAGTAGTTATTAATGTTCTGCATTTCTGTTTTGAGCTGTGCGCGCTGAAGATGACCATGTAGAATGAAGCATATGATAGCAGGTTTTTAATCAATGGGATTTAACTCATTTACCTCATATAGAATACGCTTTGTTATTTATACAACATATAGCGTTTTATTATAATAATGTTATAATGTTATGTGTATATGACAGTCCCAGTCATAGTCATTAATATTCTGCATTGTTGTTTGTCCTGCTTGCGCGTTGAAGTGATATCATCATAGTACTACAATGAAGCGTTTTACTGCAGCGTAACTCAACCAAATGCATCTTATAAGAGATAAATAATATATACACGATATACAGGTGCATCTCAATAAATTAGAATGTTGTGGAAAAGTTCATTTATTTCAGTAATTCAACTCAAATTGTGAAACTCAATGCAAATTCAATGCACACAGACTGAAGTAGTTTAAATCTTTGGTTCTTTTAATTGTGATGATTTTGGCTCACATTTAACAAAAACCCACCAATTCACTATCTCAGCAAATTAGAATACGGTGACATGCCAATCAGCTAATCAACTCAAAACACCTGCAAAGGTTTCCTGAGCCTTCAAAATGGTCTCTCAGTTTGGTTCACTAGGCTACACAATCATGGGGAAGACTGCTGATCTGACAGTTGTCCAGAAGACAATCATTGACACCCTTCACAAGGAGGGTAAGCCACAAACATTCATTGCCATAGAAGCTGGCTGTTCACAGAGTGCTGTATCCAAGCATGTTAACAGAAAGTTGAGTGGAAGGAAAAAGTGTAGAAGAAAAAGATGCACAACCAACCGAGAGAACCGCAGCCATATGAGGATTGTCAAGCAAAATCAATTCAAGAATTTGGGTGAACTTCACAAGGAATGGACTGAGGCTGGGTCAAGGCATCAAGAGCCTGCACACGCAGGCGTGTCAAGGAATTTGGTTACAGTTGTCGTATTCCTCTTGTTAAGCCACTCCTGAACCACAGACAACGTCAGAGGCGTCTTACCTGGGCTAAGGAGAAGAAGAACTGGACTGTTGCCCAGTGGTCCAAAGTCCTCTTTTCAGATGAGAGCAAGTTTTGAATTCCATTTGGAAACCAAGGTCCTGGAGTCTGGAGGAAGGGTGGAGAAGCTCATAGCCCAAGTTGCTTGAAGTCCAGTGTTAAGTTTCCACAGTCTGTGATGATTTGGGGTGCAGTGTCATCTGCTGGTGTTGGTCCATTGTGTTTTTTGAAAACCAAAGTCACTGCACCCGTTTACCAAGAAATTTTGGAGCACTTCATGCTTCCTTCTGCTGACCAGCTTTTTAAAGATGCTGATTTCATTTTCCAGCAGGATTTGGCACCTGCCCACACTGCCAAAAGCACCAAAAGTTGGTTAAATGTCCATGGTGTTGGTGTGCTTGACTGGCCAGCAAACTCACCAGACCTGAACCCCATAGAGAATCTATGGGGTATTGTCAAGAGGAAAATGAGAAACAAGAGACCAAAAAATGCAGATGAGCTGAAGGCCACTGTCAAAGAAACCTGGGCTTCCATACCACCTCAGCAGTGCCACAAACTGATCACCTCCATGCCACGCCGAATTGAGGCAGTAATTAAAGCAAAAGGAGTCCCTACCAAGTATTGAGTACATATACAGTAAATGAACATACTTTCCAAAAGGCCAACAATTCACTAAAAATTTTTTATTTTTTAATTTTTTTTTATTGGTCTTATGAAGTATTTAAATTTTTTGAGATTGTGAATTGGTGGGTTTTTGTTAAATGTGAGCCAAAATCATCACAATTAAAAGAACCAAAGACTTGTCTGTGTGCATTGAATTTATTTAATACACGAGTTTCACAATTTGAGTTCAATTACTGAAATAAATGAACTTTTCCACGACATTCTAATTTATTGAGATGCACCTGTATATAAACCGGCTGAAATGTTTTCAAATCACTTGTACCCTACCTGATCGAAAAAATATAGAGTTTCACTCAGCCTGTGTCAGTTTGAGTCTTGTTAAAGATTTAAATCCCTGCCGCCAAGATGCTTCTGTTGGTCACGCATGGAAAATGAAACTTAAATCTATAGGCGTGGTTGGATTTATTCACACGTTAAAATATTTATTTAAAGCTTCTTTCTTTTCAGATTCTTATTTATAGCATTAACATAATAGGCTGTATATTAACTTATTCAGAGAAAACTGGTAGTTCTGTGTGAAATCAGACATCGAGCACCCCCATATAGCCAAAATGGCATGATCATAACACCCCGCGAATATTCGACTGTGAGATTGGGAGTCGAATCAGGCTCCTCCTATCGAAGCATCGAATCGTCGACTATTCGGGGTCACCCCTACACAATATTATGTTTTTTCAACAATATTTTTTATCAAATCAATGTAGCCTTGCTGAGCATTAGAGACTTTCAACATTTTACCAACCTCAAACTTTTGCACATCCAATTTGTCACTTTTAACATTGAATTAAATCTCGGATGCATTTTTAAACTCTCTTATTTATCAGAGGAAGATCAGTAGCTTGATTTAGAAGAATGCTTCAGCTTTTGAGATTTAATGCATTGTAAAAGACCAAACATGAAGACAAAAGAAGATGAATCGAGGAGCATACATCCAGATCAGAGTGTTCGTTCAGTTGAATATGGGTCCTTAGGTTATTGATGTGCCTTGTCAATAGTGTAGATGAGTGACTGATTGACTTGGAAATTGTTCTCGGGTCATTTGCATGCAAGTTTAAATCAGAGACTAACAAAGAACAAAGGTTTAGATTAAAGGTCGGGTGAGGATTGTGGGTGAAATTGTTATTCTATCCATCTTTGGCTCCGGCACAAAGATACTTGATTGTGTCCTGGACACTTCCAATATTTCCCCGTTCTCACTTAATGGAACATCATATGACACACTTGCTACTCAAAATTTGTCATTATAATGAATGTTCTGCTGTCTGACAAATATTCCACTACCCTGAGGTTCTGGACAGACGTCAATTTCTGTTTGTTAATGGTTGGTTTTAATGTCCCCCTCTGTCTCTTTCCTCTCGGAGTGAGTTGATGGGACCATCCTGCCATTTGTCTGTAATTACCCCCGGTGTACATCACCCAACCTATCCCAGCAGGCTCTGGCAGGGATGCTATTATTTTACTACTGGCCAGCCTCCCCCTCGAGACAGTGCTGTGTTTTTGAGCGATACCTCTGTAAACAGTCCAGTAGTGTCACGTAGCCAGAGTTTTGACTTGCGATGTTTAGTCTGGCCCTGTTTGGAGTTTATTCTGGCCAAGAGACTGTCTGGCCAGCATGTAAAGTGATCGTTTTGTTTTACAAGCCATTTAGTGGAGGGTTTATTCGAGATAGATTGTTCCAAAACTGGTACATCTGGTGTTGAAAGATGAATTCAAATAATGACACAGTATTCTTCGATGAAGACTGTACAAAAATTGGCAAACAAAATTGCCGAAAATTTATTTCATAGATTTGATTTGGAGATTACAGAGGAAGAAAGCAATGGACTGCCATGTTTTCTCCTGTTAGTAATTTTTTTAATGCATTGCACTTTTTACATTTTGCAAATATAAAAATATGTTTCACTTCAGTGTACAGACCATAATTATGATTTTTGGTTTGAGTTTGATTTTGACATCAATGTATTATAGTATGGTGTACTATTATTGTGCTTATTGATATTAGCTTTTATTTTTATGTTTTCAGTTGTCATTTTAATTTTAGTTTGTTTCTTTTTATCATTGTTTAAAAAAATTCTAAAATGTATTTTAGGTTTTATTTTATTTCCGTTTTAGTGATTTTATGTGCTTTTGTCATTTTTATAATTTATTTTAGCTTTTTTCCTCGGGTTTTTTAGTACTTAATCCTGAACTTATTTCCAGTTAGTTGCCAAGGCAGCATTCTTTTTTGTATTAATATTTGTATTTAATTTCAACTTTATTTCAGTGAGCGAGAATTATTTTAATAGTTTTATTTAACACTCTTTAACATCTAATTCTTCAAAACCAATCTTTATTTCAGTTTGGTGCTTTTTTTGATCACAACTGTTTTTATATAAAGTTGCGTGATGTCAATCAATTTTTCTATTCAGTATACAGTTATGGGTGGCTTATGAATTGAAGCCACGCCTTTATCCAAAACCACTCCCCCAAAGCCACACCCTCCACCTGTTTTCCAAAGGAAGTGGCCCACCATGAATGCCCAAGGTCAGCATTCACCTTGAAGCCATTCCTGTTGTCCCTCCCCCAAGTTCTTTACAACAAAAAGAATCCTTTCATCCACAACATACTTTAGCAAAGCCCTCCGCCTTCTGTAATGCTTTCAATATTTCCTGACATGCTCTATTAGGCCCCTTAATGTAGTATTATAACAAACACAACTGAGATTGGCTACACCAGTCCCCCATCCGTCTGCCCGCGTGTCAGCGAGTCAGAGTCAAACTAAGATGGATGGAGGCCTGCCTCCACCCCAGCTCCTGACCAATGCCTTGGGGCCTCTCCACTTATTGAAATGACCTAATGTAGATTCAGACTCGACAGGGAGGGATATCTATCTATATCAACCTGCAGGAGACAGAAATGTGTGTGTGGCGGCTTCTTAAAGAAAGAGTTGGGTTGCTGCTGTGACTTTGTAATTGAAAGCAAAAGAGAAATAACCCGGTGGAACATTAAGCAGGACGCTCGCCTCTGGACACGTCTAATATACTCATTGAGAGGTGGACATAAGGAGAGATGTGAAGAATGAAGGGGGCAGGGGTCATACAATTTATATCTGTAACACTATGGGTCATTTCATTTGATATCTTTGTAATTTTTTGCTTTTGTCGTTGGAGAAATAAATGGACACATGAAGACGTAGAAGTGAAGTATATACCTTGTCAAAATTAAACAAATGTTTTTGTTCTGATTCGTATTGTCGATGAAGATACTCTTGTTTTGTTGCTGTTGTTGTGTTTTGTTGGCTCTGAAAGAACACTATAATAATATTAACAATGACAGCAGTAGCAGCAATAACAAAAGTCTTGCAGTTTGCAGTGTGTGTTGTGTATAGGAAATCGAGGCACATTGATCTGTGGTGGCGTTTTTAATCATGTTTCAAATTGATTGTTTCATTCATTTTGCATCAATTCAGTTTGATCCTACAAGGTTGCATTTGGAAATACATCATAACGAAGTTTCCTTAAGATATAGATATATTTGACTTATTAAGGTTCATTAAGTCTTTATTTAAACAGTTCGTGTGGCCATGCAGGTCTAGCAGAAAAAGTATAAATGCTTAATTAATGGGCTTTATTATTGTTAAAGCAAATACACCAGCAGAAAGGTGAATATTTGGGTCTCTGATTCGGTTTATGAGAAATAAGTGCCGAGAAATGAATTGAGAACACAAAAGAAGATCAAAATTGATTTTTTAAAATGGGAATTTAAGTGACAAATTTATCGACTGAAACCACAGTTGGCCAGGCGAAAACATATTTGCTTCAACCAAATCTTAAATGAATAGTTTACCCAGTGTGAAAGTTCTGTCATCATTTATTCACAGTCATGTCAATACAAACCTCTATGACTCTGTGGACATGTTTTGCTGAATATTGCAGGCTGTTTTTCACACAACAAAAGCACAAGTTAGACCAGAAAATGGACCAAAAAAGCAGTCCATACATCGTGTTCACTACATTTTTTAAGCCATACAATATCTTTATGCAAGGAACGGACAAGATTTTAACTTGTAAACTTGGCATATTGCATATTTGATGTCAAACTGTTGATACTGTATGTGTTTGCTTATGCCAATTATTCCAAGTGAACTTTCTTTACATCTTTAGTGTTCTATACAGAAGAAAGAACATCATAATCTTCTAAATAAAGGTGCCAAATGTGGGTTTTTACAGTGATGCCATATAAGAACCATTCATATAAGAAGATAACAGTTTTTTTCTTAGTGTGAAGAACATTTTAATTTTCTAAATAACTTTTTTCGATGTTGTTAAATGTTCTTCCTGGAACCATCAATGCCAGTAAAGAACCTTTATTTTTTAAAAATGTAGGGGTTTGGAACAACATGAGGGCAAATAAATAATGACAGAATTTCCATATTTGGTCAACTATTCATTTCTTTTCAGATGTCAAGCCATTTTTCTGATTCGGATCATTTTCTAAATACATATACATTTTGTATCAGTTGTCTTGAAATGCTGTTCACACTTTACTGGCAGCCACCTAGACTCTCTGTACATGAATTATGTACAACAAATGATCTCAAAAAGAGGGAAAAAGTGCATGTGTAGGCTCAAATATCCTTGACCTCTGCTCCCACATCTCTTCTTCCATACTAATCGGGTTTTCTTGGACCTGCTCCGTGACCCAAACCTTGCAATGCAACTTCATACAAGTCTTATTATTATCAACAGCGCTTTGAAATCCATTTCCAAAAATCACACAGCCACATGAAAGACCAGGATCTCTTACAAACAATTTAAATATACAATAGCGAATGACTTGAAATCTGCATTTTTATGGCCCTCTCTTGACTTGCAGCATTTCGTTTGACTCCAGTTCATCGTGGCCTTCTCAAAAAAGCAGTCACATCCACAGGCGTTCTCCTCTGATTAATCTTCGAATCTCGAAAGCACATTAAGATGTGATTCATTTCCCACACAAATGTGGCGAGTTACACACTATCTTGGCTCAATAACCTGCAACTAATAAGCCAATTTATGATAATATACCATCAGCGAACACCGGCGGAAAGTTAATTTTGCCCTTGGAGTGAAATAGCGAGAGTTCAGGTGTGACTGCGGGCTTTGTTTATAAACGCAGATATGCAAATCAGGCTGTTGTTTTCCTTTGTATTATTGCTCATCAGGAACAATTATGTGGGAGACTAGAATGGCAAGCCAAGTACCCTCTTCCTTTCTCAGGTGCTTTTAATGAGGACACAACACTTGATCTGATAGAGAGCATTTAATTTGGGAAAGGACTGTTGAGATGTTTTCAAGCTGTTTGCAAACCGGCCGAATGTGCTTTTTAAACATGGATATCACATTTTTTGAAGCCAAAAAGCAAAGTAAATATAACCAAAGCTGTTCTGTTCTCTATTAGTCTATAACCGCTTAAATAATTGTATGTTTGTCAACTGTACATCAGCTTTCTAATTAGCTGAGGCTTATGGGAGGTGTAATCTAAATATCTGGTGTTATTAAAATGCATTAGCTTTAATTAAGCTTGTGTGATACTGCTTACTGATATCGATAGTGCGATGTCATTTATTTGTGAATAATCTGGCGCATTCATTTGAGGGGCTTAGCAAATTAGTCTATATGTGGTAATTATGGTGTATGAACGATATGTTTAATTGTCAGGGCTGAATTGTTCACTGTGACATTTCCCTCAGGATTTAGAAACGGCTCTGCCGTTCAGCTCTGGCAATCAAGCAAAATTGACTGTCAACCAGTGACTTTACATGCATAGAAGTGTCTGTTAGGAATATGATGGCATTCAGGGTGTTAACATAGTCTGACAATGAAGGCTGGTAAAGGGATAGTTCGGCCAAAAGTGAAAATTATGTCATCATTTATTCACCCTCATGTCGTTCCAAACTAGACTTTCTATCTTCAGTGAAACACAAAAGGAGATATTTTCCATAATGCAAAAGCTTAAAAACACCATGAAAAAAATCTACGTGACTCTATTTTAGGTCTTCAGGTCTTCGTAAAGCTATCGTATGAAGTCAGAATAATTGGAATATAGTGCAACTACTACTTTTATGATACATTTATGGTTTTTACATTTACCATCCTCTTTCACTTTAATGGAAAAAAAGCAGCTTGAACATTCTGCTCCTTTAGAGTTTCACGGAAGAAAAGCTAGGCTATACTGGTTGTGAAGGTGAGTAAATAAATGAATTTATTTATTTATTTTTTATTTTTGGGTGAACTGTTCTCTTTCTGCCCTCATTTGTTATATATATTAAATTGTTTTTATGAATTAACATAATTGCATAATGCGATTTACACACTACTGATCAAATATTTGAGGTCAGTAAGTTTTTTATTTGTTGTTGATGTTTTGAAAGAAGTCTGTTATGCTCACTAAGGCTGCATTTATTTGATCAAAAATACAGTAACGTGAGCAATTGTGAAATATTATTACAATTTAAATCAACTGTTTTCTATTTGAATATATTTTAAAATGTAATTTATTCCTGTGATGCAAAGCTGAATTTTCAGCACGCACATGATCCTTCAGAAATCATTCTAATATGCTGATTTGCTGCTCAAGAAATATGTTATTGTCAGCATTGAAATCCAGTTTCAATATCACTGTTGATGCTGAGGGTTGAATTCATTGATAAGTAGAAAGTTCAAAATAATATTTTTGAAATAAATGTCTTTACTGTCACTTTTGATCTATATAATGCATCTTTGCTAAATAAAGGTATTTCCTGCAAAAAACTTACTGCCATCAAACTTTTGAACAGTGGTTTATAATGTCTTTAGATCTTTAGCTTTAGATTTGCTCATTGTGATGCACATGTACATCTTTTGATAATTCACTTACTATCGAATCACTTAATAATGGGAAACACACAAATCTTTTCATAGTTTCTTCATTTTTTCTTCTTCTTCGAGGTCCTGTGAGTAATCTTCCAGAACCAAATCTCTTAGGAATAAGAATTGCTAGAACTTACAGACTGAAAACAATTTTCAAAATCCTAAAATATTTTCTGGATGATTCCTGGTGTTTCTTGCACCTTACAGTGAACTTTGTTTCAACTATGGCAGCTCAAGTTAACAAGTCAGCTTTGCCATGTATGCAAATTAAACTGTATATTTTTAGTGACAGTCAGTTGTTTTAAATCATAACATGTCATCCTCCGGTGAGCGCCAGCATGCAGAAGACGTCCCGAGTGTTTTCGTGGCGGGACGGTGACAAGTACCAGCGCAGAACAATGACAAGTGGCATTTAGGGATGTGTTTGCAGCACGCTACTCTGGTAATTAACATCGTGCAACCTCCGTGCTTACAAAGCCTCGCTCTTAATTAGAGTTATGATTGCAGTAGGGCAAAACCAGCGATCCTTGCTCAGGATAATGACTGCCGTAGTCAGTGTGGCAGAAGCTTTATTGTTTGCACGCTGGACTTCTGACATCTGGGATACAAAGCAGCACAATAGAAAGCCGGCGTTCTTTGTTCTTTCTTCTGCTGATCCAATCAGAACGGTCAAATAGAGCCCAGACATCTTCCAAATGAGACCCGCTCTCTGCCTGAGCGGTGCAGACACCTTTGAATTGAGCAATAATGTGGAAAACCTCCTTTCAGTTGAAGGATCACACACGTGTCCTACATCAAGATAAGCGTGTGTGCTATAGTGAATGCAGCTTTTGAAGTTCGTCTTTCCCACAATGAGTCTGTCTGTAACTCATTATATCAACGATAGTGACAAATTATTGGTTGTTTTGTATGGAAGCCTGTTTCTGTTTATTTTTGCAAGGTCATATCTTGCCATTTATATTTTTTTTTGTTTTTATGAAGTTTATATTTCACCATTCTCATTTTTTTCTAGATATAAACTTGCAATTCCAAAAAGAGTCAAAATAGCAAGATATAAACTCAGAATTCTGACTTTTTGTCTCACAATTCTAAGTTTATCTCGCAGTTCTGACTTTTTCTGAAAATTCTGAGTTTACCTTGCAATTCTGTTTTTTTGTTTCTGCCACAGAATAAAAAATAAAAAAACGTAATTTTATCTTGCGATTGCAAGTTTTTATGTCATAATTGTGAAAAAACATCCGAAAATTCTGAATTTTTTTTCTGAGAATTTCAAGTTTATAGTTTTTTTTGCAATTCTTGATTTTTTCTTGAAATTCTGGTTTGTCTTTCTTTTTTCCTCGCAAAAAAAGAGAGAAAAAAAAATTAATTGCAAGATCTAAACTCGAGAAAAAGAATTACGAGGAAAAATTCACTAAAAAGTCACAAAAATCGCAATTATGTATTAATTTTTGTATCTCATGGCAGAAACAAGCTTTCATAGTTTTGGGCTTGGCTTGTGCTTTGAAATGTTTCTCATGTATACCTTGTTGTGGATCTCAAATACGCCTCTCTGACTTACAGCCGTAAATCAAAAGTCATTTATAAACGTTTGGAAGGCTTTAAAGTTTCGAAATAGCATGAAATGTTGTTCCTGGAGCTTTTAGTCAAATGAATTGTCCAGTAGAGTCTGTCTTGATGGAGGACGGCTCTTAACTCTGTCATGTTTACCCCCTCCTTCTTCTTGGCAGACAGTTGGGACTAATTCATCAAATTTAGTTTGCAGACCAGGGGGGCCCACGGTCTTCCTCTTCTCCCCGCAGGATATAATCAGCTTTTAATTTCTTCACGATCCTGCAGACCAAATGACGGATAACTACGGTCGGTCCCTTCGGTGACCGGGCCTGTCTGCCTCCTCCTGTCCGCCAGGAACGCTCTGTTGCTTTTGCAGAAAATTAATCATAATTTTGGCTCGGCCTGCAGCTCTAATAAGAGGCTTGCATGCACAGACGCCATCACATCTTAAACGTAATTTCCCCAAACGTTTCCACCAGGGATACTCAGCGTGTCTTGTTAACCAGGCTTAACAAATTTTTTGAATAAATGATGTTGTGCTATAAATATATATGAAGAGGCTGGTAGTTTATCCGGTTCATAATCGATTTCGGTAAACACATGTTAACAGCATGTGACTCATATTTCCATCTCTGAAGATTATGGAGTGGTAGAGTTAAATAATGTGTTGTTGGAGCTGTGGTGCAGTGGTTGGTGTGTAGCTGCTGAATCAGGATTGAAGCCATTCTGTCTGATGTTTGCATATGATCTTTATCTTACTTTCCTGTCTACTCCCCATAAAATAAATTAAGGATGCACTGATATTAAAAGACAAGGTACATAAATCAAATAATAAATATGTAAAGTAAATAAATAAATAAAAATATAACAAATATAAAATAAGAACACATATAAGGACATGTGTATATGCCGAGACAGATCCTTTCACTGTTCAGCTCTGAACTGGCAAGCAATTCCAGCTGCAGTGCTGAACCGATTGCCCATTGAGAGTCTCCGCATTATCCTGTCCTCTCATGCATTTGTCTTTCGTGGACGACCAGTTTTTTTGGGGGACGTGAATGAGTTATGTGTACATGAGTGTACATTTTATATATGCAATAGTCTAGAAATCACAGATTTGGAACAACCAACTTCTCTTGCTATGGCTGCTATTGGCCTTCATCTGGACAACCTGCTGTTGGAGGGTTTCAGTCACTTTAGAACGGCTCACCATCTTGCAAAGTCAGTGAAAACTAGAACGTTAGGCTGCCAGTAAAATAGGGATTGTCAGATAATTAAGGAAATTAGCACCAGGTACCAGATTAACACCAATAACTGGGAGATATCTGAAAGTAAATATTATACACTTGCTTCTTACAATTTTTATTTTTATTTTTAAATCCTCTGGTAAGTGAAAATTGTAAGCTTTGTAACTCGGAAAAGTAATTGCACACTTTCTCTGAGTAAGTTGCACAATTCATGTCCTCAGCACCAACAGTTACATGCCAAAGTATAGTACATAATTACATACGGGTTTGTTCAAAGTATGAACAGTAAAGTAGATGCTTTCCTTAGCAAAAACACTATGCTGTTTCCATAGTTTGAACCGTAGTTAAAACTCTCTCAGCCAGGTTGACATCTCCGACCTTGGTTTTGTAAGCAAAGGCCTGTCACCGTGTTAGGTTGCACTCAAGATTCATCGTGCATTGCCCTTCTTCCATCTTTCTCTGCACGGTCCTGCGAGAGCGTGAGAAATGGGTGCTTGAGAATGAGAATGAGTGTGTGTGTGCTCGCATAGCATGTGCAAGCACATCATGATTAGTGTGTGCTCTCCCGCTGGCCGACAGGAGCTAATATACACTGAGAGGAAGAGGTGGTGTGGCGTTCCTGCAAAGCGAAGCTGCAGGTTAATCCTTTTATTGTAATGAAGTGGCAGAAATATTAATGCACTGTAAACACAGGATGTTTAAACCCTGTCCGTCATCTTTACGAGGGCGGAGCTGCGTGGAGGAAGCCGAACGGCGCCATCCATAACAAACATGACATTGACTCTGCAAAACAGCTGAGCAGTCACTTAAGGAGATTGTCCTCATGTCTGCGGCAAAGCCTCGTTCTTTCCTTTTCCATTGCTTTCTCACTTGACTGCGTTCACACAATGGATACCGACGGTGTGTTTGTAGTATGTAATGAAGCCTGCTATCCGAATTCGTCTATTCAACAGCTTTTTGAGGGGCAATTTTGCTAGAAGACTAGTTGTGGCACATGATTCAGCAGCTCTAGTGCAGAAGCTTCTCCCCCCGCCTCCAAACTCATCTCCATGCCCTGCGAGCCGCACGCTGCGGAGCGAGCTTCACTGGCCTCACATGCTGATAATGGATTACAATAATCGAAAGGCTGAATGTCTGAGCATGAAATTGTGTTTGTTCGAACAGTTTGATATTTATTCAGAGGGCTTGTTGGAGAGTGTGCATGGAAATTGAATGCCAGTATCTTGTATAAGAGTTTTACTGCATCGTACCACTTTAGTTAGAGCATTTTTGGACATGTTCAAGAATTTTACAGATTCTACTGATTAAATACATTAAAAAAAAAAAAGTTATAGTATATTTGAGCGTGAATGGGAAACAATAAAAAAATAAATAGTAAATGACCCCTGTTGCTTGTTTCAGGTCTGCGCAAAATTAAGAATTTAATTGAATTTATGAATGTGACTTGAAACTGAATTGGCCAGACCCAACAAGATTTTGACTTTCCAAGAGGATTGTACTCAATTTAAATTCAAAGTGATTTCAGACGTTTTATTTTTTTTTTTTAATTTTGAAGAAAACCAGAGCATTCTGGAAACACATTCTAGTTTTTCCACTCAGTATTTTTGCCATTTTTTTTTTTTTGCTTTTATTATGATAGGAAATATCAGAACCGACAGGAGGCGAAGTGGGAGAAAGAGAGGGGGGCGGGATCAGGAAAGATCCTCGAGTCGGGATTCGAATTCGGGACGCCCATAGCGCAACGGCACTGTATGTCTGCACAATATAAATATATTGTGGAAATTAATTTCCTGTAAAGCTGCTTTGCAACGATTTGTATAGTAAAAAGCACTATACAAATAAACTTGAATTGAATATATATATATATATATATATATATATATAGATACATAGATAGATAGATAGATAGATAGATAGATATAGATATATGCACACACTATATAAGTTCGTATAAAAATTAAATACATTTAAAATATATTAAAAATATCATATTTATTTTATAAATATATTTACATTATACTGTTTTTACATTATGGAAATAATATACATTATATGTATTTTTAGATAATTTATATATATATATATATATATATATATATATATATATATATATATATATATATATATATATATATAATTTAATGAATAAAATTCCTGAATATGAAAAATGTGTGTAAATATGTTTGTGTGTGTGTTTACTTTATATTTGTTTTTGTAAGTTATATATTTGTATTTACATATAAACATATTTGCACACATTTTTCATATTCATTAATATTAATACATTTAATTGTGTATATTAATATTTGTAAATATCTTTTCATATTTCAAATTTATATCAAAATATTAAATCATATTTATATTTATATTTATATTTATATTTATATTTATATTTATATTTATATTTGTTTGAGAATCCTGACCAGTTTGACATGTTAACATTTACTCAACCATTGCTGTGGTTTTGTTTATTTCTGTCTGTTTGGCTGACCAATCATCATTATTATTATTATTTTTTTTTTAATTCTGTCTGGTGACGCTAGTGGTGCAAAAATGACAGACTTTGCCTTTAAACTACCTCCATGTCTTTATCTTGAATAGCTCAATTCAAATTTAGTAATATTAAAGGCATTCTCAATTAAAGTGTCCAGCCCTGGTTATGTTGAAGTATTTGTGTTTGCCTCTAGGCCACGTCTCCTATATGTGATTAAATGGTGCCCAATCCAAACAGCCTGCTTTCAAATTAATGAACAGGGAGGAGGAACGGCCAGTGGAAATGCAGCACTGGAGGTTTTGCTGAAATGCCTGGAAATCATGAACAATAGGCGAATATGTGTTTACTCACTGTCCTGGCTGTAGTCCCGGGGGACGGCATCTGCATCGTCCAGATAGTGCACAATGTAGCTCTAAAGCATGAACAAGGAATGAATACGTAAGTGTGCCGCTATAGAACGCTCTGCTCCTTATGGCTTGCATTGCACTCGGCTGTCGGCGCATTATATTATTCCCTCAAAAAGGT
Source organism: Spinibarbus caldwelli (assembly GCA_039654775.1). Taxonomy (NCBI): domain Eukaryota; kingdom Metazoa; phylum Chordata; class Actinopteri; order Cypriniformes; family Cyprinidae; genus Spinibarbus; species Spinibarbus caldwelli. The sequence goes on from CM077252.1 coordinate 5,548,025, forward strand.
CCTGGTCAGGCTAATTGAACCTCCAGCCACCTTCCCAATAAGCACAGTGGTCCATGGGGAAAAGCCAGCCCTGGGCAAAGATAACGACTGCGATATTGTGCATCTCTGTTTCCTTACCATTTGGACCATAACGGAAATGGAGGATGATTTTGATTTTTAACAATCGCAGGCCGTCGTCTGCATTGCAGGATCAGTCTCCTGCTATGTCTATTCCGTATCTTTCTTTGTTGTCTCTTTCCTTCCCCTCCCCAGCTCTCGTAGCATCTGGCTCCCTGGGCTGAAGTTACAGGGAGCTCCAAAGGCAGAAATTGGAAGATGAAAGGCGAGAGATTAAGCTGAAAGGAACAGTGGGTGTTGTCAGAGGTAATTTGAAGTGCATTTGATTTCTCAGAGCCCTCTGAACACTTTCCTGCAATAATTTACCTGCTATATGCCTCCACCTTTAACACGCCAGACGCCCCTCGTGAGATGTGAGGAGACCTATTCATGTGGAAATGGTGTCATGTCATGTTCCAAATGAAAGCAGTGTGTAAAGGAAATGACAGTTTAGTCGGTGTCTGCCAAACCTCAAAACAGTACATGAAGGGTCGGGATAGGTGTTGACTTTGTTCACGTCGCCCACCGCAACAAAGAAACTCCAGAAGCAGAAGAAGGAAAGAGACGAGAACACCAAAAGACCCGCGCTTTCTTGCAGAAAGCACTTGTTGTGCATTTTTCAAAACTGAAATATCTTCATCTCTTTCTTTTTGTACATTTCTGTGTTTTTCCATTTAAGTACAGAGTTGAGTCGGTGAGGTTTGGGCCTGGTTGTGGACTAGTGATTGACAGATCAGGATATTTTTAATGGGCAATTCCAACGTTTAGCCAGCAAGATGACCAATATAATGTCGGGACAGGGTTGTTGCCATGATGAGACAAACAGGATATTTTGAGTAGTTTTTGGCTCCATTTTGAACACTTTGGGTGAAATTAAAGGTTCATGGGAGATTGCATATTTTTTCACCACTGTTAGTAAATAAATAAATTTTAATTAATAAATTGTCTCATTACATTTATTTCTTAATAATTTTAAATTAACTTTCAAGGACTTTCATATTTTTACATAACCTTTTATATGTTCCATTTATAATTTAATTTTACGTATGTAACTGAAAATATATTTTATACTTTAAATAAATTAAGTTATATAATTACATTTAAATGAATAAATAATAATTAATAATAATAATAATAATTATTATTATTATTATTATTATCATCATTATATTCATTATTTTTATTATTATTATTTTATTATTTATTGACTTGTCTCCACATTTTTTTATCTATCTATAATTTTTATATTACATTTTACATTTTATCTTTTAGATTTTTTTTAAAATTAAATTGAACTTAATGTAGCTATCTTAACTTTAAATACATTTTACCATGCATTTAAATTGAATTTATTATTATTATAATTTAGATTACATTTATTTTATTAATGTGTCTTTAAATAATTTTCATATGGATTAGTGGTTAACATTTCAAGATATATATTTAATTTTTTTTCTTCTTGTTAATATCTCATTAGATTACATTTTAGATTTTGCAATTTATTACAGTCTCAACAAATTAACTTTCATATGCACTAGTGGTTAACATATTTCAAGTTATATATTTACATTTAAAATAAATTTGAATAAAAAAATACATATTATTTATAATGCATTATAATGTTATATCCTCCTGAATATCCTATTACACAGTGTTTTATTTATTTATTTATTTATTTATTTATTTATTTATTTTTAGTAAACTCCTTTAAATGTTCATCCATAGTGATCTGTTATCCAGATAAAACTTAATGGATGACTCATTCAAGCTGGAATTTGACAGCATCTTTCTTTGAAATGCTTCAGATTTGCATACATGTATATACATTTCTTGCTTATAAATAAGTATGTGTTTGCAAAGATAAACTGGAAAAAAGGGTAGAAAACTGATTTTGGTAGGCTCAGGTCTGTTTGTTGGTGATTGGCCCAATTCATGTGCATGTAATTTGGAAAGAGGAGGTCTTACACATAAATCTTCCATTATCTTCAGTGGTTGTATTCATTAATCAACAGAATTGAATAATTACTCTTAGCTGTCTCCTCTGCCTAAACTCATTGGCGTAGAGTGTCAGGTGAGGAGGCCATCTTGGTGCGGTGCACCTCCTCTGCCCCGCCGACAGTGGCATCTCACGGCTGGTAATTGGGTGTTTATCTGATCGCTTGTGAAGACGCTTTTGGCTGCCTATCTGACACAATTATCTGGAAGAATTCAATCCGACCCTCCTGTGTCCACCACGGAATACTTGGAGGAAGCGGACCTGAGTGTTTTATGAATGAGGAGACGAGGAAAAAAGAGCTGAAAATAAATGCAACTCTTACTCAACCGTCCGATTCGTAGTAAATGCGTCTGTCATCATGGCATGCAAATTATGCAATTGTTAGACACAATAATTCTATCAGGCTGCCAGAACACTGGAGGAAATAAAGGATGATAAGGTACGAGTGTGACAATGAGACGGCCGGTTGCTCCAATCAGATAGCAGAGCTCTCCGCCGCCGTTTCAGCTCCATGGCCAGGAAACGCTCCAAATGGAGACAGGGAGAATGTTTACTGTGCGTCCCATGATAAGAGAATAAAGCCTCTCTGTCAACAAGCTTACAGTGTCTACCACAAACAAGCCATTACGGCTAAAGAGAATTATGAAGTGTCTTTGAAAAGTAGAGGTGTTTATAAAGTGAATTTTGAATATGTACCTTTGCAATTTTATATATATTATTATTATTTGTTTTTATATATATATAAATATAACATTTTATTTTATTTTACATTTGGCAAGTGTGCAATGAATCAAAAGCAATTTGGGTTGAGCAAGATAAATTGCATAACCAAAATGACATACTTTGCAAAAATTGACCCCTAAAAGTCATTTTTATTTCTGGATCAGTTGTGTTTTGTCATGTGTGTTCATATCATCTCTGAAAAATATTATTGCATCCTAAGAATGTGATGCTAATGCTTTGATTTTGGGTTTCAGATTGGGCTGGGCTAGCACACAATCTGCACTTGTATTTTGCAGATGGTTGATCAGAGTTACCAACAGATTCATTTTGAACCAACAGGCAATATTCCTACTGAGCATGAGATTTCATATTTGAGCATTGATCCAAATAAGTCTGGTACATGAGAAAATGGGTTTAATCTCTCAGTCTTCTGTATCACAAAAATCACCTCTTTACATCTGATTGTCTATTGACTGAACATTTTGTGTTTTGATTTAGCGCATTGGTATTAAACAAAAAGATACTGAGGTATATTTTCAAGCCAATGTATAATTGACCAGTTTTTTTTTTGTTTTGTTTTTTGTTTTTTATTTTGTATAATTGATATATTTTGTTTTTGTTAATATTTTACAATAGATTTTATTTTTATATTTTTTGTTTTCACTTTAATTTTAGTTTAAAGTTTTAGTAATGTTGTTTGTGTCATGTTTATAAAATGTTTTTAATTTTTTATAATTTTATTTATTAGTTTTATTTTAGTACTTCAAGTTAAACTAAATGGAAATTAGAAATAATATAAGTAAAATAAGCAATAAATAATTTTTTGTATTTTTTTTTGTAATATTTGTAATATTTTTTGTAATAATTTTTATGCTTTTAGTTGACTATATTAACCTTGCAGCTAGAAGTTTTATGTCAAACTGTCGATGATTTACTGAATCATTGATTATCTCGTCCAAAAATATGTTAAGCAGAAATTCCCTCCGTTTAATTCCTTTGTTTTTCTCTTTGTCTGTCTAGATTAATCTCGGAGACGTCCAGGGATGCCATCTCTCTAAGAATGATGCAGGTCACATGGTCAGGAGCCACAGTCCTCATCATTTTCACCTTGCTGCAGTTTGTCCAGTCAGAGCTGTCGGAGGGTCCTTTGGTTCCAGGTAAGCGTGTATGAGCCCTGTGTTTTGTGTTTTATTCCTAGATTCTGTTGTGGATTCCCAGGTTATTTCCAAGCTATGTGGAACAGACACATAAGCCTACTAATTGCACCTAAACTTTGAAAAACACAGTTATTTTTACAGGAACACTTGCACAGAAGCATCTTGACTTTTATATTCTGCAGTGCAGGCTTATGTGCCTTTCCCATGTGGCTCTGGTGTGTTTGGGTCCAGTCTTTTGATGATCTGTCTGTTTGTGTGATGGACACCATTGAAGGGATTGTCAGATCAACCGGTTCACTACTTCAGGTGAATGATGAATGATGTTAAACAAAAAGAGGATTTCAAGATAAACGACAGACATCAGCCATGAGCGACTGCTGTCTTCTGACTGTGTTCTTTTATCATGGTTTTGAGAATTGAAGGTGGTGCATTAAATTTTATGAGTCATATTGGAACCACTGAGCTTTTAAAGGACAGTTCACCTCAAAATCATTTACTGAGCCTCATGTTGTACCAAACCCATGTCACTTTCTTGATTTAGAGGAAAGTTCATTTTTGTCCTGGCTGTTCTTGTCCATATAATGGAAGTAAATGGAGACTTGTTCTGTAAATCTCTAAAATGACAAAAACGCACAATAAAATTGCCATAAAATAGTCCATACGACATGTGCAGTATATTCTAAGTATTATGCCGTTCAATTTGACCAAATTAGACCAAATTATAGTCTTATGGAGTCAAATAAACCACTTCTGTTTTTTTCTATATTTTGGAGTTTTTTTTTTTTTTTTGCACACCAAAACTGCATTTTTTTCCCAACAAAAATACAGTAAATATTGTGAAATATTATTACAATTTAAAATAAGAGTTTTCTAATGTAATATATTTTAATGTGTAATTTATTCCTTTGATGCAAAGTTGAATTTTCAGCATAATTCTAAAAATTTCTTTGTCACTTCTGATCTATTTAATGCATCTTTGCTGAATAAAAGTACAAAAAAAAAAAAAAAAATCTTACTGACCTTAAACTTTTGAATGGTACTTAATAGAAAAAAAAAATCACACAAAAAATCACGTATGATTCGCAGAAAAAGAAAAAAAAAATCACGTGGGTTTGAAATTACATGAAAGTGCATAAACTAAGACAAATATAAATATTTATTGTGTGGGTGAACTATTCCTCTAAAGCTTCACTTAAGCTAAACCCTTTTTTCATCTCGTACACTTTTATCTAAGGACACCTGAGCGAGCATGTCATCAGTTTTTTCATCGCTAGCAGCATATTGTACGTTCCCTGTAAAGTGTAGTTTATTCCCGCAATTCATCATGACCGACTTCTGCGACGAGCTCTCTTTGGCCCTCTCTTTCTCCGTTTCTAACCTTTCTCTTCCTAATTCACATCAGCCAGGATGATACCTCCCCAAATCACCCTGTTATTCAACCATTTTCCTCTTTATTGCTTCACACTCCTGTCCGTTATGATTCCTTCTCCTCACTTGTTTACCTTCCCTCCTTCTCATCTCCCTTCGTTCCCCCTCCTTTCCCCGTATTCCTTTTCCTGCTGCTTCAGAAACAATTTACTTGTCAGCTCGGTCTGTTGGTGTGCGTCTCTCTGGGTTTAATGTTCTTTTCTGGTGTGCCGTTGGAGGCGGCTGTAATTTCAGTCGCGAGCAGGCGTGCGGTGATGCCTTTTGCTCACTGCGAGGCTACATTGATAGCTGGAGCCTGATATAGCAGCGTTAATGAACAGGGCTGAGCCAGGCGCATCCTGCCCGAAGTCCAATTCACTCCACCTGATGCGTTGTGCAGGAACCGCCGCTGAGCCGTAAACAGATGCTGCAGCCACACAATGAACAGTGTGCAGCTGAGCATGATGTGTTGCATTCTCTAACCACCTGACAATCTCAGAGTTTCTTTGATGAAACTGGCGTCGTGTTGTGTGATAGCTGTAGACTAGATATAGACGCACATTTACGCACCAGTGTACATCTATGATCTCAGTTCCTCTAATATTACTGACCTTAAAGTCAATATGAAATCAAAATAGACTCTATTTACTTTTTTAAATACACATTCCTGGTCTATTTCAAATGATTCATTGCTGCACACTACTCTAAAGGGAAAAAAATTAATCTTTAATCAAAATATAATGATTTTCTCTTTCTCTAATCAACCAATAATAGCTATTTAGACCTTAAATTTGTATTTGGCCTGGCTCATTCTAGTGATTTTTTCCCCCTTACATACCAATCAAGTCCAGATCGATAAAAGTTTTTTTTCATATTTCATCTTTTCATTTTTCATCAAGTTTTTCATATTGTATATGTTTTGTCATTCATAAATAGATGGGTTGTAACCATTTTTGCTGACTTCAAGAATATTTAGGAATATTAAATGTTCAGTTCACTATATTTTGAAAGCAAATGAATAGTGTCACTCCGATGCTTTTCTCCAGATCTTTTCACTACGTTCATTATGGAAAATTTTACTGTTGCAAATGTAATATGAATAAGTGGATAATTTGTGAACAATTTGTTCTGTTAATCTCAACAGATCAAATGGATATATTTGGAACTATTTGGTCTGTTCTTTTCAACAAATTAGTTGAAATGGTTCACTTAACAGTCTGAATAGTTGTATTGCAAATAAGTTATTTTCTGAATCGACTTGTGCCATTGATTCACTTTCCATCAATCTACCTTTGCTAGTACTCATGTGCAGCGTTGGGTGTAATGCGTTACTAAGTAACGTCCACTGAAAAAGTAAAATAAGGGATTACTGTTAGTGTCTACTTTTAAATGAACGAATTCAAATCGAAAATGAATATTCCTGATTATGTAATCCATATGAAAGCGAGGGACAGTCTTTCCCGTATCTGAAAGCTTGAAGTGTCTACTTTTAAATGAACGAATTCAAATCGAAAACGAATATTCCTGATTATGTAATCCATATGAAAGCGAGGTACAGTCTTTCCCGTATCTGAAAGCTTGAAGTGTCTACTTTATATGAACGAATTCAAATCGAAAACGAATATTCTCTGATTATGTAATCCATATGAAACTAAAGCGAGGTACAGTCTCTCCTGTATCTGAAAGCTTGAAGTGTCTACTTTTAAATGAACGAATTCAAATCGAAAATGGATATTCTCTGAATATGTAATCCATATGAAACTAAAGCGAGGTATAGTCTTCCCCGTATCTGAGCTCATTATATGCAGTCACCTGTGCGCAAACGCCCTCACCTAAATACAAAAAATAGATTAAAAAAAAAAAAAAAATCAAGACTCATCTAATTTTCACCATTTTTGAAAGAAGACCTTTACCTCAGAAGGACAGTGCCATCTGACACGGCTTTATTCAGCGGAGGAGATCATTTCTGTAATTTATTGTTACCTACATTAGTTAACGTGTTATTTTTACATAACCCTGTACGGATTTTACTATATGGGCTTTTCCTAAACATCTTGCCAAACTGAAATGTATTGTTTGACTTTTCTTAAGCTTTTTTGTTATTCAGATATTTTGCAGAGTATTTCTATTTGTTAACCAAAGAAGGTAGGGCTGTGCAAATAATCGAATGCGATGATCATGCGCATCTCGTCAGTAAAGCTGGTTGTGTGGTTAGTAGTTAATCTCTTTCACGTGCTTTCAGATGGAGCGGCATTTAATACACAGAGCCATAGTTTGCTGACAAGCTACGCAATATCGCGTTCAAAATCACAGATGAATCGCATTCGTTTTTGAACACGATATTGCGTAGCTTGTCAGCGAACTACGGCTCTGTGTAATAAATGCCGCTCCATCTGAAAGCATGTGAAGTAGATTGACTACTAATCACACAACCGGATTTACTGATTAGATGTGCATGATCATCGCATTCGATTATTTGCACAGCCCTAAAAGGTTACATTTTTAATAAAAATGTTTAAGTATTACAATTGTTTTAAAGCTAAAAGGCTAAACTATTCTGTGTTTGACTCAAATTGAAACAATAAAGAGTTTAATTTCTATTGTCTATGCTTTAAGGTTTATAGGGATTTTAAGATGTAGCCTAATTAGCGATTAGCAATTATTTGAATAATTAAGTTAGTTATTAACTAAATTACTTTTCAGACAGAGTAATTAGTAAAGTAATTTAAATACAATATTGATGATGTAATTAGTAATAGTAATTAATTACTTTTTGAAAGGAACTTACCCAACACTGCTCATGTTGGACTACTGGCTGTCAAAAACCTTGGCTTTTTGATTAGCCAATGTCCATATTGGGCCACAGGCCTCATACAAGCAACTTAAGTTTGAGTCCAGCTCATGTTATTTCTCAATCCTGTTCTTATCTCTTCTCTGCACCATTTTCTGACTTCTACCTAAAAAGTTGGAAAACTATTGGTTATGTTACACAAAACTGCCACTGTGCCTGTATTTATTGTACAGCTCTCTGGTAAACTTGATTCTACTTGGTCAGTAACTGCATGTTGCAGTCAAATATTTTAGATGATGCTAATTTGACTGAAATACACAGTTTCCTATATATAGTAGCTTTGCTATACACAGCTGTAGTAATTTACTTTCTCTTACCTCTCTGTGGACTCTTTCTTCTCAGTTAATAGAACAATTTTTACCCCAAATCAATGTTTAATTTCCATTTATATATTTATTTGGTAAGTAACTGTAGGTAAGTACAGTCAGTCGGTCATTATCGCCAAATAACCTCCTTTATGGTGATTAAAAACCCCTCTGCTTCACATCCTGATCATGCTTGTCAGATTTATTTGGGGATAATGACGTCCAGCTGTACATTATCCCTTATATGCAGGCTTGTAATCTGTTTTTATATCTACATCTCTATATCAGAAAAAGAGAAAAGGGGGCTTGAAGGAGGAAAAAAAAACACAGGTGGACTACGAGTCATTGTTAGAAATCTGACCGAATGTATAACACAGCAGATTTGGTAGCTGTGCATCATGGGAGCAGGCACTTGAAGGAGCCGTGCGCTCATCCTTCATGCGCTGCTGACAGCAGCACTTTGGTCCGCATATGTTCCGTTGCCCTGCCACACCAGGACGCTCCGTCAGTGTCCTACCTTCGGTGATTAAATATGTAGTTAATACACCGCTATAAGAATATTGAATTACGCCACAGCCGCTGTGACCTTTTTTGAAATTACAGGGCCAATTGTGCGAGACGACCGCAGCACTTTATAACAGGTGCCGGCTGGAACACAGCCTGAAGGAGAATACATTCACACTGCTGATGACCAGCCTGTACTCACTGAACGGCACTGAATCACTAAACAGCAACAATATTACTGCAGTACTTTCCTGTTTATCACTATTTATTGCCATATCATTATAGTCCCTATATTTACACTATATCACTATAGCTCCCTTGTGGGCCTTTTACTCAAGACTGAATGGTCCTTTACCTTGTTCTTGAGGTAAGATGCAACTGTCACTGCCTTATCTGATGTTTTTAGATAAGCTCAGTAAGATATATATATATATATATATCTTACTATATATATATATATATATATATATATATATATAATTTTTTAAAGAAAATAATATTTTTTTGTTCATCAAGGATGCATTAAAGTGATTAAAAGTGATACTAAAAGATTTCAAATAAATGCTGTTCTTTTTAACTTTTTATTCATCAAGGAATCAGAGTTTTACAAAAACGTATCAAAGTTTTACAAAAAATATTAAGCAGCACAAACTTTTTTCAACATTGATTATAGACAATGTTTTTTTAAGCAGCAAGTTAGCATATTAGAAGGATCATTTGACATTGAAAACTGGAGTGATAACTGTGGAAAATTCAGATTTGCCATCACAGAAATACATTATATATTACAATAGATTAAAATGGAAAACAGTTATTTTACATTATAATAATAATATTATTTCACGAAATTGCTGCTTTTACTGTATTTGTGATCAAATAAATGCAGCCTTGATGAACAAAAGAGACTTCAAAACATTTAGACCCCAAACTATTGTTGAACGTTAGTTTTAATATAGTGACAATATTGAATAGTGACTTTAGTTATTTTGATGTATTTTTGAGCTTTTACCCCTTTTATTACACAGTTGTTATAGAGAATGACATGACGTTTTTGCACAGAGATGTGTTACTGGATATGGATGTGACACTGACCAGATTTGAACCTCTATTGCCCACATGAGCACCATGGCTCAATGCATTACAAGCATTTTGTTTTGCACCCATCTGAAATGTTTTCTAATGGTGTCTTAATTTTAGCTCAATCACAAAAACCATTTTTAGCCCCTTTAAATGTTTGTCAATGTTCTATTCCAGTTTTTACCCAAGAAAACCATTTTCCCCTGAGGGTTGTAAAAACCAATCACCTCAAAGAAGAAGCCGAGTTTGTCCGATTTCATCCAAGCCATCATCTCCACTTGTTCAGATACACCATTCACCTAAATGATGTGCAATTTAACCGGTAATGTCCGCTCTTGGCACAGAGCGCAGGAAAGCTTTTTACCAATGAGATGGGTACAAATCACACCGCTGAGGGAGCGCTTCTCGCAAGGCCCTCACCTTTGAAGAAGAGCAATTGAACATTACTTTGCACAGCACTTTACAAATTGCCTTGTAATTGTGTTTGTTTGAAAAACGTTGATTTCAGTGCCATATTTTCATTTCTCTCTAGTCAGAGACAGGGCCATTATTGAAACACACTGGAGTGGACTGGGGTTGAAATAGAGGGAACAAATAGAAAGTTCTATGAAAGTCATTTAACGCTGAAATACGAGGCAAGTGCCTCTGTAATTGAGTGAGAAAAACATCTGATATAGAAGATATTTACAGGTTGGCATGTTTATTAAGAAAGTTCTGTATTTCGCACGTATACACTTTGTCCAAACCGGACATGACACGATAAAGCGACAACTGATAAAAACCAAAGGGTTTTGAAGTACCCACATGTCTTGACAGGAATGAACCTTAAGACCAACCCAACACAGCTTTACGACATGAACATGCAAATCAGGAGCAGGAAAGCAACCTAATAGTGCCCAACTCATGCGTGGTAATCTCTCAGTGAGAGCCAGTGAGTTCACAGGCTTTCCTGTAATTGAGAAAAGGATGAAAAGATGAAGGAATATGAGCCGCCGTTACGTGTCTAAAGTGCTGACAGAACAAACATTTACAGCCCACACATTGGAGTTATCTTGGGAAATCCTAATAATTTTCTTGATAATCAAGAAAGATGCCTCGTACGCATTCTCTCCTGGAATTCAATTCTGTTTGTAATCGGTTGAGGAAATCTGAAGCGGAAAACATCTTTGTACAGATTCAAATTCGATAGAACATTGATAATATTAGATTATTTTCTCATACATACAAATGACACCAACTGGGAATGTATACATATTAATGACAATATCCAACAGAATTCAATTTGTTGGTTGTTTGTATAACATGAAATCGAAATGGGAGTTTCGTTGCTTGTTAGTCTGTTAGTCTTGTGTGGCTATTTACATGCTATTGTACTCTTTAAATGAGAAATATTCAGCAAGGATGCAATAAATTGATCAAAAGTGACAGGAAAGACTTTTACATTGTTACAAAAAAAATTCTGTTTCAAATAAATGGTGTTCATTTGGACTTTCTGTTCATCAAAGAAAAAAGTATGCACAAAAATATTAAGCAGCACAGCTGTATTCAACATGGATAATAATAAGAAATGACTGCTGAAAATTCAGCTTTGACATATAAATGATAAATGTATAAATTATAAATTGACATAAATTATAAATAAAAGAATTAATTACATTTTAAAATATATTAAAATATAAAATAGTTATTTTAAAATATAATAATATTTTTAATATTACTCAGCATTTACTGTATTTTTAATCAAATAAATGCAGTCTTGATGAGCATAAGAGATTTAATTCAAAAAACTTTAATGTTTTCTGTTTGTATGTTACAGGTTCATTCATTCAATCTCAATTTCTGTTTTTTTTTTTTTTTTGTGCAAATGCATGTATTTTGAAATAATTGGTTACTGGGCTGTTTCACCTGGACATGCTTATTTCCACTCCTTTTCAGTTTGGCCTGTCAATCGTTTGATAAAAATCATTTTTGGATGTGATATGACACATATCAGCCAAAAGCAGCAGCCACTCACTCATCTCGCTGTGGAAGCTGATATTCAGCCATCACACAATTTTTCTCTTTTCCATCTCTCCATCGACGTACACCCTGCGGACTCTCACCGTCTCTGTCAGCTCCCAGCAGGCTCTCTGCCGAGCAATGATGACTTATTCCTCGTAGCATTTGTTGTGTCTATAGCAATGACGTGCTTGTTAAATCCTGAACCTTGTTCACCACAAGTGTACGGTTTGCGATCGTACTTGAAATATCAAAGCAAAAATTTCCTCGGTTAACTTCTCGGCTTCGGCAAAACAGTCCTGCCAAGCTAGTCAGCGTGAGTCAGCTCCATATGTCTGTTGATAATATCTGAAAATACAGCAGGTGTTGTATATTTGAAAGCATCAGACTCTGTGTCTGTCATGGTTTATCTGTCATTGTTGTCAGAGCTTTCAAAAATAATATATTTAAAGGAACAATTCACCAAAAAATTACCCTTCTGTAAGTATCATAAAAGTGGTCTATGACTTGTGCAATGTTCTGAAGTCATGAAAAATAACTGAATTTTCAATTGTGAGTGAATTATTCCTTTAAAAGCCGTGAAAGATGGTTTTCATTAACTTTTTTTTGTCTATGTCTTTGTCTTCCATCAAACCTCACCCGGTGCAAACAAAGGACGGACAGGTTAGACAGGACTCTCCACAGGGCTGTGATTGGAAATCCATGAGGCTACGTGCCAGGGTGGAAAATGAGATTCCCTGTCTTTACAAGCCATTCAGCCTCATCCAAATATCATGTTTGAGAACATTTATGCCTATTTATTTTGTGAGAGATGTAGGCGTTTTGTTTCTATCATTGCAGCTCATTTAGTTTGTGTGTGTGGTCTGAGATTGCCGTAATTTGCGATTTTCTGAAGAGGCCCACATCCTTAGTACCACTCGCTGTTTCCCAGCATGCATTCATCCTTCTATGCATCTGAAAGACTCTATGGAATATGAAAGAGAGCGTGGAAAGGAAATGTAAGGAATTTTGTATTACCCTGATGCAAAGACCTGCATGAATTTCTATGCTTATTTAGGCTGGTTATTCTGACTGGTGGACAAACATAGTTATTTTTTGTTGTTTTGACTCTATTTTTTTATGTGGACCACAATTTTTTTTGTTTTTTTTGTTTAAAGATTATTCTTGCCTTTCTTTTTAATATAATAGAAGTGAATAAGGACTTTTGCTGTCAAGATCCACAATGACAAAAAAGCATAATAAAAGTGGTCCACGAAAGTCTTTTGAAATTATGTAACAAAAAAAAACATTTATGTAGTCTGCATGAATCAAGTATTTCCAAAAACTGTGCGAGGAACTGAAATGTTATTGGTTGCTGATGATCTCTCCCAGTAGGCTGTTAATGAATCATTCTTAAAGTTGGATCTTTTTTAATGAATCAACTGATCCAGTTCACACTGTTACCAGATCATTTGCTTCATCCAAAATCACAATTCCCTACTATTTAGGAGGTGAAAATTTGTATATAGAGTATGCATGAAACAGGCAAAAAGTAGCTGGTTGACCTACTTCTGAAATTTCTGAAACGCTATGGGTTTGAAAACGCATGTAATGTTGTTTTGTTGTCATTTGTTTGTGGAAGCCTAAATATACTGAAATTGCTCTTCTAATCTGTGCTTTTAGATAGCTATTATCTTAGGATCATTTGAATGAAATTGTTTGTCCATTTAAAGCGTTTCGTGGTGTTCAGACTTTCTTAATTATTGGTTTTATTGACTTAGCAAGAAGTCCACCACCCACGCAAATCGTCTGGTCATGTGATCGTGTAGTTATAGAGTTTTGAATCTTTTCCCATTAGCTGATGAGTGAAGCGCATTGATCCCTCTGCGAGGGGATTCATGAATATGTAGTGTTATTCCATCTCGGCTTCTTTCTTAAGTGCGACATTTAGCGCTGCTTTTCAAAGAATTGAATGATGCCAGTTTCCATTTCTATCCGTCTTTCTCCTCCTCTCCCGGGTGAGATATTAAAGATGATCTCCGATTTGGCAGCTCTCTTCCTTTTTAAAAGAGAAGCTATTTCAATCCTTTCATTTGTCAATCACAGCTCTGCCACGTCCGGGCCAGGAAATAATTGTCCACGTCTCTCCTCTTCCCTGGAGTGGCCGAGCTCTTTTGCATGAGAAAAGAGAGCGAGCGGAGGAGGAGGAAAGGAGAGGTGAGGCTGGAATAGATGCGCGGCTGCATTGTTTTCATCACTAGATTTTTGTTTACCATGCCAGGAGAATCTCGGTCCGCCGAGGCAATCAGTGAGAGTGTCTTCTTACATTTACGGGAGGGTTTCTGTGTGTGATGCTGACGCTTCTCTCACTTCAACACATTAGATGTTAGATTTCACCTCGTGTCTTAGCTGCTACTCTCTTTCTTGTTGTTATTGGCTGAATATAGATGAATTTTAGTAATCCAGTATAACTGTGTGAACAACATAATGCCATATTTTGATAAATTGCAGTATTCATGGAATTAAAGGGATAGTTCACTCAAAAATGAAAATCATTTACTCACCCTCAAGTTATTCCAAACCTGAATGAGTTTCTTTCTTTTGTTGAACGTAAAACATATTTTAATGAATGTTGGTTGATTGTAGCTATTATGTTTGTTTTTTTCTATACTATGAAAGTCAATGGGTATCAGCAGCTGTTTGGTTTACCACATTATTCAAAATACCTTTTATGTTCAACAGAAGAAAGTAAGTCAGACAGGTTTAGAACAACACGGGAGTGAATAAATGATGACAATTAAATTTTTTTGTGTGAACTATTTAAGATAAATCATGTTGCTCTAAAACTGGAATCATTCCCTTGACTGGCCCCTACCAGAAAACACATACACCACAATTATAATATTTACTTGTTGATGTGCAAATTTTGCACATTAATTTGATCTTTAATGTCTTTTAATGTATGCTGTTTCATTTGGTCATGTTAGTAGCATGGAAATGACATGCTTATTTCACAAAATATGTTACTATTTTCACATTATTGAGGAACAAAATATACTAATATGTGAAAAAAGACAGACTACCATTCAAAAGTTAGGTACCAGTAAGATTGTTTTTATTTCAAATAAATGTTTATTTGAACTTTCTATTCATTAAATAATCCTGACAAAAATTTATCACGGTTTCCACAAAAAATATGAAGCACCACAACTGTTTTCAACATTGAAAATAATAAGTTTTTTTGGATCGCCAAATCCGCATATTAGTATGATTTCTGAAGGATCATGTAATGATAAAGACTGGAGTAATGACGCTGAAAATTCAGCATTTGATCACAGGGATAAAAATATATTCAAATAGAAAAACAGTTATTGTAAATTGTATATTTTTGATCAAATAAATGCAGCCTTAGTGAGCATTTAAGTCAGTAATATTCAAAAATATTAAGAAATCTTATAACGCTAATGTAACTGGAGTAATTCAAGCGCAAATGCCATTGAAATGCTAAAGCTAGTCGCAAAAAACGAAAAGAATTGACTCAATCACCCTTTCTCATTTATTTAGTTGTTTCATATGTGATATAAGTATCAAAAATGTATGAACTTAATTTAACTTTTGAAACAAAGTGCAGAAAGCATATACAACATTATAGAGATTGAATTCAAAGTTTCAGATGCAGATGTTTGAAGCTTGATTTAGGTAAAAGTGCTGATTAAGTTGTTTAAATAGTCTCTGGCTCAAGTTTGAGGTGTTTACTACACAGACTGTAAGTGCTAACGTTTCATTTTTGTGAGATGTGCACTGTGTTTCCCTTCCGCGGCAGCATCTTAGAGCTGCTTTTATAATTCCATACCAGCACGCAGCTGTTTCTAAAGCACACAAATGTGTTGAATTAATCAGTGCTCTTATATTCATAAACATTCCCAGCACTTTTAATTCTATACCAGCGTCAATCCCGAAGAGCCTGAGCGTGTATGTGTGTGTAATGTTAAGCACCTGTACACATGCTATGAAATATTGATGTGCATTGTGTCGGTATCTGTTTAATGAGCAGCTCAGGGGTTTGTTTAGTAGCCTGAAGGCTGGATGCTGTACTGATGAACAGAACTCGAAACCTTCCCCATCAGCCCTCATCTCTTCTGATCCGTTCTTAGAGTTAATCTAGAGGGGTGCAGCTTTATGAGTCATGAGACTCGAGCGAGCTCTCCAGACCCCTGCTGATGGCTGCTGGCTCTCTGCTTTCTCCCAAACGCTTCAGCTGTGAGCAGTGCTGCTGCTTCATATCGGCCTCTGTTTATTTCCTACAGAACATGAGTGATATTGTGCCGTTCGGAGGCGCAGGTTCATAATGTCTTTTAGGAAATGAAAAATAGAGAGTGTATTATCTGGCTTTATCAGCACTGTGCTGTTGCCTGGCCTTGATCCAACTTATCTCCACCTGAGGTTACATTTACGATGTTTTCGGTAACTCTCTGGGAAAATTTATTTGAAGTTCTTACAGATTTTTACTAGGGGTGCACGATAAATATCGGGCGATAATTAATGCGCATCTTGTCAGTAAAGCCGGTTCTCTAATCATCGGGAAATTCCAACACGTGCGTGATTTCACATTGAGTAGCATTTACTACACAGAGCCGTTGTTAACTGACAAGCTGTGCAAATGAACGTGGACTTGCGTAGCTTGTCAGTGAACAACGGCTCTGTGTAGTAAATGCTGCTCTATGTGAAATCACGCACGTGTTGGAATTTAGACAACCGGCTTTACTGACAAGATGCGCATTAATTATCGCCCGATATTTATCGTGCACTCCTAATTTTTACTACACCATTGTATCCTGTAAACTTTGATACAAAGCTTTGATGAAATCATAATAGAATGAGATAATAGGATTGCTATTTTTAAGTTTGGTGTAAGGAAGTTTTATGTCCAAGGCATTGATTTGTTTGTATAAATGATGGGCTTGTTAAAATTGAAACCTTTTCATATCATTAATTTTAACTACTTTTCAAATGCCTTTTATAGGTTTTATTGTGTTACTAGACTCTGAATTTTAATCTTAAACAGTGTTGTTATTATCAACTAGTGCTGTCAAACGATTAATCGCGATTAATCGCATCCAAAATAAAAGTTTTGTTTACACAATATATGTATGTGTGCTGTGTATATTTATTATGTATATATAAATACACACACATGCATGTATATATTTCAGAAAAATATGTTGTTTATATATCAAATATATTTATTTATAATATAAATTATATGAATATAAATATGTAAATACATGTAAATATTTTCAAAATATATACTGTATGTGTGTATTTATATATACATAATAAATATACACAGAACACACATATAATGCAAAGCTAAAACTTTTATTTAGTATGCAATTAATCGTTTGACAGCACTATTATCAACTAAAATTATTATTAATAAAACTAAACTCACTTTTGAAGATAATTTGAATTAATTGAAATTAACCTGAAATAAAACATTAATAATTATTAAAATATAAATATACATTATTGTATGAAAAAAACTTAAAAAAAGGAAACTTTTGACAATATTTCTAATTTGCGTTTGAAATAAAACGAAACCTGAAATAAAATAAAGCTTAATAGAATAATAAATTCTATTAAGAAGCTACATAGAAATAATAAAAACCCCAAAACCAAAAAAAACAACAACAATAACATAAAAAACCTAAAAATTAAATAGAAAACTGAAAATACAAAAATAAATATGAATAAATACTTTAATAGTATATAAATAATATGAAATAACAGCGTATGAAAATGCATCAAAGAATATAAATCTTTCGATTTGGAAGTGTGATTTTGGCACAATGAGTGGCAAATATAAACTTTTTTAATGTTAATAAAATTATAATTTTAACATAATTATAAACTATTTTAATGTTAATGTGAAAATTATTTCTATCAACCTTTGTCAGTGTTGACTATCCCTTAGTGGTGACGGAATACTTCCACCCACGCATTTTTACTACTAATAAAGTTTTTTCAAAGGTTAATGTACTTCCAGTAGTTACCAAGGAAACAGCAGTGTCAGTGAAGTGCTTGAGATGAAATGAGACGTGATGTGTCAAGAAAACAAAGATAAATCTAGGTAAATATCACCTGCACTGAATATTTTTATAGAATGTCACAGATCATTCGAACTGTAGTTTTTTTAAAATTATGCAAAAGTATGACAGTGTTATTTAATATTGTGTATCTAGGATGCATTAAAAAGCTAGATATGAAATAAGTCTTGAGGAGACAAAGGAACTGGCCATTTTATTCCAAAAAAAGTCACTGACATTTCCATTACCATAATTTCCCTAGTAAAATATATGGTGATTTAAGAATAAATGTAAGTGTTGGAAATGACATTTGCTTATGTCAGAATTCATGCATGTCCACCGTTTGACATTGTTAGTGTGTGAAGTAAATATAAACTAGTGTGGAAAGTGTGTTTTAAGAGTGTTTTCTCCCACAGGGCCCAGTGTGTGTGTAGTTGAAGAAACACCCTGAACATAATTCCTGCCATTTACTCTTTCTCGTCTCCCTCGACTGTTACGTTTGAACAACAGCGAATGCATTTTGCGCTAAATTAATCTTATTGTAATCATTGTTGTCATCGCTTCTGTGGAGTCTCGGGACTCACGTTGCCGTCAGAAAGATTATCTTGATTTGCAGTCGTACCTCTGCCGGTGTAGTCGCCTGTAGAATCTTTAATTAAAGAAGATGTTCCCAATGCACCGAACACAAGTTTACTTGATCAATGACTCAAGTACAAACACATTAAAATGCAGGAAGAAAACACATTTTTTCTATCTCGCCTCGTATCTATATCTCATTTGTTGTCTTATTGTCTCTCTCTCTCACTCTCACAAACGCTCACAAATTGATGCTCTGGAGCAAAATTCAACCAACCAAGCAAACAGAAAGGTTTCTTATTGATAATTTTGTCCAATGCAGTTTAATGAACGTCATATTGTAATTGATGGATTGTATATGACACTTAAAGATGAAGAAAGATACTTAGAACTTAGTAAATTAACTGAGTGATAAAAGTGTTTGCTTTGCTGATGATTGATATGAAATTCAGTAAAATCCACTATTCGAGTCTTTATATATGGTTTAAAAATATGCATAATCTAAATTATAACTATTGGTATTACAAATAATGGTTCCTCTGACTGAATCAGACAAAAGCCATTGAGAGCACATACATAAACAGAGATATATTTTTAGCTATATATCGACCAGCCCTACTTCACAGTCCTCTTATAACACACTTGATTTGAACTTCAGGACGACATTGGCTTTATAGCATCGGGGCCGTGCTAACAGTAGAGACACAGTGCTGACGGAGACAAAACAGAGCTGAAATGTTATTGGCCCGCATCCCAAATCAGAAGGTCTGAAGGATGTTGAGGATGAGAACTCCACACATCAGAGAGTTGAGATTCAGCAGAGTTTAGATGTCACCATAATACTGCAATTATATTTCAGATCTGGCTTTTTCGCACATGCCATACACATGCGTGTCAAGATGTGAATTTTATTGTGTGCCATCTTTACTACACAGTAAAAACACCCATCTGCGCGCACACACACACACACACACACACACAGCTCAGTTCCAATTTGTTTGGTAAAACACTATACTTACAAATTTGTTTACACTTTGGGGTCGATAAGACTTTTCAGTGTTTTAGAAATATAGAAATACATTTCTATCAAAATAGAAATATTTTGTAACATTGTAAATGTCTTTACTGTCATAAGTTTAATGCATCTTTGCTCTTTATTATTTGTGTTTTACTGTATTATAGTTCTTTCTTTTTTTGTGTGTGTAAATCTGCTTCAGAATTTGCATTAATATTTACATTAATAAACCAAGCAAATTGATGGCAGTTTTTTCTGTTTAGATCTGCTACTCATATGGACTGTCCAGACACATAATGTAAGATTTCTGTTACACTGAGACAAACAAATTACAACAATTGTGTAACTTAATTATCATGTTTTTCCCTTTGGTAGTTGTGTTGCTTGGCTCATCAGTCTGCAGGGCTTGTCAGTTTGAATGTGAGTGACGCTTGTGACTTTCAGGCAGTAAATATGGCATGTGAGATGTGTGTGTGAAGTGTCACACGTGTGTCAGTATCAGGCGGGCTCCTCATGCTTCTCTCTGTCCTTCACAGTAATGTCACGCTGTCATCTCACTGACACACAGACAGAGAGATGGAGAGATAACACAGGTCATATGTTCGTCCCTGTGTGCCACACAATGTGATCGGTGCTTTCAGAACTGCCTATTGTTGTTTCTGTGTATATGTGATTTGTGTCACTTTGATTGAAATGATTCTGAAAAAGTTTTTAAATAAGTTTATGTAATAACTGTATGGCAGGGCTGGCTCACTGTTTACTGTTTTATTTTATTTGATTACCCTGTCTGTTATAAAACTGTTATAAACTGTTATAAAAGCTGTCCACAGGTGGTCTCACAAGGTCTGGGGGACCACTAGATGGTTCATAATGAATAAGCAGATCATTACTTTTGACAAAAATAATTTTTATGACTGATTTTACACAATTGGGGGGCATTTTCATGGTCTCTCACAAAGCTGTGTGTATGGCTTGCTTTATGGGATGACAGGGGAATTAGTTCACGTTTGTTAACCGATACAATGATTGATTCTGCTGAAATACCGTCTGACTGAGCTGATGGTTTGAATGTTGGTTCACTAATGAGGCAGAGAAGCTTTAGAGCGACTCTATGATGAGTAATGTTCAATAAAACACGCTCTACTGAGGGTCTCACAGCAGAGGACTTCAGCCTACACTGAAAACCTTTACTGTATATTGCACAGAAGCCGAAAGGATCTACATATGATTTGGTGTTTAGGATGTTGGATTCTAGTATGATGTGCTCCTCTAGGATTTTTAGCAACAAAAGCTTTGGCATTGTTTATGAAAGACTGTGTTGGTTGATTAGTTTCACCTGCTAAGTTCTGTTGTTCCATGAACCAGTATTGTAGGTCTTTTAATCAGGGCATGTCTACGTAGAGGACAGACACTCTCACTTACGCATACACTTATACAATCCTGTGAACGTGCATACACTACACGCATCATAAATATGCAAACGTTTACACACTCATATATGCATGCACACACATACACTCCACAAGCTTAAGTATACATAAATATGTTGCAAAACATTATGCACACAAAGGTTATTGTTTTTTTCAAATTTGTTTTATTTTAATACTAATGTCAAATTTACTTTACGTATCAGTTTAGTTTTAGTTTTTGCAGTGGTTTTGATAGTTGCAGTTGTTATTTTCTCTGGGCATATTTCTTTTGCATTTTTATGTATTTTAGAATCAGTTTTATTTTTAGTGTTTGTGTAGTTAATGAATCAGTTGAAGTGCAAACCAGTGAGATTTATTTATTTATTTGAATACATTTAATTAATTTAAAATTGTAACTTTTGTTTAGACTAAATCTTTTTTTTTTTATTAATAATTATTATTAGTATTATTGTTTTTAGTTTCCTTTTTACCTGATTTTTATGTCAGGGAAAATATATGTAATGGAAAATATCTGCAGTACCTTATAGATGTCACTGAATAAGAATTCCTGAAATATCACTTCTGTCTCTGCAGCAGTGCTAGGCTTTATGAACTAAAACTTTGATGCACTTTCTACCTGTCAATCATTTTGCAAGTTCACAGGGAATCACATACATGAGAAGCAGGAAGAGGAAAGCAGCCGTTTGTTTTGTAAGTTGGCTTTGGCATGAATCTCAGAGTCAGCAGCATCTTTGTAGGGCGGGGTTTTAGAAAAAGGGGTGTGTCTAATTTAGTGCCTCAGTCTGGTAGAACTTCCAGAATGTCTGATATTAAACATATTTAAATGTTATATATTTTCATATTACATTATTGTAGTTTGTTTCATTATGCACACATGCAGATTGTGGTGTGTTATCATGTATGAAGGCTCTTCACACTCACAGATACTCTTTCCATCCTCCTGGTGTTGCTGCAGTATTAGATGAACTGTGGGAGGGGTCAAGCATTGATTGGCCCGGTGAATCTTTCAGCCCAAGCGGAGCTTCGATCTGTATGGATTGTGGGTAGGCTGTGTGGACGGTGGGATGGGGGGTCTCTTATCGGGTGAAGAGCTACGGTCTTTTGTGTTTCTGATCATTAATCACGCTGTCACCTGGGTGTCATCCTGTCCTGTCCACACACACACACACACACACACACACACACACACACACACACACAGGTGTTATCCAGCAAAACTTACGCCGACACTCTCTTTCTCTTTGGCAGAACATCTCTCTGTCCTTTTAAGCAGACCACACACATAAGCCTTGTGTAATCACTTGATCTGTCCTTGGTGTAGATCAGATAGTGAACAGAGGAGGGCCGGCCTGCCCTGTAGCAAAATTACAACTCTGAGTGGATGCCACTTAATGCTGTCCACATGAAAAAATATACTAGCGGACATTTCTATAGTATACATGTTTCTAGTTTTATGTTTTTTATGGACATTAGGAAAGATTTTTATTTGTTTTAAGTTAATTAAATATATTTAATTAAGTTAAATTATTTACTTTAAATAACTGCTTGAAATTATTTTTAAAAAAAAATCCTTATAGAGTCATCACAAACTACTAGAAAAGTTTTGTAAATTCATTGATTAGAAAATGCATAAAATTTAGTCTATTCTGACCTGTTCTGACATTGTTCTCCCTGCACTGAAAAATTTTAAAAAAATGGGCCCAGTGTTAACACTGAGGAATTTTCACTATTGATTTTTCACAGGTGTTTTTCCTCATATTTAGAATTATGCGTTGAATTGTTGAGTTTTATGATTAAAGTAAATGTCTGTAAAATAAACAGATAATGTACTGGCAGATTTTTTTTCATTTTTTTTTTCTTACAGTGTGGCTACAGTGTTCATTTATTGTGTAGAAAAGAGCAGCATTTTGAAAGTCAGTTAGTAGGGTTAGTAAATGTTCACATAACTTTCATTATTTTCCATTCCATACCAAGTCATTACAATTAGAATATCTTTATTGTCCACCAAATCTGTATTCACTCTATTCACAATTCTCTTGCCATTCTTTTGTTACGTTCAAACCTGGCTCATGCAAAAAATGTATTTGTCTTTGTCTACATGTCAATGGCAGGGTTTTCATTTTTGGGTGAACTACCTTTTTAAGAGCAAATTCATCCAACCATTCATTTTTACTGTCATTTCTGAGGTGGTGAATGTGAGAGTTATTACTCAGTCTTTTGCTGAGCTGTAATATTCCGCCCTGTGGTCATGTAAGCCAACGCGGCATTTTGAGGTGTTTGTGCACTTTAGATGGAGGTTTTTGTCTGAGTACATGTGTGTGAGTTTGTGTGTGTGTGTGTGTAGGCCTCCACAGCTGTTGTGAGGTAAAGGGCAGCCCATCTTCACCCTGACGGAGAAAACGCTGACAGTGCACGTGTCACGGAGTCAAGGTTACACGTCTGTGCGTGTGCTGGCATCACCTGTTTCTCAAGCAGAGCATTACTTATTTATACCACCTATTTATTTGTCTAATAGGTTTTTATTCCTCTCTGACGACTCAGTGATCGTCTGGATTCCCTCAGAGATTCTGAGATCAATAAGTAGACAGAAGACAAAGACAAGGGCTGTGTGACACGTGTCTTAACTCAGCACAGATGTGTGTGTGTGTTTGCAAAAACTAGTGTTTTTTCACATAATCATTGTTTAGTTTTGGCTTTTACTCAGAAGAAATTTGGATTGCTCAGATGTTGTTCTCTCATAACTCAGTAAACTCAGAAAGAGTTCTCAGTTGATACTTCACCCAAAAATAAAAACTTGCCATCATTTACTCTCTCTCATTGTTGTGCCAGTCCTTTATTGACTTTCTTCTGTGGAACATGAAAGAAGATATTTTAAAGGCCATTTCAACAGTGTTTGTTCATACTTTGAAAGTCAGTGGGATCCAAAATGGATCTGGATGATTTAGTCTTGGAAGTTTGATGAGGAAAATTTAAGTTCATATTGAGATCTCTGATTTTTGATTTCAGGTTTTGGTATCTTTTCAGATCTGAGCAGAGTTTCTGAATGTCTCTTCAGAAGCTTGCATATGACATGATCTATTGTCAGTAGATAACTACTGTTTGTTTTTGTTTTCTTTTTTTGCAACACAATCAATACATTTATTCACTAAGGATGCATTAATTGATCAATCAATTGATGCAGCACAACTGTTTTTAAAGGGGTCATCGGATGCCCATTTTGCACAAGTTGATATGATTCTTTAGGGTCTTAATTAAAAGTCTATAACATACTTTGGTTAAAATTTCTCAATGGTAGTATAAAAAAACTTTTTTTTTCTTTTTTGGCTTTCAAAATCGGCCCTGTTTTCATTAAGCCATTTTAGTCCATGTTGCTTTAAATGCTAATGAGCTCTGCTGACCCCGCCCCTCTCTTCCGTGCGGTGACAAGCAGACTGTGAACTTCAGCCACGAAACTGGCTAACTAGCACATTATTAGGAAAAGCGATTTGCAAAGATTCATAAAAACCCTTATACTCACTTATACTCACTTGTAGGTGAGGCTGGATCACAAATGATTTGTGCGAACATAGACGCATTTAGGCAGATTTGGGATCGTTGCATTCACTTCAAAGCGAAAGTAACGTTAATCCTCTGTGTCTTCAGCGGCTCAGATGTTGCGAGTTAATGACGACTGCTATATTCATTATTACATCCAACAACAAAGCATTTTAATCGCTTAATCTGAGACATCTTTTCTTCCCCTGCACCGGAGTCGACACAATGGCGGTCGGACTGTTTACAGCTCACTCAGGGCGGGTCTAAGGTAAGACGCTAGTGTCAATCAACTATCGTGGGAGCGGCCTGTGCAGAACTACGTCATTCTGACAGGAATCTCAGAACAGCCTGATTTGAGAAAGGGGATTTTAAAATAGGGATTAAAAAAAAAAAACACACACTGGGTGGATTTTTATCATTATAGGATGGATGTGTACACACACTTCCAACACACATTTATGTTCAAACGACTTGAAAAGTGAATTTTGCATCCGATGATCCCTTTAACTGATAATAATAAGAAATATTTATTGAACATGAAATCAGCATATTAGAATGATTTCTGAAGGATCATGTGACCCTGAAGACTGGAGTAATGGTGCTGAAAATTCAGCTTTGCCATGACAGGAATAAATGGCATTTTAAAATATATTTAAACAGAAAATAGTTATTTTAAATTGTAATAATATTTCACAATTTTACTGCCTTGGTAAGCATAAGAAACTTCTTTCAAAAACCAGAAAAATCTTAGTACTATATTCAAAGCAAACTTTCAAATGACATACTTGATGTGTATCTCAGTCGTTCTGTGACGTTAATGCCACCATCTTTAAATTTTCATGAATGAAAGCAAGTCTATGAGGGATAGACGTACAGTCGCTTTAATTATTGCTTGTTTCTGTCATTCACTAAAAATATGTCTGTCCAAAACAATTCCTGGTACACAAAACTCTGGAAGACAAGCATTGTGAAATATTTAGACATGACTTTAAATGTTAAAACTTTAAGACAGGCCATACAACTATCTTTCACATCCTTGTTTTTATTCATTCAATATGGCGCCTACTTTGAGTGTGGTCTAAAGCAGTGGTTCCCAACCACGATCCTGGAGGCCCCCCAACACTGCATGTTTTCCATGTCTCCCAAATCAAACACACCTGATTCAGATCATCAGCTCATTAGTAGAGACTCCAAGACCTGAAATGGGTATGTCAGACAAAGGAGAGATGCAAAATGTGCAGTGTTGGGGGGCCTCCAGGAACATGGTTGGGAACCACTGGTCTAAAGGATGTCCCATTTATCATTTTGTGATTCTGAAGGATGATCATGAGCACCTCCTTTGTGGCTATTATGGATGCACACTATATCCGAGCTGCAGTGTGGCCGACTCCATGCTGAACAACTGCCTGACAGTCTGTGCAGCACCTAAGTGTGAACTGCAAACATGACTTCATCTCAATCTTTGTGTCTCAAAACTTTTTTTAATGAGAAAGAAAATCTCAGAGCGCACCTTTAATCTTATTGCTGTCTAGAATAAACAATTGAGATATTATAGAGATCTCATTTGTGGTTTTCTTTCCTCCGGGTGACTCTCTTCTTCATACTCTCATTTACACACTGATGTGTGAATAGATGCTTTGAACTCTTTCACACTTCTCACTTCGTCACGCTCTTATCACATCTTCATTTCGCCGCTGAGTGTTTCTCTCCCAATCTCTGACATCGCCACCATACGAGTCTCCTCTCTTCACACAGCGCTTCTGAGAATTCGGCCCTTCCGTATTGATTTCCCATCAGTCAATGGGCCACTTTGGGGTTCGGCCCAAAAGAATAATCCCTGTGTCGAGGGCCAGAATAAGTAGCGAAATTGATGGCAGAGAGCGATCGATTGTCTAGCGCTGGCCTTTGTCCACGCTCGTCTGTATATCCCGTAGCATCAGGAACCCGTAATGAATCCCTGTTCTGAGAATTTCAATACTGATGAAGATGTTTCTGCTGACGGCAGATTTGTCATTCACACGTTCCCTCAGGTCTGCTTTGGATGGAATGGATTTAAGGCTTCAGTAATAAATAACCAGATATTAGGTGGTAAAACACATTTTGGGTTGTAATAATCTGTTTT
Source organism: Spinibarbus caldwelli (assembly GCA_039654775.1). Taxonomy (NCBI): domain Eukaryota; kingdom Metazoa; phylum Chordata; class Actinopteri; order Cypriniformes; family Cyprinidae; genus Spinibarbus; species Spinibarbus caldwelli. The sequence continues at coordinate 5,574,881 of CM077252.1, forward strand.
TCTGTTTTTGATAGTGATGTACTATAAAACAGATAAACAAGCAAGCATACAGGTGCATCTCAATAAATTAGAATGTCATGGAAAAGTTCATTTATTTCAGTAATTCAACTCAAATTGTGAAACTCGTGTATTAAATAAATTCAATGCACAGACTGAAGTAGTTTAAGTCTTTGGTTCTTTTAATTGTGATGATTTTGGCTCACATTTAACAAAAACCCACCAATTCACTATCTCAACAAATTAGAATATGGTGACATGCCAATCAGCTAATCAACTCAAAACACCTGCAAAGGTTTCCTGAGCCTTCAAAATGGTCTCTCAATTTGGTTCACTTGGCTACACAATCATGGGGAAGGCTGCTGATCTGACAGTTGTCCAGAAGACAATCATTGACACCCTTCACAAGGAGGGTAAGCCACAAACATTCATTGCCAAAGAAGCTGGCTGTTCACAGTGTGCTGTATCCAAGCATGTTAACAGAAAGTTGAGTGGAAGGAAAAAGTGTGGAAGAAAAAGATGCACAACCAACCGAGAGAACCGCAGCCATATGAGGATTGTCAAGCAAAATCGATTCAAGAATTTGGGTGAACTTCACAAAGAATGGACTGAGGCTGGGGTCAAGGCATCAAGAGCCACCACACACAGACATGTCAAGGAATTTGGCTACAGTTGTCGAATTCCTCTTGTTAAGCCACTCATGAACCACAGACAACGTCAGAGGCATCTTACCTGGGCTAAGGAGAAGAAGAACTGGACTGTTGCCCAGTGGTCCAAAGTCCTCTTTTCAGATGAGAGCAAGTTTTGTATTTCATTTGGAAACCAAGGTCCTAGAGTCTGGAGGAAGGGTGGAGAAGCTCATAGCCCAAGTTGCTTGAAGTCCAGTGTTAAGTTTCCACAGTCTGTGATGATTTGGGGTGCAATGTCATCTGCTGGTGTTGGTCCATTGTGTTTTTTGAAAACCAAAGTCACTGCACCCGTTTGCCAAGAAATTTTGAAGCACTTCATGCTTCCTTCTGCTGACCAGCTTTTTAAAGATGCTGATTTCATTTTCCAGCAGGATTTGGCACCTGCCCACACTGCCAGAAGCACCAAAAGTTGGTTAAATGACCATGGTGTTGGTGTGCTTGACTGGCCAGCAAACTCACCAGACCTGAACCCCATAGAGAATCTATGGGGTATTGTCAAGAGGAAAATGAGAAACAAGAGACCAAAAAATGCAGATGAGCTGAAGGCCACTGTCAAAGAAACCTGAGCTTCCATACCACCTCAGCAGTGCCACAAACTGATCACCTCCATGCCACGCCGAATTGAGGCAGTAATTAAAGCAAAAGGAGCCCCTACCAAGTATTGAGTACATATACAGTAAATGAACACTTTCCAGAAGGCCAACAATTCACTAAAAATGTTTTTTTTAGTGGTCTTATGAAGTATTCTAATTTGTTGAGATAGTGAATTGGTGGGTTTTTGTTAAATGTGAGCCAATCATCACAATTAAAAGAACCAAAGACTTAAACTACTTCAGTCTATGTGCATTGAATTTATTTAATACACGAGTTTCATAATTTGAGCTGAATTACTGAAATAAATGAACTTTTCCACGACATTCTAACTTATTGAGATGCACCTGTAGGTTAACTCTGAAGTCTTGTCTTTTCATGGTAAAGTCATGTGTGTGTCATCATTGACTTTAAAGTATGAAGGGCATTTCAATGAATAAGGAAACAAGAACTCTCATGAATATGTTTGTGTCATTCTCAGGAAATGGTAATACTTTTACTTTTTCATTTAAAATAATTGTTGATGCTGTATATAAATAATTATTTTTTAAATAAATAATTTAATAAATAATTAAGTAATAAATAATTTTGTGATAGTTAAAATTTTTTTTGTTACAGATAATACATTTTATAGTTTTATAGTTTGGAAGAGCCTGAGGGTGAATAAGTGCTTTTATTTGCAATGTGTTTATGCAGTTTAAGGTTCAAAAAACACACTATTTTCCACATACTGTACATTATTGTTGCTCCTCTATGCCCTGCCTTTCTGAAACGCGTCAATTTTCTGAAAAAGTTCTGAAAAGCGAGGTGTGCTCTGATGGGCCAGCTATCCACTGCGTTGTGATTGGCCGAATACCTCAAGCTTGTGACGGAAATGTTATGCCCCTTACCATGTTGTGATGCCGTGTCCCGGCGCGACGACACAAAAACAATAAAACCCATTATAAACGAGGCATTTGTTGCATCCAGTGGGGACATAATTACTGATTATAATGATTTATACTGTCTTTTTACGTGTCGTGTTGCATCGCGCTGTGTAGACATTACCATGTCTGCATTTGTGATCGGAGAAACGACAAACAACAAGCGCCACTCTACACAGCTCAAAATTCGAGTTTGAATCGTCAGTGGCAAATTCTTTAAATAGGAAAACGTACTTACAGGCTTTGAGTCAGAAGCGCCAGACTGTCCTTGCAAAGTTGAAATTGCCCCACTTTATAGAAACAGCCTTTGAGCACTGCTGGCAGGCTACTCCCAGGTTCAGGAAATAGTCCTCTGTAAAATGCGCTGCACATACTCTAATATTTGGATTGAACTGTTCTGGAACACTTATTTGTAAACACAAATTAACCACTGATTTCTAGTTGTGTTCTCTTTTGGAAGCCCAAACAAAGTAGTTTTGCTTTCACAATGAAACACAGCGTCTTCAGGACATGGCGCCGGTGGCAGCAACAATACTACAGCGAGAATAATAGTTCCGCCTTCTTTCTTTGCGTAAACATTTGGGCGGTGTTTTGCAAATCTTCCCACACAGTGACGTAGACATGTGGGGGCGTGTTTAAATGAGCCGATTTAGGAGGGCGTGGTCGAGTCTTAACTTTTATAAAAAAATAACTCTTTGGTTTTGAGACTTTAGTCTTTGCAACTTCAGAGATCTTATCTATGCACAAACAGCTTGTAACTCTCCAAAGAGAAAGGAAAACTTGAAATCGCATCACATGACCCTTTTAAACTTTATTAAACTAACCTCCAAGCCAGAGATATATGGGCAAGAGGTGGTTAAACCTGTATTAGAAAATAGATCTATCAACACTTACATAAACAAAAGTATATAGCCTTTTAAATACTTTGTATGTCAATTTTATAGTTGAGTGCAAAAGTTTACACCCCCTAAAACTCTTAATAATCAAGGCAGTTAAGATTATGCAGATATTCCTTTAATAAAAAAATGGTGCATGTAAAAGCTTTTTAATGAAATAATCAAAATACCATTGATGTAATAGTAATATATTGCCATTTATTTGCATTCTTATAAATACAAGTTTTAATGCATACTGTATAACGTTTTTAAACTGTTTTCTACATTTACATTTATCAGACGCTTTTATCCAAAGCGACTTACATGGCATTCAAGGTACAGTTTTTACATTTTATCAGCTCTTGCTTTCCCTGGGAATCGAACCCATGATCTTGGCGTTGCTAGCACCATGCTCTACTATTTGAGCTACAGGAAAGCCTCTTCTGTCCTCTAAATCCCTGTATACAGACTTGCAAAGTACTGATAGTTATTTTTCCATCAGTAATGTTAATTTACACACACTGTACATACAGTAGTATACAAAAGGCACCATTTCCTGTGAATGACCCATGTTTCTTTGCTGGTTTTGTGTTGTTTACATGCTTAACAACAGATCACACCATGCGTGCCTCAATGTTTCAGCATGACTTCATGAGTTCAGCCATCTTTAAACTGATATTAGAGATTACAACCAACAGGTGGCACAGTCTGCTGGTCTCATACGAAGGTGCAGCACTCTACCTAATGTGATCTGATAGGAAAGTGGAATTAGTGGGTGAATTTAGAGCCATGCAAGGCCTTGTTGGCGTATTTGTTGCACCATACTCTCTAAAGGAATGAGCAATAGTGAGATATTCCAGGTTAAATGCAAGTTAAGCTCTATTGACAGCATCTGCGGCATTTACCACAGAAATGAATCAAACAAAAATTGTGTTTGCAATGACACACTTAAAATGGAAGTGTACGTTCAAGGCGTTTTTTGTGCTAGCTTGTATTATTTTCATTTTCAAATGCTGTCGATAGAGCTTAACTTGTATTTAACCCAGAATATTCCTCATTTTAATGCTGAAGTGGTGTATTTCACATCATGCATTACTCTATAAATCCTGCACAATTAGACTTGACAACTAATTTAATCTGGATCCAGTAGGCTGACACTGACCTTGGTCCAAAGCTGACACATGCTATGATTTACCGTCAGCGGTCCGCAGGCCCAGATAGACAGCGGGCTTTTAGTGTATTAACACACATTAGCACGTACCTCAATACAGAGTCTTACTTCAGCCTTGAGCTGCCAACAGCACAAATTGAGCTGGATTTTTAAAAGCGATTGACCTGTCGATTCAGCGAGTGAATTTTAGGTGATTTTATTACCTCACAGGCCTTTCAAACAATGCAGATACCATTTTGGTCTAGAAGAATTAGGCTAATCAAATGGCACCACTAGCTGGGGGCACTGAGAAGACAAACAAATACAGAAATTTAAGCCAGGTCCCTTTCCGCATAGAAAAGGTGTCTAGAGACATCTGATAAGACCTTTAGCTCAAAAATAATGATCACCTCCATTTTAAAGGCAGAGATTTGGAGAGACTTTCTCCATTTTTAAAATGAAGTCAATCATTCAGCCTTAAACCGACCGTCTGGCCCAGGTCTTTCAGTTAAGCATGCGTTCGTACCAATGTCATGGGTATCCAATTAAGCTAGCCGGGGGAGACAGGTGCATGCTGCTGCTCTCTCGCTCCCTTGCTTCCCCATTACAGTGTAAAAAAGTCGGAGAGGAGGACGTCTCAGGTGGACTGACCTCCCGACCTGGTGAGGAAGGGGAACAGTGCTTTCATGAGCCCTAGAGCCCACAAGTACCTGTGGGTTTTGAACTGAGTGTATGTGTGAGAGAGAAGAAGATTAAGAGAGGTAAAGAAATAGAGAGAGACAAATCACAAGGGAGGAAGAGAGAGAGAGAGAAAAAGAGGCCAATTCAGTGACTTTAGTTTTCCTATTTTTATATTTATGCTGTACACACTTGCACATTTATCAGTATATTGTCACTTACACTTTTTTTTATAGATTGCCAGTATTTGTCAAATATCAGTGGCCACATACGCACTGAAATGATTTGTTAGTGACTACCGCATTTAAATGCATGAGAGAATACTCTATAATAGCCTATATTCATTAGCTCCAGAATGTGATGATAACATCTAATGTCTAGTTGATAATTTGTCTGTTGTTTCGTCAAATGTAATCTTGAGAGTTGGCATCATATCTTTATCTTTCCTCCATTCCAACACAAACACAGCACAAGCAGTGATATCTGATTTGCAACCAAATTACTCTTTTGAACTGGTTCTTTGTAACAAGTTAGCCATAAAGATTCAGGAAACCATCTCAAACCTGTTTGTGAGTTAACAGTTTGAATCAAATTCACGGAATTATTCAGTGACAAGTTCACAAATGAACTGTGTGTCATTTTCCAGTTATGTCCAATTCTAAATGAACTTTAAGTCGTTACAGTGATGTATAATTTGTGAGATACTGTTCAAATGATAGTGTAATTTAAGATACAGTCACAAAAAATATTGTAATAAATGTTCGAAATTTAACTATATAATAATAATTTTAATATTTGCTTTAAAATTTTATTGATTATCCTTTAGCATATGAGGTCCAATGGCTTGAATGGGACTGAAAACTTGTGAAAAACCCCTAACTTTAATTATGAGCAATAATATTAGGGATGCTTGCCTTAGCAAACACCATTAATACTACTGAATGATGTTCTTTTGTCTGTGTCTAACATTGCAGCAATGATTATTTTATTATATATTATGCCCAGTGCAACAATAAAACAAGTAATGAGGTACTTTTATGGCTAATTTAAGGTGTTATGTACAGCTCCAGTGTTTTCTTAGAGAAACAGAACACATTTAAAACCTTTGGCAATCGTAAATCGTATTTTGTAAAATTAGCAGCCTCTATAAGAGATTCTACAGTGAGTCTTAACAGGACATGTGCACATGGTACATGGAGCATGAAGGGTGCAATTCTTGCACATGGAGTTCATCCGTGGCCATAAAATCATATGGCGTGATAAATCCCCCTCTTCCGCAGCCTCGCCTACATGCTTACTCAGTGCTTTTGATCACCCCTGGTCCAGTTGTCCTTTTCCCTGCTCTCTCTCTCTCTCTCTTTGACTTGTTCTTTGTCTCTCTCTCTTTCTCCCGGGCCGTCTCCCCATCTGGAAGGATGGCAAACAACGGCCGGACCTCCACCCCCCATCTGTCCCTCTGGCCAGAGTTTGTTCGGTAAACTCAGCACTGACCATGTAAACAGAGGGCAGCACGTCCGATGGTGGACAGCTGTCCAGATGAGCCCAGTGGAGACAGCTGTTGTGTGTTTACTGCTGAGAGTTTTTCCCTGCACTGCAGGGGCTTTTGTTTCCAAGTGCAGCCCCTCCACCCAAGGCAGGGCTGCTCAATCTTACAGGCCTTGATGCATGCATAGAGAATTTTTTTGTGCTTCTTTAAGGATTCTATTTGTGTTACTTGTGGATACTTGTGTATACTTTTGAATTTGATGCCCACAGTAGTGGCAGTATTGTGTGGAAACCAAGGGCAGAACGCTTTTAGATAGATAGATAGATAGATAGATAGATAGATAGATAGATAGATTGATTGATTGATTGATTGTGACTGAAGAATCCAAGAAAAGGCTCAAGGTTTAAACAAAGCCTCTAAAATGAGGTGAGACTGTAGGAAATTATCATAAAGAGTGTTTGTGTCCTCGTACTTGCTCAAATAGATTCAGAATCTCAGACAGACTGATAGAATCAACAGCGGCATTCTGTATTCTGTAAATGCGAAGGACAAAATCAGCTATAAATATGGATGTCCAACTCTATCAATCTTTTCTTACCTTCTCGCAAAGACAAAAAAATCCTATTCAGCAAACTGTGAAGAACAACATTAAAACCAGAAACAGGAGACTCCAGCCGTGATTAAGCTTCGGCTGAACCATAACCTGGTAATTGTGTTGGACAACTGCGGCCCCATGATGATGATCCAGGGTTGCGTTAGTGAGAGGATGGCATGTTTGAGGCGACGATCCAAAAGTCCAAAAAATTAGATGATTCTTGGACACCTTCCTGCGCGTCTGGTCCTCTGGACGGTTAGTCAAACCATAACCGAGCAATTCATTAATGAGGACGCTGAGAGGAATTGGATTCACGCTTGAGCAAACAGCCAGCAAACACAACAACGCACAGAGAGTATGACGCCGGCACATTTACATAATTTCGAGTTTGGGTTCGGGAATAGTAATAAAGAGTTATGATAAAAGTGTCATTAGGTCGTCGGGAAACGAGTGTGATGAATTCGCAAGCGTGAAGATTAATTCTCTGTCGCCTTCCTTGCCACTAATATGCCACGAGACCTCTCGTAATGAGTTCAGCTTTTCTACGGTTAATATACCCGTCTAGCCATATTGTCTCCAAAAAGACAACATGCCGGTGTTTGTCTTTATTTACAGTATGACCTGCCGTCTCCAGTGTCCTCTCATGTTATAGAATATATGATGTTTATGAGCTAGAAGAGATCGATAATTTAGCACGGAGAAAGAGAGATAGTGGTAATAGAAGCTCGGCTGTGAGGAAAATCCTTCAACGTGATATGTTGATTATTTTTTTATTGTTCCCATATTGTTTTTATGACAGAAAAACAATGAAAATGTTGGAAAGAACAACTAAATGTTCTTTCAAAAGACAAATTCTCCATGTCTGGAGGTACAGATGGTCTGAAAGTTGATGTAATTGCAGTGTTCATGTTCTGAGGGTCTCTTACGCAGCACAGCAGCTCACTTTTTGCTACAGGCAAACTTGCTGTTTCATTTGAGGTGTCTCAGGATAAACCTCACAAAGTGTCTGATTCATGCAACCATATGCGATTCCTCCAAGACCATGCATGCAGTGTTTTTAATAGGCATGTTTATATCCCAAGGGCTGATTTCTGTTAAAACTGACAGATTTAAATTGGTTTCTTTTTGTTATATGAAACATAACGTCTAATTAAAACGGTCTTGGAAATGTTGTTTCAAGGACTTTTTTTGTGTATGTAGATTTTGTTTTACCCATGTCCCACATCTATAACCATTTTTTTTTTTTTTTGTGTGAAAATATATCCATTTATTTAGATTTTTTCACAGAATAAATACATATCTTTATCAATTTTCATTCAAATATAACTGTGGCATACTTTTAAAGGACAACCAGTTTTGTCTATAATGTTTATGCTTCTTTATAGTTTATTTTTTATAAATTTATAGTTTTACACATGCCCCACATCCAGACATAACCATGTTATTTATTGTGTATTAGTAAAAATATATATTTACTTATAACAAATATAAGTTTTGTCTATAATGTTTATGCCTCTTTATACCAAAAAAGTAAATAAAAAATATTGTTGTTATGTTATTATATTATGATGTATGTATCAGATTACATTTCCAAACATTCATTTTGCCATTACTTGTAATAATCTAGTGAGATTTTTGTTTGCACAAGGAGTCTGACAACAGTCAGTGCTCCACACAGAGATCTGATAATCTTTCTTCATATATAGTGTATGTATATAGTAATTGTGTGCATTTAGGATGCATAAAATTCAGACAAAGAAGCTATTTTATTTAAACAATGTTTCAAATACAGTTTACACCACATTATGAATGATGATTTGACATGTGATGCAATTCACATTTGTGACCCTGGACCACAAAACCAGTCATAAGCAGCACATGTATATTTCTAGCAATAGTCAACAATACATTCTATGGGTCAAAATGATCGATTTTTCTTTTATGCCAAGATATAAAGTAAATATCATGTTCCATGAAGATATTTTGTAAATTTCCTAATGTAAATATATTAAAACTTAATTTTTGTTTAGTAATATGCATTGCTAAGAACTTCATTTGGACAACTTTAAAGGCAATTTTCTCAATATTTAGATTTTTTTCCCCTCAGATTCCAGATTTTCAAATAGTTGTATCTCAGTCAAATATTGTCCAAATCTGGAATCTGAGGAAAAAAATTTAATTCAGTTTAATTCTTCAGAACAAACAAGGGACTCATGAACAACCATCACATAACAAAAAACAGTCGTGGATCATCCAGGTAACCACACGGTATAAAGAACCAACGGTTCACAAACTTTTGCATGGGGTTATTTTAATAATTTCAGCTATTTTCTTTGTCTTGTGGACTAAATGTAAACATGTTTTATGTAAAATATCTTACTCGGGACAGTACTAATTAAAAACTAACATGCATTTTTTATGATCTCACTTATTTTGTTAAAATTACTTTTGTAAAAAAAATAAAAAAAAAAATTAAAAAAAACGTTTTCACAGATTCTGCAAGGGGTTCACAAACTTTCAAGTGGCACTGTATGCACTTTTGGACATTGTTAGAGAAAATATGTAAATCTGAAAACTGTTGTTTATTTGTTGTTTATTAAGTGTCCACAGGGTCAAAAGTGCCACTGGTTGGAGAAACACCCGTACATGCACTAATCTTTGTGTTACACCAGATTCACTACGACTTTTTCTAGCAGATTATACCCTATTGTGATTTCTCTGGCTTACACAAGTAGCATTGTCCTCAGTTTCGCTCTACAGCCTCAAAAATCTAATGTAACAACAATAGCAAAAGAACAGCCATCATTCTCCTAAATAACACACACTGGTCCTTCTATAGCTATGTTGCAAATGTCTACTGGCCAGAGAGCTGTTCCATTCATCAGTGGAAATGGCCCTAAAGATTACATCCAATGTACATTCAAGTGCAGTTTATTCTTCTTGCAACAGGGACGCAATGACGCTTCCAACATCCAATCCGATTATTAAAATGGCTCCTCAAGCCACTCGTGTGTGGCGTCTTTTTTTTTTTTTTCGATTACTCTTGTATCTAAGGCAGTAGCTCAGCAGCTGATGTCAAAGAATCCATTTTAAAAGCTTTGACCTTAACAGAATATGCCAGCAAATGGAGATTCGGCATCTCCAATGACATTTTCCCGGCTTAGATAATACAATGGCTATAAAACCTATTTGGAATCACCCCTTGCGGTTGTGGATTAAGCTGCCCTGCTTGATGAATTTCCCACCTTAAATCTATCCGAGGGAAATTTTCTTTGGAGCTTGTGCGGATGTTGTACTCTTTAGGGGAGACTTAGCTTGATCTGGTGACTTTTGACAGGATTTTGGAAATGTTCACGACCCATCGGGTGGGAATGAAGGTTTTAGGTAAAACAAAAATAGTCAACTTTTAATTGAAAGTCTATTTATATAATATTCAAATTGTGAATACAATAAAATGTTGTATTGATTGACTGCTCTGCTTTTGAACTATTTCACCCAAATGATATCTATATTTATTTCCTCTCAGATTTCTAGCATACTGGCTAGTTTATGTTTAAGGGTCTGTATCATTTGTCTTGTCTTGGTTTGTCTGCAGCATCATTCGAGCGTTGAGGCCTCTGAGCTCATTGAGTGACATTATTGAGTTTCGCTGTGGCTGTTTTTGACACGTGGCTTTATTGAAAAATCCTGAGACAGTTTTATCGAAAGGACGTCACTTTAAGAAGTGTCGAGATGGCCGTGCTGGAGAATCTATATCTAATAGGCCAACATAGAGCAAACACAATTGAGAAAAATCAATGCCACTTTCACATCTGGTAAAACACTGGTCATACCTAAAGCACTGCTGTCTGTAGGTTTTCATCAGAATGAAGAGTGCTTGAAATGTTGCCAGGCTTTCTTGAGGGATATTAATATACTGTTGGTGTTATCACATTAATTAGCATTATTCTTGATTCTGAATAATCTATTGCTGCATTCTCTAGTCAGATATTTTTATAAAGTGACTGCTCAAAAGATGTCTCAATCTTCTGTTCTCAAAGCTTTGCTAGTTTCATATCACTCAGCGGTCTCATATATTAAAATCTTTTAGCTTAAATCAATATTTCATCTCCATTTATTTATTTATTTGTTAAGCATCCACATATTAAGCAGGATCTATCTATCTATCTATCTATCTATCTATCTATCTATTGATCGTTCTATTTATCAATTGTTCCATTACTCTGTCTATGCTGTAAAAATTATTGTAATTTTAATGGTAAAAGACTAAAAATGTTACGGTTAAAAACTGTTAATTGGCTAATGATCAGTTCTATTAAAATATTTCAGTGAAAAACTAAGATAAATTTAAGGGACATTAGATTACTTTAAAATGTACAGTTTTTGGAAGTTAAAAAGAACAAGCATCTTAAATTACAGCCCAAAAAAATTGAATTTGACGGAAAAAGTTAACTGACATTCCCACAATTCTCAGTGGCACTCCACCTTTGATTTTTTTTTTTTAGTTGAAGACTTTCTTTTTGAAGTTTCTTTTTAGTTTTATGTTACATCTTATGTTGTTAAATACATATTAATTGCATTATTGTAGTGTTGTGTTACCATGATGGAGTTTTTTGTTTGTGTGCACCTTCTATATATTAGTATTTAATTAGTTTTTGGTTTATAAAGGTACAAAACAGTATTCAAGTAGGTTGGTATATTTTCATTATACCAGTTAATGAAATACAGGTTTTTTACAGTAGAATTAAGTTCAATCCGTAAAACCTAAACATTATAACTGTATTTTTTTTTTTTTACAGTGAAGTACTGGCAACCACAGCTATTTTTTTTTTTTTTTGGTATATATATCTGTATCACCCTATACAAGATTCTTCAATCACGCTGGGATCCTTTGGTTTATTTTGTGGTCTTAACTGGTTGGCTGTACCTTCATCATTTACTTATGCACAGAGAGGAAGAGAGAGACTGCACTTGTTTGGGATTCAAATGACAGTGCTTTAGCTTAACAGGAAGTGGAGTGCTCTAGGGAAGCATCTTGTAAGTTTCAAATCAGCATGAGTGGACTGACCGCCTGCTCCCGTTCATCTTTCCCTCTCAGAGAGATTAAGAGAATCTGAGTTTGAGTCTGAGAAAACCACGAGAGAGAGAAAAACCGAGTGCGTAGAGATGAAAAGCTTGAGCTTTTGTCTCGGGTCGGTAGGGAGTCCCCATCCAGCGGCGACGTGTCACCTTCTCCGCCCAAGTGTGAATGTCACTTCACTCTACGTGGGGGCTCTCATAGCTGTAGAAAACGAGGCGACGTGAAGGGAGGGGCGACAGTCTCAGCTGATAACCCTCAGGAGTGGCACATGAGACGGAGCAACACAGCGAGTGGGTGGCGGCACAGATCCGCCTGTTAACTCGGTGGCTGCGGGGTCACGGCCAGCAGTGTCATGTGGGGTGCCACAGGTGGGGTGCGGCTCGGTTGGCACTGATGAAAGAGAGGCGTAATAGATCTGCTCCCTTCCCCCAAGCCCTCTCTGTCCCAAAGCCACCTGAGCAAGTTTAACATCCCTCCGCTCTCCTCCCCTCTCCAAAACCCCTACTGTGCCCTCCGTTTCATCTGCCTCCATCTGAGCGAAAGGGAATTTCAGCAGGAATTAGACTCGTGTGTGAGAGAGTGTGTATAAATTGGAGCCAAAAGTTAATCATTTTCTGAGTTCATTTGTTAGTATGCTGTTTGTGTTGAAGAATAATATCCATTTTCTTGAATAACTATTTTGAATAGTATATAAAAATGGTGTTTTCTATTAATATGTATAAATAGCAACGTGTGTGTGCACTAAAAAAAACGTTTCAAATTAAAAAAATTCAGTGTGTTACTTGCCGTTTCTTTATAATAAATTGTGATATTTACTAGCAATTTCAAAATGAAAATAGTTATTTTCATTAGTTATATCTATATATATTCAAGGGGTGTAGCGGTACACGTATTCGTACCGAACCGTTTTGGTACGGGTCTTTCAGTTCGGTACATGTGCACTGAACGAATACAGTATTTTTTTTTTCTTTAGGAAATTAAAATAATAAATGGCGTTTTGACAGTCTTTGATGTGGCATGACAGATCGCTGTATAAACGCCTTGGAGAGCCGCATCTGGGACGGTTCAGAAACGTGCTGGTATAAACCCAACACAAGCATTGATTCAAGTGGCCGTGATCAGCTCTGGTTCCCGTGTCTGAGACATGACGCGCCGCAGACTTGTGCAGAGCGGAGCGCGAGGGAACACAATCATTCCTTCCTCTGTACTACTAGTTTTATCGCGAATAAACATGACTGAACATCTCATGCCTCATGTAATTGCTCAATCAGTGTTTCAACCGCGGAAAGACATCAACAAAACAGCGTGGAAATAAAATGTCACATAGCATTTCAAGTCTAGAGAGGAGCATTTCACAAAATATTACACCATATACTCATTATATTTTACTAAACCTGTTAGTCTTAATTATTTAATGTATGTTTAAATTAATCTGTTATGAAACATGCTATGACAGCCAGTGTGTAATTGAATATATTTTAACAAATAGCCTAAAAATTGTATTATTAAGAAGTTAATTTAAAAACGGCATTATGTGCAACATGTTTGCATACAATTTTTTTTTAAAGTTGAGTGTTGATCATCTATTTAAAAATAAATAGTAATTAAATTTAAGTTTGGGTTAAGTTGTTAGGCCTAATTGTAACCTTATAATTTAAAAGGGCTCCCTATAGTTATAAGCATAAGCTGAGGTAGATTTTTATCACTAATAAATTTAAACTATAACTGAATGCATTTAAAGAAAGAGCAACTTGTTCAGTAAACCACCATTTAAAAAAAAAAAAAGTTTAGTTTTTTCCCTCTGCTGTAATGAAATCATACTGAACCGTGACGTTAAAACTGAGGTACATACCGAACCGTCATATTTGTGTACCGTTACACCCCTAATATATTCAGTATGTGTGTGTGTGTGTGTATACTGTATACCGTTTATTTACAATCAATTGTGAAATTTACTAGTAATTTCAGAGTGAAAATAGTTATTTTAGTGCATTATATATTGTGTGTGTGTGTGTGTGTGTGTATATATATATATATATATATATTAGTATATTATAATTTATTATTATATTATATATTTATGTATACCATTCTTTATTTATTGTTATTTATTATTTAAAGGTTCCGACACTGAACCTGCATTTTTGGCTTGTTTTTCATGAAAATACAACACAAAAATGAGTGCAATTCTAAATGTCATCCAGACAAAGCACACATATCAACACGAGAGCTTGCTGTTTATCCCATGTGCAGAAATTTGACTTACAATGTTCCCAGTCACCCACCGGCCCATTAGGAGTCGATCAAACCGATGTGTAAAAACAGCCCCCTCCACCCATCCCCTCATGCTATCATGAATCCCCCTCACAGGCCGCTCCCCGCCCTGGCACGGACCCTCTTTGGGTATGTGGTGAAATTCAATCAGATGCTTAATTACATCTTAACACAGGTTCCTCGCAGCTGGCTCCTATTCCCCTGCTTCTGATTAAGGGGATTAGAAAAATGAAATTTAGCAGCGGATTTGCATACTGCCACTTAGAGGGAGCCGCCAGCACATGTCTCAGGACGCTGTTGGGATGTCTTGCCCGGCCAGCCGTCGATCCAAGTTTTTTCTTTCTCTCTCCACACCTGTAATCCTTCAAATGAGCCATAGGTAAAAAATAGCTGCTGTCTCGCGTTGCACAGTCAGTGCTTGTGGATTCTTAGAATTTGTGATTATACAAAATCTCTTTTGTGTTATTGGGATTAGTGTGGGTTTTATAATTGTTTATTGCTGTGTTTGATAACTTAAAGAAGCTTTAGTGTTATTACAGACCCTGTTTTTGGATGGAAATGTAATTTCTCATACTTTTGGAATTTATCTTGCAGTAGCATATTGCAATTAATATTTAGGATGACAATTACTCCTAAAATTTGCAAAATATACGAGGGATAAGTTTCTACTGATGGTTGTTTGGACCCCATTGAATTAACCCAAAAAATATTATTATTAAAATATTATAATTATTTACTCGTCCTCATGTTGTGTCAAACCTGTATGACTTGTGTTCTTCTGTGAAACATAAAATAGCCTACATAAGATATTTTGAGAAATGTATCTGTGTTTTTGTCCATACAATGGAAGTCACTGGGCTTCAATATTGTTTGGTTCCCAACATTTTGTGTGTGTTCTGCAGAAGACAAGAGTTATACAATTTTGGAACAACATGATGAGAAGCTTCTCATTTATGGTTCAGTGGGGTCCAGACTTATCCTTTTGTGTATATATTGCAAATTTTAGGTGTAATCCTCCTCCTAAATATTAACTGCAGATACAATGCTACTGCAAAATAAACCCAAAACTACTACTACAAAAAAAAAAAAAAAAAATACATTTCCATCTTGTGGTCCAGTTTGAACTCCAAAATGAGAGTGTCACTCCTTATATAACAACACTGAAGCTCTTTTAGTGAATTTACATTTTATTTACGGGATAAAGAACAAACAATGTGTTTCTATTCCTATAAATGCAATTTATTTCCGATGATAAAACACTCATATAATCTGGGCAGCTTGCATCAGTCAAACTTTAAAAGCAATAGTCGTAAATGTAGCAAAGCTTCGCTTTGTTCATGGAGTGCATGTGAAACCCATGAAATATAACGAGAAATACACCATCGGGTTACATGGATTGCCAAGGATCAACTTTTTATCCTGATTGTTTTATTCACAGCGGCTGAACTAAGCCAGTCCCGCGGTATAAAGATCTCACCCTCACCGCAGCGCCACATTGATCCTCCACTAAATGATTCCTCTGCTCCTCTCCGAGGGCTTACGGGCTTATTAATGAAAGCGGGTCGGCGTTATGTATTCCAGCTCACCCGGGGTGTTTGCGTTATGGATGTATGTGTATTTACTTACCCCAGATAGCCGCTCCATGCGCTAAAGGAGCCATTTTGGATGTTAATTTGAAAACAAACTGCATCAATCATTCACATTTTGGTTTTTGAAGAAAGACGGTAATTAGTCCCAATGAAACTCTATGATTGCCTGTTTAAGGTTGAGGTAAGGCTCGGGTCGTCTGGTGAATGTGAGGCGGCGCTGCCCTCTATTGGTCGGTTATTGTGTTCTGTGGCTGCTTGAAACAGTGAGATTCAGTTTTTTGACTATTCAAATAAAAACTGGTATTTTTTAACTACATATGAGCTATATAAAAAATCCAAATGTGATACAGAAAGTCCCTTTCATTGTATCAGATGGTAATATCATGGTATTCTGATAATACCGAATTACTTACGTGCCATGGTATTCAAAAGAATATCATACTACAATATTGCATGTCCAAAAACACACTATTACCATTGCAACATCTTCAAAATGTGCTACTTTTTTGTTGAGATTGAAGTATGTTGGTCATATTTTACAGGTCAAAATGCACCTAAATCCCAAAATAGCACACAGAATTGTTAACAGACATTCATTCTGAGCAGTGAACGGAAATCCTTTGTTGTAAAATTGACTCTAAGTGAGATGCTTCCATCTACTGGTTCAGAGACGAATTACAACTGCAGATTGTAGACGGGAAAGTAACGCAAAAGAACCTCACTGACCCTCTACTGTATGATTGACTGGAAAGTTTTTCAGAGAACACGCAGTCATTGAAAATGCCTTGGAGAGCCTTTGAGGAACCCAAGGCATTTTTATTCAAAGAGATCTTTTTGAAGAGCCATTTGCAATTGAAAGGCTCTACTGGGAGCGAAAGGTTCACTGAAGTGTATTTTTCAGCCATATCTAAAGATTCAGAGTTAAAAGAGATCTCTCCTGCTCTCTGTGACAGTGGATATATTGATTTAAGTCTGACAAAATAATGATTCCTTTTTGACTAGGCTCATTTAAAACTACAATGCATTTTATTTCTAAACAGCTGCTGTTTCCTCAAACACTGGCACTTTTTAGTAATGCATCCCACATCACACAGGAGTCAGGAGTCCTTCAGTGCTGTGCATAAAATCCATAATATGTGCAAAACTAATACTTACCAAGAAAGTTTGATATTTTGAGGTTTTCTCTTCTGTGGTATTGTGAAAATGCTTACAGCATCAGCACTGCCATCTGCTGGTCAGAACACATGTAGCCCAATGTACAGTAGTTTTGCTTATTTTGATTTTAATTATTATTATTTTGGTTCTACTTAAGAATTTATTTTTTTTCAGTTCAAAATTCAGTTTTGCTGTAATTTTATGGTTTTTTTTTTAATGAAAATTAAAACCAATGCATTTTTAATCCAAGGCAGTACAACAAATATTACAAGGAATAAATACATCATATCAATTCTATAATACTATTTTTCTTACATTAATGAGAGACTTGTCTTTCATCATAAAATGGGGGAGAAAATGAGCTTTTTATCATCCTGAAAATAATGTCAAAATTTTGACATTCTTTTTTTTTTCTTCTTGGGGTAAAATCATGTGAATATGATGAAAATTCTTCAATAATACAATGCAATAAATATTATTTTTCCCCCAATATCGCCCTCTGCTGGTCATAATAATCTTATATGAAGCAAATTAAGCAGATACAGGTCAGAAAATATTAAAACCTTATATCAAACTGGAATAATTTACAATAAATGTATTTTCTTTATTACTGTGATTAGTTTTAGCAAGTAAATTAAATCTCACATGAGCACAAATACATACCCAGAGGTAAAGAGAGAGAGAGTATTAGCTGTAAATCTGTTTAGCTTCCTGTAGATGCAGACGTGTGTCCTCCAGCTGTAATTACTCTTACCCAGCACAGAGCAGTGAAGAGAGATGCTAACAAAACAAAATCCGTTGTGCGGGCCGCTCATGCAGCGAAGGCAGTAGTAAATCTGCCCCTGCACAGCGCAGTCTCTCATTGGGCTCTGGCTCTATTATAAGACAGCAGACGAGGCAGGATTCATTTGAGCAGGAGAGGTAGAGTTTTACACTTCTTCTGCCTCATCACTTCATTCCGGGCGAGTCATCAGTCTCAAACCCGCCATGTTTCACACTCTCTATTTTCAAACCTCTGAAAGAGTGATAGCACTTGTTTATGGATGAGAGTGTTTCGGCACAGACTTTGAGTAGTTATGGCATATACTAACCAGCCAATCTCTGAGCCGTTGGTGGAGCTAACTGCTATTGATTAAAGTTGTAATTGCGAATGTTGACTGTACAATAGTTTTTTTTCTCGCACTTTTGTTGATGAATTACAGTGATAATGCATGTTACATAACTTGTTTATGAGTTGACAAGCTTGGGTGCCCAAATTACATTTCCCTTATTTCCTTGTGGCAGCACAAGATTGCTAATATGCATAAAGCAAACGTTTCTTTTTCTTTTTCTTTTTTTTTTTTTTAATGAAAAACATTTTCTGGAATGAACTCTTTAAAGTCCCAAACTATGATACCTGGAGTCCAGGTCGTCAAGTTCTTACCCTCTACTTCAACAGATTCTGCAAAAAAGAAAAAGGTGACCCTTCTCTTTGTCTCTAAATGAAGAAAAAAAGCTTTGTGTAGGGCAAACTATAAAACAGCGCCTGATAAGCTAACAAGCCTCATGATTACAGCGCTCACCTCATGAGTAATGGCTGCTGTTTGCCTGGTCTTGCATGCATTAACCTTCAGCCCACATCAGCTGTTAATTGATTCAGGCTCTCTGGATCTGTTTCAGCCGCTCTGAGGGCGGGATGCAGCTGATTGATTGGGGAAACAGAGCTGGTGTAACGTGGGCTCCCCGGGGCATATCAGTTGTGATGGCGGGCCCTTTCCTGTCAAACACTCCTTAATAACAGTTTCCAGACTATTTGGTCACTTTTACAACTTTTAGAATGATGTATTTTCTGATTTTAAAAACAAACCCTATTTGTCTGTTTTCATATTTGCAGATGAAAGAAAATATACACATACTTTATGCATAAACTAACGTAAACGTAACAAAGTTTGCACTATGAAACTCTGGCTTTAACTTTGTTGTTATATTGCACTTTTTTTTTTATCCAACCATGTCCACCATGTCCTCTTAAAGTTATTTTATTATTATTATTATTATTATTATTATTATTATTTTCCCTTTTGAAATTTTTAATAATATCATGCAAATTTCTAAACAGGATAGAAAATTTTATTAGCATTCAGATACATGATTTAACATTTTATAGCCTAATGATTTCTGAAGTATCTGGAATAAATTACATTTTAAAATATATTCAAATAGAAAACAGTTGTGCTAAATTATAATAATATTTCACAATGTTACTTGTTCTCATTGTATTTTGAGCAGCCTTTTTTAACCTTCTTTTGAATTTTTTTATGTCGTACAAATTTCTGAAACTTTATCAAACATCAACATTCATATCAAATACTAGAAGACCTTAAAATATTGGAGAATTCATTAAATCCATTGCTAATACTTGCTGATGTTGATGCTGTTAATTTTTCAACCAGAAATGATGTCACTTCCTGCAGCATGATTCCATTTGTTAGTTAAAAAATGGAGGATGATTTTGAGAATATAGCAAACACAAATTGATTATCATTACAACAGTAAAAGAAAAACTAAAAACAAAAATGGCATGGCAAAATAGTGCAATAACTAAAATAATAATAGTAAAAAAAAAAAAAAAATTTAAATATAAAATTGCATTTTTTGTTTGTATGTGTGTATATTAAAATTTTTGTTCTCTGGTTAAAACCATTGTAATAAAATCACAGAGTGTAGGTCAATATACATTTGGTGAAACCTCATATATATTTTTTATAGCTCAGATGATGGATTGTAAAAGGAGATGCGAGCAGAGGAAGAGATTGAAAGAGGGTGGAGATGCTGGATTTCCATTCGCTCCTTGTGTGTGTGTGTGTGTGTGTGTGTGTGTGTGTGTGTGTGTTGGCAATTGAGCGTCTCTAAATCACAATTGTGGACAAGGTCAGCTGAAGAATAACTCGATGGCTTTTGTAGGGAGGCCACGGCCCGCTGCTGTTTCACTTAATGTTTCCAGCCTTACAAGACACATTTTACATCTAAAATAGGTGACATCCTGCCAAAAAACACTGAACAGTTTCACGCTTATAATTCAGTGTATGAATTCATTCACTTCAGATCACCTTGTTTAAAGGGACGACTAATTTCCTTCACTCATACATGCACATATTATAGATATCTTATTATTTTAATGGTATTTAAAAGGTTTTTGGCCAAGTCTATATGTATTATTGTTATAAAATATTTCTATATTGTATACATAAATTGTTATGCTGTTTTATTCTCTGTTGACCATTTTAACAAATACGTTACAGTTTCTCTTTTCATCCTCCTCGTAGGCAGGTCTGTTCTCAGAGTTGCTGTATTACTTGCAAATGGCATTATAATGGTAATGTGGCATCTATGGTAACAAAGTAGGCCGCAGGGTCCTTGGCTTCCTCATAAAAGTAATTACATGGTAGGAGTAATCATTAAAGTTTCATCAAAGCAGGGCTTCATCAACTGCTAATGTAAGCTCATTTACTTTTTCCACATATTTTCAAGCTATCAATAAATGAAGAAAGGGCTTAGAGCATCATCCAGCACAGTCTAAAGGATCTAAAAGGCATTTGAAGGTGTTGATGTCCATATCCATTCATTTCACTTGATCAGAGGAACAAGCTGAAATTCAGCTAAATTGATTTTTATCACACTTCGTCAAGCAGATGTAATCATGTGGTTTAGTGTTTATCCAGAAGCACAGAATGTTCCCCTAACATTAGTATATGATTCCTGTTTGGTTAGTTTCTCTGCGTGAAGAAGGGTTTTTTTTTTTTTTTTTTTTTGAAAGACGTATGCAGAATGTTCTCCAGTGGTTAATTAATGATGTTCCCGGAGCCAAAGATGAAGCTATGAGCAGCACTTTTTCATTTAAATGGTGCATGTCTGCATATATGTATGTGCATGGAAGACTCAAAGTACTATAAGTAAAAGCTCACTAAAAGGCATATGTATGTGCTGTTTTGTGATGCTTGTGTGTGAACAGGTGTGTATGGACAGGTGTGCGCGTCTGTGACAGTGGGCGATGCTGTTTGATGCCTTTGTGGAGCTTGATAGACATGCTTGAGTTGCACAGATAGCTACATAAGAGCATGCTGGGAATACAAAAGACCGTATTATTCTGACCTTAAATCATGTCAAGCGTCAGTCACTAGTGTAATATAATGAAATATTTGCAATATTACATTATATACATTATATATATTATATACTGTTCAGAAAATCTGGAGTCAGCAAGATTTTCTCTTTCTCTTAAGTCTCTTATGGTCACAAAAGCTACATTTATTTGATGAAAAACAATGTAAAAACAGTAATATTGTGAAATATTGTTACAATTTAGAGTAACTTTTTCTTTGTTGTTATATTTTTAAATGTGATTCATTCCTTTGATGCAAAGCTGAATTTTCAGCATCATTACTCCAGTCTTCAGTGTCACATGATCCTTCAGAAATCATTCTAAATGTTCTCAAGAAACATTTCTAATTATTACCAATGTTGAAAACCATTGTGCTGGTTATTAGTTTTGTGGAAACCATTTGAAAAGCTATTTTGAATTTAGAAAGTAAACAGCATTTAAAAAAAAAAAAAAAAAAAAAAAATATATATATATATATATATATATATATATATATATATATATATATAAATCTTTACATTACAAAAGTCCTTACTGTCACATACTGTCAATTTAATGCATCTTTGCTGAAAAAAATGGAATGTAATTTAATTTAAATAATCTTATTGACCCCAAACTTTTGAAAGTGTATGTTGCTTGTAGTTTTATTTCTTTATTTATTTTACTGATCATATTACATATCAGCATATTTGAATGATTTCTGAAGAATCATGTGACACTGAAGACTGGAGTAATGAGTGCTAAAATATTTCAGCTTTGCATCACAGAAATAAATTAAATTTTAAAATATACTAAAATAAAAACAATTGTTTTAAATAGTAATAATATATCACAATATTCTTGTTTTTACTGTAAATGCAGCCTATGTGAGACTTCTTAGTACCGACCCCAAACTTGACGTTGTTAGAAAATTAAAATTTTGCGACCAAAATCACATTGCAATTCCGAAGTAGGAAGTACCCAGGAGGACTGTAAAGAGCATTACTGTATGAGCCTCTCTCACATCAGAGAAGCTGTAACTCGCCTGACAAGAGCTGCCTTAATGGAACGTTTGCCACTTGTTAGCTTGAATTGACTTTCTCTCTTGTACACACTCTCTCTCTCTCGCTCAGTTGCCGTGGCTGCAGGACTCAGCCATCCACTTTTGATTTATCTGCTGTTTTCATATCAGCAGAAGCTTCCCACTGGTGCCTCTGATGAGGAGGCTGTAACAGGGACCGCCGCTGCTCTCTAGAGGAGTAGCAGTGTGTCGATATCTCTCTGACACCTGGCCATGCCGTTCAGCGACAACTCTCGTCTCCTGTGTCCAAATTGGAATTCAGCTTGAGCTAGAGCGCGTCTAGAGAGCCGCTCGGCTGGGGTGGTAGTAAATATTCTGGAGTGACTGGTTGGGATGAAAAGATCAATATTGTGCTGCTGAACCTGGGATCTTCTTCTGGCATTAAAGTAGCATCGTGCAGTTTGTAGCGACACCTCTGAAGGGTTCAGGAGCGTTTTGGCTGGAGATACAGCTGGATGTGATGTGATGTGAAGCTGCATGTGGATCTTTCTCTCTGGAGACGTACTGGAATGAGGGCAGGGCTGGTGTTACCTATCACCCTCCTGCTGCTGGGGGTCTGGACGGCACTCGGGCTTGGCTGGGATGGGGACAAGCCAGGGCGAAAAAAGGGTGGGTGGAGATGGAAAGGGGACAGGTCTCGTAAGTAACCGTCCTGCTCTTAATCACTTCCTTTTCTTCTTCAGCACATAAGGATATCTTGAGTCCCACGCACATTTCGGAGCGTTCCTGTGGCCTGTTTTTGCAGGATTTGTCTTTTTGCTTTACCATTCTTGCAGTGCAGTGGTTTTCTTTGGATCTGTTGAATGTCTTCAGTTGATTACCATCATAGGTTTTGTTTAGTGTCTTCTGCTATTGCATCCAAAGTTCATTTTAAAATCCCTGAATTAATGTCAATTTTTGAATGGCAATTTATTTCACAGATTTTCCTATAATTTAATTGGACGAATGACATTGCAAAAGTGCGGATATATTTATTTTAGTGCTGAACCATTTCACTCTTTGTATGTTTGTATTTTCATTGGCAGAGTACACTATAAAAATATTTTTGAAGTTGCAAATAAAACAAATTATCAGAGTACTAACAAGAAAATACTATTTCAGTCTTTGTACTTCAAAAATAATACTTGCTGTTTTTTGTAATTGTGCAAGTTAGAAATTTTTGAGTGAAAATTATTTCTGCATCTTTTTTTAATGATTTAACAAAAATAACTGCCAATGTAGTGTCAAAATGTAGATTACCTTTTTAAAATTTTGGGCTTGGTAAGATTTTTAAAATACTTTTGAAAGAAGCTTTTTATGCTTACCTGGCCTGCATTTATTTGATCAAAAACACAGTAAAAACCTTAATGTTATGAAATATTATTACAACTTAAAAGAACTGTTTTCTATTTTAATATATTTCAAAACATAATTTATTCTTGTGATGCAAAGCTGAATTTCAGCATTCAGTATCACACGATCCTTCAGAAATCATTATAATATCCTGATTTGATGCTCAAGTATTATTTCTTATTAGCAATGCTGAAAACAGTGCTACTTAATATTTTTGTAGAAACTAAAATTATTTTTATATATTTTCAGGGACTTTTAGGACGATTTGGTGAGTATAACATTCAAAAGAGCAGAATTTAATTGAAATAGAAAACTACTGTAACAATCTAAATGTCTTTCCTGTCACTTTTGATCAATTTAATGTGCCTCTGCTGAATAAAAGTATAAATGTCTTCTTTTTCCTCTAAATATTCAGTTTCACAAAAAAGTCTTAAAATGGGTTGTGAATGGCAATTCACTCTGACTGTATTCAGCTTTACAAACGAGGTATTACACTCCTCATTGAATGTTTTATGACAGATCATCAGTACAGAACCAAACAGAGCAGTCGGTTGTCTATATTCTCCTCCTGCTCTTGTGAGTGATCAGTGATGAGCAGCGTGTGAGAGCCCAGTAAAAGCATGCACACTTAAGACGTCCATTAGTGATGTTTAGATGCAAGTGCAGGGGATAGAAGGCCTGTACTTATCATCAGAACTCTATCAACTCTTAGGATTGTCAGTAGACTCTTTGGGGTGACATTGACTGACTGCCAAAAAATGTGTTTAGTGATTGCTGATCTGACTCTCAGCCTCTTCTAGAGATACTCTAGCAGATGGCATTTTAATATTAAAAGTTGAACTTATTGCATGCATAAATATTCAGTTATTTCAGTGTCTCATTCAACAGCATTACACATATTGGTCCTGTTATGAATTCGTGCGTGGACCAAATGTTCTCTGGTCAGTGTTACTGGCTTGCATACTTGTGTTAGCCGGAGGCTTCATAAATCATGTGCTGGTTACTGTCTGTGTGGCTCAATGTGGTTTGAGTTGTTTGAGTTTCAGCATTGGGGTTCCATGTGGTTTCACACTTGCGTCCATCTGTTTCTTGACCTTTTCTCTCTGTGAACTACGATGGTGTGAAAGCAGAGTCAGGTGCTCGTTCATTCCCAGGTGCACGCCGGAGATAAGCAGAGGAGTTTTATCGTCAGTTTTACTTAGTTGTACTTGGTTCACTTAGAGTATCATTTGCTGTTTTAACAGACCAGGAGGTCAAGGAGGTTTAGTTTAAGATTTTCTTCCTTATGGTGCAAAATAACAAGCATCTGTTGGCCAAATTTCAACAAGACAGATGGCACTTTTAAAAAACTTTTTTTTTTTTCCAGTTTTTATGAACTTTACAAAATACAAAAATTTGTGTCCACTATCCTGCATAGATTCAGATTTGGAAAATGTAAAGCATAAAAAGATTCTATACAGATATTTTAATATTATGTAACATAATTAGAGCTTAAACTTTGTAAAGTGGCACGGGTCATGATAAAATGTTTTTCCTATTCATTTTCTCCATATGGATTTCAACCAGCTCAACTATGAATCACATTTCAAACTTTGAATGAAGTACTTTTAATATAGTACTTCAATGGTAATATAAAACTAAATGTGTATATTATATATGTGTTTGTGTGTGTTGATTGAGTAGGCAGGCCAACTTGATTAAAACACAAGATTGTCAAAATAAAAGCTTGACGTTAACAGAACATGAAAACATGAAATTGAGACATAGCACCCTCAGTGGTCACTGAGGAATGTTCATAACACTTCAAATAAAGATCTTACAGTACAGTGGCAGAAAAATTACTTATAACTTATTACTAATAATAACTGAAAATGAAATGAAATGAAAATGCTGTATGATATTACAGAAGAAGACATCATATGTGTGAAATTTATCAGTGGCATTCCTCTGGGATCTATCCTCGGCCCATTTTCTTTTTGATTTACCACAGTGTTGTTTTCTACTTTATAAGCCGACTCTGTTTTACTAATGGCTTCACTACAGCAGATAGCTTTTGAAAATAAAATGAGCATCCTTCCATTACCTATCAGCGTTCAGGAAGTGGTATCTGATGTGCGGTCTAATGATGCTCGCTCATAAAACGCCCATTTAGTCGCACATGCTCTATGCTGCAATTACATGCATGAGCACAGCTCACCTTCAAAAGTGATAACGTCAGCCGTGCTCAGCAGCTGGGCAGGTCGCTGTCATAACCTGTAAGTAAACTCAAATGCATTGTTAACCAGATGAACACAAACAAACACAATTCTGGTTTGTGTTTTATACGAGGACAAACAGAAAGTAAAAAGAGGAAGAGGTGCTTTGGGAAAGTTGAGTGGACATGATAAATAAAACAAACATGCTGTCAGGTCTTGTTTAGACAACAGAGTGAATATTTGGTCCTTCTGCTAGAGTGTTCTGTCTAAAGTGAGGTGGATTTTATTTCCCTCAGTGGCTGTTGTATAAATGTGTCATTTCAGTTATGCTGAAGAACAACATTAACTCACCGAATGAAGAAACGAACACGATTATGCTCGTGAGAGTGCAGGGAATGTGTTTGCTAAAGAGAGTGAAGATAAAGGCAGATGCTGTCATTAAATTTTTTTCTGTATGTCAATTTGACTGGCTCTCAAGGTTGCCTATGTAATGTCTTGCATTACCAAGTCCTTCAAGCCGCTAATGTATCTAAATGTGTACAGTATGAAAGCAAACTTTTTTTTTTTTTTTTTTTTTTACACTTTCATTTTTACCTGCTTACTCGTGAAATCAACTTGAAATACATTTCTGAATGTCAGAGAAGTCCATGTTCTTATTTACTGTAGAGCTATAGTGTGATGGGTAATATGTGTGCTAATGACATATTTGAGCTGTTTGGTTCACAGGATCACAGTTTATGGTCAGAATTGTTGGTACCCTAGGTAAATATGATCAAAGAAGGCTGTGAAAATAAATGTGCATTGTTAATCCTTTTGATCTTTTATTTTAAAAAATCACAAAAATCTAAGCTTTCATTGGAGAATAAGAATTTAAAATGGGGGAAATATCATTATGAAATAAATATTTTTTTTCTCAAATACATGTTGGACACAATTACTTGGTACCCCTAGAAATTCTTATGAGTAAAATATATCTGAAATATATTCCCATTCATATTCACAATTTTGAGCACACCAGCGTGATTATGAACATGAAATTATCCAGCCATGGCTTCCTGTTTCACAGAAATATAAATAGGAGGGAAAACAAAGGCCAAATTCCAAATTAATCACCCATCACAATGAGAAAAACCAAAGAATATATTTCTGATGTGCAGCAAAAGATAATTGAGCTTCACAAATTAGTGAAGTGGCTTTAAGAAAAGAGCTAGAGCAGTGAAAATTCCCATTTCCACCATCAGGGCAATAATTAAGAAGTTCCAATCAACAGAAAATGTTATGAATCTGCCTGAAAGAAGATGTGTGTCTATATCGTCCTAATGCACGGTGAGAAGGAGAGTTTGAGTGGCCAAAGACTCTTCAAGGATCACAGCTGGAGAATTGCAGAAAAAAAGTTGAGTTTCGGGGTCAGAAAACCTTAAAAAAAAATTATCAAACAGCACCTACATCACCACATGTTGTTTGGGAGGGCTTCAAGAAAAAATCAAGAAAAGAAAATGCTTTCACCAAAAAACAATCTCCAGCATATTCAGTTATCAGACACGACTGGAACTTAAAATGGGACTGGCTTCTATGGTCAGATGAAACTAAAAAATGAGCTTTTTAGCAGCAAACACTCAAGATGGGTTTGATGAACACAGGCATAAAAAGTACCCCATGTGTACAATGAAATATACTGCTGTATTTTTGATGTTGTGGGCCTAAATTTCTGCTGGAGGTCCTGGACATCTTGTTTAGATACAGGGCATCACTAATTCTATCAAATACCAACAGATAAAAAATTAAAAAGTGACTGACTGTTAGAAATCTTATAATGGGCCATGTTTGGATCTTCCAACTGGACAATAATCCAAAAACAAACCTTAAAAACAACACAAAAATGGGTCACTGGGCACAAAACCAAGCTTCTTCTATGGCTATTTCAGTTCCCTGACCTGAACCATATAGAAAATGAGTGAGGTGAACTGAAGAGAAGAAGCACCGTAATGGAGCTGGGAATCTGAAAGATCTGGAGTGATTGTGGATGAAGGAATGGTCTCTGATCTCTTGTCAGGTGTTCTCTAACCTCATCAGGAATTATAGGAGAAAACTCCTATACTATTTTGGCAAATGGAGGTTTCAAAAAGTATTGAATAAAAGGGTACCGTTAATTGTGTCCAATGTGTATTAGAGAAAAACATTTATTTCATAATGATATTTTCCCCCATTTTAAATTCTTATTCTCCAATGAAAGGTTAGATTTTGTGCATTTTTTAAATAATAGATCAAAAGGATTAACAATACAGATTTATTTCCACAGCCTTCTTTGATCATATTTACCTAGGGTACCAACAATTCTGACCACGTGTGTATATGTTGTCACATCTTGGATCTAATTTTCTGTGTGTCTCTATGTTGTAGAATAAAGGCAAAGTAAGCATATTATTTTAGTTTGTAAATTACACTGCCACTCAAATGTTTGGAGTCAGTAAGATTTGTTTTTAAAGAAATTAATACTTTTGTTTAGAAATGATACATTAAATTGATTGAAAGTGACAAAGACACTTTATATGTGACCTTGGATCAGAAAACCTGTCATAAGGCTCAGTTTTTCTAAATTGAGATTTATACATCATCTGAACGCTGAATAAATAAGCTTTCCATTGATGTATGGTTGTTAGGATAGGACAATATTTGGCCGAGATACAACTATTTGAAAATCTGGAATCTGAGGGTGCAAAAAATCAAAATATTGAGAAAATCACCTTTAAAGCTGTCTAAACGAAGTCCTTAGCAGTGCATATTACTAATCAGAAATTAAGTTTTGATATATTTACGGTAGGAAATTTACAAAATATCTTCATGGAACGTGATCTTTACTTAATATCCTAATGATTTTTGGCATAAAATAAATTTTGATAATTTTGACTATACATTTGACCATAATATTTGTGTTTTACTGTATTTTTAATCAATTAAATGCATCCTAAGAGTCATAAGCAAGCATAAGAAGATCTTACCGACCCCAAATGTTCGAAATGTAGTGTACTTTATGTACTTTACAGCAAGATTTTTTAAAACTTTTTTTAATTCAAAGTAATATAGTAGGTATTCACTTTTTATGTCTTTTTGTTATATGAAAGTCACATTAAAAGCATCTTGGAAACTTCCTTTTTTTTGGGATGCTTTTTTTCTTCTTTTTCCCCCTGACTTTAAATCTTAAAATATGACAATTCATCATAATTTATTATTATTATTATTATTTAAATGGAGTGAAATAATTATTAACCATTTCAGTATTTATACATTATTGTAAAAATGGCTTCAATTTGGTTTCAAATTTTGTTCAGCTTGGATGTCACTTCAACCAACAATTTTGTCCTTAATAAAATTAGTACAATTTTTTCAACAGAAAGACAATAAAGACTATGAGTTTCTAACAAAGAGTTTGATATGATATATGATACGTGATATGTGAAGAAAGCAAAGCAAGATCAAGGTAAATATAATCTGTGAATATTTTAATGAGGACAAATATCTTTTGGCCCATAATTAAAGAAACACCCTTGTATATGTAACCTTGCACAATTGTCACAACGATCTACATTTTAATTTGTAATTCGTTATGTGATGGTGTCGGTGTGCTTGAGCAGGTGTGTGAGCAGTGTCTTGTCTTAAATATAGACAATGTGCATTAGAATAATAAAGACTTGTGCGATAGGCCAGCTGCTAATTAAAATAAGGACCCAGATGCACCGTGTCTCATTTAGAGGTCACTGTTCATGTCTGCTGCTCTTTCTCTCCCAATCTCTTTCTCTCTGGGCTCCAGGAGGTTTGAGGTGTCTTTAATTAGCTAACAATGAGCTGTGAATCTCAATTACTGTACACTCCACAAGGTCAGAGCTCAGAGCGACTTACTGACGAAGGGCGGCGTATCTGAACCTCGCAACATCTGTGGAACCAATTCGGCTTTTGGACAATTGAAATGAAATGGGTTTTTCAATGAAATTACTTTTAATTTATCAGATTACCTGGAAAAGCTTAGACGTTAGCATTGTGCTCTGTGTGATTTCCTGTTGTAGACAGCATAGACGTGTTGTTATCAACAGTGAAGGACTGATATATCGGATTCAAAAGTTCCTACTCACGTTTTTTTTTTGATAAAATGCAGAGTGGTTTTTAATAGCTTGACTCTCTCTCACGCTTTCCACCGAGAGGAATGTGACCTCGCAGTTAGCGGGTTGTGAATCATGGGAGGAATTGAAACTTTCTCGGACAGGAGCAAAAAAACAGGTGGAATGAGAGGATGAGAGACAGCCGATAAATTAAAGGCTCTGAGAGGCAGTGCATTAGGAAAGGGGGGCGGCCAGGTTCTCTTGGGATCTGATAGGGGTCATAAGGTCATAAGTCTGCTCAGGAAAGAACTTGCAGAGTTAAAAGCAGATCAGGGAGTCCTTTGAAGGAGATTTTGCTTTCCTTTACGGTCCCTAGGTGCCCTCATATTGGCACACATATGGACACAAATATTGAGTGTACACACATGCACACTGCTGTAAAATACACTGCGACTCAGTCAGGCACCTTTTCCTGGGGTCATCCTTACAGGAGAGAAGTGCTCCTGAGAGATTGCTTTGTGAAACACATGTTTGTGGTATGTTACATCATGATTTTGTTATTTGCTGCTTTAATAGGTTTCTTAGATGTTCTTAACTGATCAGCTTTATCTATCATAATTTTACATAAAATATGAACACTAGCTTATGAAAGTTGATGACAACTTTTTCTCATTGGAATTTTTATATCATCAATTATATTATTAAATTCATTAATTTATTTGAATAAATTAAGTATTTACTGTGATACAATTGCATTTTTTATATAAATAACACAGTCATGATTTGTAATATTCTTTTCATATTCTTTTACATATGTTAGCTTTTAGTTTTCTAATAAGGCATAAGCTTCAAAAGAAGTTCAAAAGAAGAGGTTCAAAAGAACGGAATGGTATATTAATATATATATATAAATAAGTGGTAGCAAAATAATGTAAAATATCAAAGATAAATATCCCTGATTCGTAAAATATTAAAAGGGTAGTCAAGTCAATATTTTTCTTTTTTTATGCTTTTAGCAAGGTGTTTGTTGTGAATATAGTGATTATAAAATAATTAAAGAAAAAAAAAAAAGAAATTAAAGCAATTTAGAAATTTAGAAACCAGTTTTTGTGCCATTTTCTATCATGGTGCAGACCAGTGTTATTTTAGTATAATTCAGACACTCTTATAGTTTTTATTAATATTCTGAATCAGTTTTATATTTTATGTTTTCATTTTAATTTTTATTAATGTTTTAGTAGTTTTGTGCATGTGTGTCTGTCCATATAGTTTTTATTCTTTTTTTCAGTTTTAGTTATTTAGTACAAGTTAAACTAACTTAAAATGTTCAGCTAAAACTAACATTTTATTAAATGTATTTTTTTTTTTTTTTTTAAATATCAAACAGGAAAAAAAAACAAAAAACACTGGATATAATGTGGACCATGCAGGGTTAACATTACTTGACTTGAAGATTTGATTTGCTACATCTCTGACACTAGGGGCAGTATAGATTTTACTTCAAGGTTTAAAGGTGAAGTATAAACAGTAATCTTACAATACTCACCAAATATTGGGGTCAAAATGTAGATTAACATGAGCATCACTCTATGGTTCAGAATTTGGCGAGATTGTTGTTGGTATTCTTTGCAGATGCAAACTTGACTTCCTTTCCAACAGGTAAGCCTGGCTAGGCCACTAACTATCATTAGCTTGTTTAGATATTAGCTGGATGGACCCTGGAGGGGGAAGTAGGAGTTTTTTGAAATGGTATTTATGATGCTATAGTTAGTCTGCTTGTCAAAACTAAGACATTGGAGACTGAGAAGGTGTTCAAAAGAGTTACAGCTTTCCAGGGCTCAGAAATATATTTGTCTCTATAAGCCAAGTCATATTAGAGAAAGAATCCCACCATTGTGTCTCTGAAATTGTAATTGTTGATAATTTGTTGGTGAGCAATGCTAACTGTCATCATGTGGAATCCCGTCATATTCCTTCTAGATCATTGGACGGTCCTGCATAATTAGATGCTCTGATGTGTAGTTTCAGGACACTAGGCCTTTTATATGCTGTATAATTCTGAGCACACGCCTAAATATGCTTCAGGAATGGAGCGGTGCCGTTTTTACGAGCACCAGCCAGAGCAACAATTGGCCACAATAAGGAACGGACAGGCATGCCATTTATGTTCAACTTTATGGCAGAAAAGACTTCAGATGGTTAGAGTCTCTTCGCGTTCTGTGATGTCATAATGAAGTGTAAACTGACATGAAATACTGATTATGGTTTCCAAAGAGGAAGCTTTTTCATATTGGGAATATCTGTGTGCGAGTGAAAAAAACCTCAATGGCTTTGCAGAAGCACGAGACGTGTCTGAAACGAACACGAAAGGTTCATCAAATGTACGTTTTTTATATTCACAAAGAACGTAAATCTGCTTGGAAGGCAGTTTCCCGAGCGCTGTGATGACAGCTTGTTATGGCGTGGTTAAGATGGTGTAGATATAAGGAAATGAGTGGCACATCCGTTCGGCTCCTAATGCGGCTGATAAAGACAGACACTTCACGGACACCCTGATTCTAATTAACATGCTAATTGGAAATTTGAAGACAAACAATGGGAGGTGTGCAAGTTACTTTTTGCTGTGGCCTCTCTTTTGTGCTGTTCTAGAGCGAGAGACAGGCGGAAATAAAGCTTTTGTGTTGGCCCATTTCTAATGCAGTGGGTTGAGTATTGAAAAAGTGGCTGTCGACTGGAGACAGATTTAAATAATTGCGAGACAGTTTAAGAAATAATTGAAAGAAGGTTATCAGAATGAACATCTGACACTAAACATAACGAGTTAGCATTTGCAGTAACCTTTTATATTTTTCTGAGCTTGCATGATGGGTCAGTAGGTGAATATTTAAATCGCACTGTAGTTTCTAGCAGTGATTGGTTTAGAGGAAGTAATTAATTAGCATATTTTGAGAATGAACACTGTAATATTATAGACTTTTAAATGTGAGAGAAATTTTGAGTGACGAATTGCTTTCCACCACATATATTCTCATGTCGGCCTCTGTCTTTACGGCTGAAATTGTATTATATTTTTATTTAGTTTTTTATTCATTTTTATTATTTTGTTATCTTGCATTATTTTATTTTATTTTATTTTTATATTTATTTTATTTTTGTCTTAGTATGAAATGTATGTACATATTTCATTAGTTACATTTTCTTCTTTTCTTTTCTTTTTTCTTTTCTTGTCTTTTCTTTTCTTTTTAGGATGAGGTGTATACATAAGTGTACACATTTTTCATTACAGTTACATTTTCTTTTGTGACTTCTTCTTTTATACTATGTACCAGGTTAATTTATTTTATTTTATTTTATTTATTTATTTTTTTTTTCTCTTAGGATGAAATATACATTTTTCATTAAAGTGTCTATTCCAGGTTCATTCATTCGTTCATTCATTCATTCATTCATTTATTCATCTTTCTTTCTTTCTTTCTTTCTTTCTTTCTTTCTTTCTTTCCAGTTGTCAGTATTGTTCAAATGCAGACCAGGTCAGATCAGTTCCACAGTGCCAGGGCAGCACTGGACACATTAGTGATGGCTGGTGACCATCAGGACACTCTTCTTTCATCTGTTGTCTTCAGCCATATGAAAGTAGCAAAAATGTTGCCAGTGTCATTTTTGATTTGTGTTTCAGCAGATTTAGCATGCTAAAAAGACATAATGCATTATAGACCCCATCGCGACCATGACCGGTGCTTCCAGATTTTGTTTTGAGAGCTGTGTTTACTAAAAATAGAAAGAAGCCAAGGGAAGGAGGGAAAGAAGCCTCTTCTTCTCCTCAGCTCAATATGTTGGGTTCTGCAGATGGTACCAGAGTCGAGCCAATCAGAATTCTGGGTACATAACAGACACCAATACATAGAGGTGTTGGTTTGTTTGTTTGTTTATTTATTTACTGGACACACACACACACACACACACACACACACACACACACACAAATGCTATTATGAAATATTAAAACAGAAAAAAATGGATCACAAATGTTATTTTATTTATTTTATATTATATATTTTTTTCCATTTTTGTATTAGGATTAAATGTACATTTATCATTTACAGTTTTAATTTTATTAAATAAATAAATAAAAATAAAGTATATTATTAAGACTGAATATATATATATATATATATATGTGTGTGTGTGTGTGTGTGTGTGTGTGTAAGGAATAATTGACGACGGGCCGTTGAATTATTAGAAAAATAATGCACACCCGAGGTGGTGATGCCGTTGCATTATTATCATTTTTCTAATAATTCAACGGTCCGGAGTATATATACAAATATTCCGCTTATACTACGGTTACCACACCTCAAGACATTGATCAGATGATATATTTCAAGGGATTTGTCTGGTTTTTGTACTTAAATCGCTATTGTGAGTAGGATTATTTCTTCTGCATCTCATCCAACGCCTCCGTTGCTAATTCCAAAACTTCATTTTAGACCTAGTAACTGAGGCTTGAGCCGTTGATAACAGACAAATGCAGTTAATAACTACGTTATGAGAGAGAGAGAGAAAGAGAGATCGAGCATGCGTGAACTAGCCTACCTCTCTGAGTCTGTCTCTCATCAGTGTTCGGCAGCACTAGTGAAACTTTAAGTTCAGTCAAACTACTAGTGAAACTTTTAAGTTCATTTTCCTCACAAACAGTATCGTTGTTACCTCGCTTCGCTTTTGAGAAATG
The DNA here is from genome assembly GCA_039654775.1 of Spinibarbus caldwelli. Classification (NCBI taxonomy): domain Eukaryota; kingdom Metazoa; phylum Chordata; class Actinopteri; order Cypriniformes; family Cyprinidae; genus Spinibarbus; species Spinibarbus caldwelli. The sequence goes on from CM077252.1 coordinate 5,609,514, forward strand.
TCATGTACTTTTAAGTTGCTAAACTATTTACTGACAAAGTCTTGGAAAGAAAGAGGTGGAAAGAAAGAGGACAGAAAATGAGACTGTGTGAAGGGAAGTAAATAAAAAATACTTAGGTGCGTTGCTCGATTTCGTTGCTCGTTTAAAGTCGCGCAGGAAAAAGTCGCAGGTCTTTACACTCGTCGGTCTTCACACAAGGAGGCTGAATACGAGGGCTGAACGCTTCATATGTATATAGATAGATAGATAGATAGATAGATAGATAGATAGATAGATACAGTATCTCACAAAAGTGAGTACACCCCTCACATTTCGGCAATCATTTTAGTATATCTTTTCAAGGGACAATACTATAGAAATGAAACTTGGATATATTTTAGAGTAGTCAATGTGCAGCTTGTATAGCAGTAAAGATTTACTGTCCTCTGAAAATAACTCAACATACAGCCATTATTGTTAAAAAAGCTGGCAAAAGTGAGTACACCCTACGTGAAAACAGCTATACGTTGTTTAATCATGCAAGGCCACATGTCCTATTCATCATGTTCATGTTTTTGTCTGCTTGACAGGACCATACAAATTTGTGAATTTTGTTTTAGAGCAGTTAAAATTTGGTGCTTTGAGTACAATTCTCTCATACTGACCACTGGATGTTCAACATGGCACCTCATGGCAAAGAACTCTCTGAGGATTTGAGAATTAGAATTGTGGCTTTTGAAGCTGGCTTCAAAAAACATACACATGAGTGCTGCCAGCATTGCTTTAGAGGTTGCAGGAGTGAAAGGTCAGCTTGTCAGTGCTCAGACCATACGCCACACACTGCAACAAGTCGGTTTGCATGGCTGTCGTCACAGAAGGAAGCCTCTCCTGAAGCTGGCTCACAAAAAAGCCTGCAAACAGTTTGCTGAAGAAAACCTGTCCAAGAGCATGAATTACTGGAACCATGTCCTGTGGTCTGATGAGACTCAGATAAACTTGTTTGGTTCAGATGGTGTCCAGCATGTGTGGTGATGGCCTGGTGAGGAGTACCAAGAAAGTTGGTAGCAACTTTGGTGGTAGCATCATGGTCTGGGGCTGCATGAGTGCTGCTGGTACTGGGGAGCTGCGGTTCATTGAGGGAAACATGGATTCCAACATGTACTGTGACATTCTGAAGCAGAAGATGATGCCCTCCCTTCAGAAACTGGGTTTTTCAACATGACAATGACCCCAAACACACGGCCAAGACGACAACTGCCTTGCTGATGAAGCTGAAGCTGAAGGTGATGGAGTGGCCAAGTATGTCTCCAGACCTGAACCCTGTTGACCACATGTGGGGCATCCTCAAGCAGAAGGTGGAGAAGTGTCATGTGTCTAACATCCAGCAGCTCCGTGATGTCATTATGGAGGAGTGGAAGAGGATCCCAGCAACAACCTGTGCAGCTCTGGTCAATTCCAAGCCCAGGAGGATTAAAGCAGTGCTAGATAACAATGGTGCCCCTACAAAATATTGACACTTTGGACACAGTTTTGAAGTGTTCACTTAGGGTGTATTCATTTTTGTTGCCAGTTATTTGGACAGTAATGGCTATATATTGAGTTATATTTAGAGGACAGTAAATTTGTACTTCTATACAAGCTGCACGCTGACTACTCTAAAATATATCCAAGTTTCATTTGTGTAGTATTGTCCCTTGAGAAGATATACTAAAATTTTTGCTGAAATGTGAGGGGTGTACTCACTTTTGTGAGATACTGTATTTATGTATTTTATTATGATGAAATGTATGTACATTTTTCATTAGTTACATTTTCTTTATTACAAATGAGTTCATTAGTTAAATTTTCTGTATTAAAAATTTATTCCAGGTATAGCAAAATATTATAAAAAACAATAATAATAGCTGAAAAATATAGCTATAAAATATTTACAATTTAACTCAATGACAGCTATAAATCTAAAAAACACAATTTACTGGAAAATGATGGAATGCAGATTTTTAAACCCATTCTAGCTTTTTCAAATGTATCACAAATAATTTGTGCATTTATGTAATTTCTGTTAGCTAGTGAGATTGTCCTCTGTGTGTACTTTGTGTGAATATGAGGTCTGTGGGTGAGTGGTGAATTACAGTAGAGCCCAAGTTAACATCTGTTTTGCGATGACACCATTACTCATACCGGAACCGTCAAGGACACATAAAACTGTTATTGTGTGAAACTAGGGATATGAAGAAGTGTGTTTTGTAATCATACACAGGTTAAAAGAGGTCTCTATAACTTGAAGGATCACATCACATCATATTGCATCTTGCATGTCAGCTAAAAAACTGACAGCCGTGTGGAACACGTTTTTCTAATGTTTTCTAATGAGATGCGTCTCATTCTGATGAAATATTTCAATTTGTTTTATGACCTGTAATTATGCTGTCACCAGTCAACAGTCCCTTCAGCAAAGACTCAAGTAAAAACAAGTTCAGGTTTGATGATGTGATGGGCTTAAAGAGTGCGACGACAAAAGAGGCTTTTGAAAATACATCATTGTTTTTTTGCTGCAAGACAATGAGCTTGCGTTTTAAAGATTTTCCCAGAGTTTTGACAGATAATATGATGAGTGAAAAAGCACAATACTGCATAACTTTAATCCAGCCTGACGTGTCAACTTCATATTTAATTTTTAGGCTGCATTATAGACAGTAAAGTACAACTTCAGCAACATCAGGTTTATCCAGGAACTGTAAATCATTCATAACTCTTAGAAATGCACTTTTAGGTCTATAATCACGTCATGGGATATTAAATACTTGTGAGTAGGCTGCAATCCCACAAAAGCTCCTCAAATGTCCATGTGAAGGGGGAAAGAAAGGGAAGTGGTGTGTGGCCAAGTATGGTGACCCATACTCAGAATTTGTGCTCTGCATTTAACCCATCCAAGTGCACACACACAGTAGTGAACACACACCCGGGGAGCAGTTGGGGGTTTGGTGCCTTGCTCAAGGGTCTCACCTCAGTCGTATTGAAGGTGGAGAGAGCACTGGTTATTCACTCCCCCCACCTACAATCCCTGCCAGACCTGAGACTCGAACCCATGACCTTCGGGTTACAAGTCCGACTCTCTATCCATTAGGCCATGACTGCCCCAATAGAATAGAATAGTGTTAATTTTTTTTTTTTTTTAAATTTTGGCTTTTAGTTTTTGTGTTGTTGAAAAGTTATATGCAATAATAAGTTTGGATTTTATGTTCATTCATTTATTTCATGTCATTTCATTTTTTTTCATTGTTACATTTTATTTATTGAAAAATGATAGTTTTTATATTATAAAATATGTTATTAAGACTGAAAAATAGGCTACATGTATTTTCAATGGCCAGAATCTATTTTATTTTATTTTATTTTATTTAGTTTTTTTTTTGTTTGTTTTGACAATAAGTTTGCATTTTAAAGATTTTTCCAGAGCTTTGACATAATATAAAGTCTGAAAAAACACAAGAGCGCGTAACTTCAGTCCAGCCTGGCAGGTAAACATTATATTTCATTTTTAAGCTGCATTGTGAACAGTAAAGTACTAAGTTGCAGCTTCAGCAGCATCAGGTTTAAATGGGAATTACAGATCATTTATAACTCTTATAAATGCACTTTAAGGTCTATAATAAATCAGGTCATCATGGGATATTAAATACTTGTGAGCAGACCGCAATCCCATAAAAAACTCCTTCAGAAGTTCTGCACATCCACATCACTCCTATTTGTCTTTTGTCTAGTTTTATTGTGTCGCTGAAAGGTTATATGCAATAATATTTTAAAAACTGTAAATTTTAGGTTTGATGTTGATGAAATTGTTAATCATAATTGATATAATTTGTTTTTATAAATCACAATCTGGGTTTTCCTGATCGCCCACAAACGCCTTCCATCATCCACTGCCCAAGAGCATAAAGCATTTATGCAGTGTTGATATACAGTGAATTCTTTACAAAGTAAATCTTTCAGTAGGAATTACGCCCACTCTATCCCACAGTCCCCTCAGGTTAAAGATGGCAATTCCATTTAACAGCGCCATTCTCCTTCAGCCAAGATCTGTAAGCGAGGAGCTTGAGCTTTGAGACGTTATTTCCTGGTATGTCTATAAAACAGAGCAGTGTTTTAGGTGCTGTTTTGAGTCTTTTCTCAGGTTTAATTGCTCCAGAAGGGATGCAAATTGTGCTGTCGTTCTGTGGTGTCAGTGAAATGCATATAGTTGCACATGTTTGTGCATGTAAGCGTGTATAAAAGTGTGTGCATGTGAATGTTTGTTTGTGAGCCTGGAAAAGGCAGATAGGCTCTTGCTGTTTGTTCAGCTTGCCTGACTCTGGATCAGATGGCTGGTGAACTGTGACCAAAGCTTTCAGCTGAAAAATCACACTCTAATTATTCTTCAATTGTAAATGAACTGCTCAGATAGATCTCATTTTTCATTTGAGTGAATAATTGAAAGAATTTCAGTATTCATTCTGTTTTAATAATGTGACCATTTGCAATTCACAATTGACTGTTCAGGGGTAGTTTATAAAAATATATATATGATGAAAAAAAAATATATATTTTCTTCGACTAGAAACAAATTCCTGAACTCTTTCAGTTAGAATGCCAGAGAAAGCCTCTAAAACATTTCATTAATCATTTCAGGGTAAGTGAGGTTAGTGCTTACAGTATAAGACATATTTCTTTCACTTTCTCCCTCTTTGTCTCTCACGCATGCTAATAAGTCCAAGAATGTATCATCATCAAGTAGAGATTCTTTCAGAATGAAACCTCGAGTCTTTTGCCCACAACAAAGTGTGGCGGTGGTTGAAGATGGATGCGATTCAGACATGAACATGCGGTGGAATAATGCCGCTTCAAAGCCTGGAGCTCTGGTTAATTAGCAGAGGTTCTGTCACACTCATAATAAATCTAGAAGAATTCCCCTGCTATTGTCATGTTGGCACATTGCTAATGATGGCAGTGGCCGTAAGGATGGAGGAAGCTCAGTGTTGAAAGGCTTTTTTTTTTTTTAACACATATTGTTTTTGAAGAACCGTGCTCTTGAAGGAATGTACTCTGGATTTCAGACTTAGTTTTCAGAATGAAAGTCTTTGTATGAGTATTCTTTATGGAGCAAATAATTATTAACACTACCGTTTTTTAAATAATTTTGAAAGAAGAACCAAGGCTCACCAAGGCTGCGTCTATTCAACTAAAAAATACAGTGAAAGCAGTAATATCGCAAAATAACTTAAAATAGCTATTTTCTATATGAATATATTTTAAAATGTAATTTATTCCTGTGATGAAAAGCTGCATCATTACTCCAGTCTTCAGAAATCATTCTAATGCAGTGATTAGCTGCTCATGAAACATTTCTGATTTTTATAAAGATACAAACACTTGTGTGGCTTAATATTTTGTGGAAATTATGATTTTTTAAAAAATTTTTGCCAGGATTCTTTGATTAATAGAAAGAACAGTTTTCAAAAGAACAGTGCTTATGTGAAATAATTTGCAAAAGTGTAAAAAGTCTTTACAGTCAATTTTGATCAATGCAATGTGTCCTTTCTGAAAAAAAATATTCATTTATTGAAAAAAAGTAAAAAATAAATCTGACCTGACATTTTTGAACAGCAGTGTAAATGCAAAAAATAAATAAATAATATTGAAAGTTCGCAAAGTTACTCTTTTAAACTTCAAATGCACTTAAACTTCCACCCTTTGACCTTTTTGTCACCTTTTATTCATATTACAGTAAGACAACAAAGGATGGCATTGGTTTGTATCAAAAACTTGATTTGAACTTGAACCGCCAAAATGAGCACCAAGGCTCAATGTGTCATTTTAGTGACTCCAAAATGGCTTCTAAGTACACAATTACCTTCAGAGAGCAAAAATGTCCTCATAAAATTGAAGAAGAGCTCAGAGTAAAACCTTGCAAAGCGTGTCCGTCAGATTGAAGGTGGCTTGTCCTTGTGGAGAGCTTCATCATTAATCATGGCTGTAACTCTGGGCTTTTATAACGCTGCATTCAGCAGCTGTGCCCTTTCACCACGGTCTTCAGACCCTGAAGTGGCTTTCATTTACTCGCCACAGAAGAGCTTATTGTACCGAGCGCTTTAACCCCTGTGGCTTGAGCGATGCCCATCATGTGCTCTGTTTAGCTGTGTGAGACCTCGCCAGCTGTTCTGGCTTTCACAGGCCTCTCGAGATTTTGACGTAGATTGATAGGATTATTCCTAGAGCACTTGAACACGCTATGACCGCCGTGACACAGTGAGCCACAAGCATTCGCACCGGTGCTAATCAGATGTTCTCCTTGTAGAATTCCTGCCTGTTTTTGGACAGTGGTTGTTGGATGTGTTTCAGGTCAACTTGTCAGCAGATGATTGTACTTGTTTGTTTGGCGTTCACATTCTTAGTTGAGTATGTGAGCAAGCGCATGCATAATCATATATCCTACCACATCGCTCAAAATAAATGAGGTTGAGAAGCCCCTCAAAGCTAGTCTGTCTTACTTTATTGATTTATTATCAGATGAACAGTTTTAACTTTGTATTAAAATAAATGGTGAGTGAATGTCATTGATTTATGGCATTGACTGCCATTAAACATTTGAAACTTGGCTTTTACGACACTCAACTGGAAGACTGATTCAAGTGGATATTGCAGTTAAATTTGAATTACTTCATATTCAAATTAGTTTGATTTTAATTCATTAATTAATTGTACTTTTTAAACCATTTACTGACATTTATGATATTCCATGGTTTCTTTCTTTTTTTTTCACTTTTAATAATTTATTATTTGAATTTGTAATTTTTTTTTAATTGAATTTTTTAATTTAGAATTTTTTGTTCACATCTTATTGGGATTGGTTGTTGTTTAAATGATTATATAAGCACACATTTGCTTTTTTTAATGTAGGGCCCTATGACACAATGCAGTTAAACCTGGACGGAATCGCGGAATCCAGTCATAAAAATTTAATTTATTGTAAAATGCTGAATATCACGGTACTATTTCATTTGAGTAAAGCTATTGTCATATCATATACACACAGAAACTTAAAGGTCCTCATGGCAACCCGTCAAAACAAAAGTTTGGTTTAACTGAAATACACAAGATAGATTTTTCAAAAAGAATTGAAAAAATAAATTAATAAGGCTAGCATAGAATTTGGTAAAAAATAAAACAAAACATAAGAAAAAAAATAAAACATTTCTAGGGCGCTAAAATTATTATTATTAACTTTAAATACATTAATTTTAAATTGTATAAGTTTCATGATTTTAATTAAGGCATGCTGTTTGATTAATAACATTTAATTTACATGCTTTGTAGGACAGAAAAATCACAAATTAGATCTCATTTCTTTCGCTTATACAACAAAGAGATTAAGTGGATAACAAGTGGAAACTTCTTGTTTTAGGTTCCTGCTTCTGATTTTTTTTCCCCTACAAAGAAAGATTTGTCATGATAGCACAGTTTGAAATCAAAAGAGATCTCAAAATGAACTCAAAGATTTATCATCAGTGTCCTGAGATCTCTTTAATATCTCAGTTGATTTTCTTGTACAAAAATGAGAATAAGTGGAGAACAAATGGAAACCTCTTGCCTAAGGTTCCTGCCTTTTTTTTCCCTCTTGAGAAAGCTTTGTTCTTTTTTTTACTTTTCGTCTCATTTCGAACTGTAATCCAATTTGCTAAGATAGCAAAGTTTGAAATAAAAAAAGATCACAATTGAACTCAAATCTTTACATTTTCATCAAGTTTATGCTTTTTTACATTAGTTGTACAGCTCTACAATACACTGTTATTGTATGTCAATTGTTTCTATTTATATTTCTCCTAAGACGCCTTAGGAGAAACATCTGAGAAACTTGAGACTTTCATCGATGTTGAAACTTCACTAAAACTTAACTAAGAATTACATTAAGTCTTATATAGGCTATAAAAGAGTAGTAAAATGTGGGCCAATACTAACAACCTCAAGAGCACTATAGATATGTCTATGGCCTTAACTTTATTTAATATCTAGATGCCAGACGGTCTGGTTCTCCTAAGCTCTCTGAAACCACCCTCTAATTTCCCATAACCATTTCTCCCCCGTTCTCTGTCTGTACGTCCCGTACAGAAGGAAAAGCTCTTCTGTAGTCTCTCATTATGATGCTTGGTTTCCTGCCCACTGTGTGGACCGCAGTGCCCTCATCTGCATAATCCCTCCCTTGGTACTTTTCAATACGGGAGCTAATCAGACCCACAGAGAACCGCGGACCCTGGTGTGGTCCGGCTGGAGCCCTGATGATATTTACTGATGGTAGTGCTTTGCTAAGGATAGCGTCCCTATTATTGTTGCTTGTACTTGAGGTTAAAGGTTTGAACAAATTCCTAAAACTTGTGTGTAACTTGAATGATAGTTGTTGGTGATTCTTGCTCAATTTAAATGTAGATAAAATAAAATAAATAAATTATATATATATATATATATATATATATATATATATATATATATACACACACACATACACACACAATAAAATATATATTTTATTTAAATATATTATATTTATATATACATTATTAATATATATATATATATATATATATATATATATATATAATTTTTTTTTTTTTTTTTTTGGGGCATATTTTATAGGTTTGAATTTAAATTCTATACCTGTGACATTTAACAAAATTGAATTTTATAGATTTTATAAAATGTTTATATAAATATTAAAAGTTAAATGTTTGTTTATTTGCTAAAGTTTTTGGCTTTTTTAAAACAGATTTTCTATGCTTCGGAACCTCAATTTCAAAATTGTGAAATTTAAAATTTCAGAAATTCAAATTTTACATAAACTGCAACAGAGACACCACATTTCTATATTTTTATACCTCTATATTTAATATTCTTTATTTATATTTTATATTCTATTTTATATTATGTATTTTATATTCTATATTTTTAGGCTTCAGAACTTCAAATTCAAATTCAAATTTAAATTTCTAAAGTTCAGAATTTCAGAAATTCAAATTGTACATAAACTGCACAAGAAACACCATATTTTTATTTTTTTTATACTTCTGTATTTTATATTCTATAATTATGTTTGTGTTATGTTTATTATATATTCTATATTTTTTAGGCTTTTATATAAAATTAAAATTCCTAAAATTAAACCAGATTTTCATATTTTTTATACATCTATATGTTTCTAGCTTTTTGTGAATTGTGAATTGTTTGGTGACTTTGACCAATTAAAGCAAAAACAAATTGTTTTAAAAATTGTGGTCTCTTTTTTTTTCTCTCACATTAGAGTAGTTTGCACCAGATATATGTAGAATTATAGATTTTTGCTGGTTTTACATGAGCACTGTTGGATTGTTGCTGGCACAAGCAGCATGTGATTATTGCTGCAGGTATCAAGCAATATTATTAATTTAAGGTCTTAACACGTGATTTAAACAAGTTTTTAAATTTTTACATCCTGAATGTATTCATAATCAGAAGTAGTATGTTCTCCATGTGTGCTCACTTCCTCTTTCCATCCACACAATCGTTCAACATAATCTTTGGTAATTTGCAGTCTGGTTGCACTGTTCACATATTTCTTTCTCTCTGCACGTATTCATTTGTGTCCAGTTCATTCGTGTGACTTAATTAAACCCCTTTCATAAATCAGGGCTTTAAGCTGAACTAAAAATGAGAAATTGCTATCAAAAAAGAGGTGTGTTAAACACGGTAACTCATTTTCTTTATAATTCCCTTGCCCTCTCCTGCCTTAAAAAATAATTCACAGACTGATGGCAGACTCAACAAATGGCCTTGATTTTTAAAGCCATTAAGAAGAACGAATCCAATTGTTGTTGTTGTGTTTATGTGGGTTGTCTGGGTCCACTGTTATTGAGCTAGTACATCACCTTCTTCTTAAATCAATAAAGCCAGAAAACGAGAAAGCAGGGTGTGTGTCTGAAAATGAGCGGACAGCCGGGGCTTTGGGGTGCATGGGGAACATCCTTCCAATGTGCCTATGTAGACGTGTCAGCTAGCTGCATAAGGTTCGGTTTAATTAGCCATCAGGGGAGGCAGGGCTTTTTGGATTGGTTTGTGTGGATCAGGGCCATTTGAATCTGAGGGAGCACCAGGTTTTTGTTTGTGTGTCCTCCAGGGCATCTGGGCACACCACCTGTTAATGAATCATGAAGTATTCTCTCCAAACCCACCATAAAGCCATATTCTACAGTAGACAGTTTTGGAGCTAGAATGTTCAAGGTTTCCTTGTCTACATTGATTCCCCTTCAGGATATACAATGTTTTTTTTTCTATTTTTTTTTAGAAATATGTTTGAGCTTTCTATTTTACAAAATATCTGATGTATAGATGTTTAAGCATAGAAATTTGTGTGTAGCTGTCATGTAGAATTTTGTAGATGTTGGTTTTTTCAGTTCTTTGGAATACTGTGAGTTGTGCTAATTCTGTGTAGAGATTACATATTGAATAAAAGCTTTAAATGTGTCTATGCTTGTAGACCTGGTACTAAAATCTTATTTATTGATTAATTTGCATTACAAAGAACTTGGGTTTTGGGGTTTGAACAGAAAAGCCTGATGGTATGTTGAAGTCAGTATGGTGTCTATTCACAAACAGACAGACTCAAGTAAATGTTTGAGTTCTATGTGTTTGCATGCTTGATGTTAAATGTTCATGAACTGTCCTTTAACAATGCTAAAAGTGCAAAAATGTTGTATTTTGACTGCTTGAATGCTTCCAACACAAGCTAGCCAACAGTCTCATGACGGTCACGACCTTGAGATCCTGTGAATGTACTCAGCGAGGTGTTTGTTGAAAATCTGCCATCTCAGCATATAGCAGGCTAAAAGTGTCATTTCATTAAATGCATCAACAGAAGTGCTAGCTACTGTGGCCCAATTCATAAAATAGGCATTTGAATTCTCCTGAAAATCATTCAAACACTCAATTATGACTTTGAAATGTTGAAGGATTAGCATTATTTGTTAGTGAGGTTTAGCGACAGGGTGAACGGAAGGACAGACAGTGGTCACACTTCCCCGAGCTTCCTTTTGTTTTGCCTGTCTGCCGTTTTATCTCCGTAAATGATGCCAATCTTCATTCACGGTCATGACGGTCTTGACAGGATGCTTCCCAGTCATCTGGCCCATTCTGACCCTCTTTATATTAAACAGGCCCCTTCACCTCCCCTCATCCCAAATTAACCCCCTGTCAGTGCCCAACAATGGAAGTGGGCATGGCTCCAGTCTGATTTATCCCACACTTCGCCATGATGGGGGGCATCTGCCACACCCCCTGCCCGGTCCTCCCTTTCTAAACCAGGCGTAGAAGAAGGCTGTCAGTCCATCTTCCAGAAAAGCGACATGCGTTGATTGGGGAATTAGTTTTAGTCAATGACTGTATACAGATCTAAATAGGGTGTGTGTCAGTGACTTTGTGTGTATTTGCAGTTGGGTCATCCTAGTTCTCCCCATGCGCTGCAAGAGAGCACACATCGTCACTCCTCAGACATACACATAGACGTTCAGGGCTAACTGCACCTCTTTAGGCCTGTGAAGAGAAGGAAAACGCCATATTTAGGACTTGCGCTCTTGGGATTCTCCAATGGATTAATGGCTAACAATTGAGTAACACCTTGGAGTGTCTATATATTTGTTTTGGGGAGGTTTGAAGTGCTTTCTTGACTTGATAATGCAGTTTGGAGGTTGCAATTGCAGACCTTTCAAAAGTCACTGTCTGCAGAGCCTAGTACTGCTCATCTGTTGGTATCAGGGATACTGGGGCGCTACCGTGTCGCCGTTGGCCCAATACTCTTTGCTCGAGGACTTAGAGTCTGTGTTACTTCCAACAGACACGGGGACTCAGGAGGGGACTAGCAATAGGGCCACAGAGGCCCCCACTGCAGAACACGATGACGACAACTCTCTGGGCTACACAGGTACTGCTTCTTATTTCTTACCTAAAATACTGCTTTATATTTACCCTAGAAGGGCTTCTCTCAAATATCTTTTTTTAAATAACATGTTTGCTTTATTGTGGGTGTCGTTTCATCTCTTCCATGAACTTTTGACTTTTTTGTAAGATATTTATTGGTGCCTGGTGAGAACATGAAGTTGATGATGTAGATATGACCCGTTTCAGATCCAATCATTGCAGGTCCTTCTGCTGAGTCTCTTATTCCGCCTGGATTTCCATGGACTTTGCATAACCTTCACCTTAAGTCTGTTGGTGCATCTGTGCTGAGCGAGGTCTTCCCATTCATAAACAGATTATATTCTTTACAAATGTTGCTTAAGTCGAGCTGTGGAAATTGAACACCCTTTCTATGTTATTTTCGGGAGATAAGCCTAGAACGTTCTGACGCTTGTGACATGAAGGAGCAGAGTCAGCCAGAACCTCAATTTCCAGATTAAATGCACTCAGATGAGATGAGTCAATCGGTGAGTGAAGATCCCTGACCCTTTTTGCTTAAGTGGAAATAGAGTTCACCTTCTAGGGGCCCGGGGGGCCAGAGCAGAGAGTCTACTGCAGTGAGTGTGGTGTTATGTTTGGAGAAAGCTTGCTAACATTCTTACCTTCACTGGAGAAACAAGCTGATAAGTGAAAAGGCGGCTTTAGCTACGTGGGTGATCCAGTGGAAGATGAGAATAGCTGGTACAGAGCGTAGAGAATGACACTACAGCCTCAAGAGAGCACTCTGTTTCACAATCTCACAAGGACAGAGATATAGCACAGATGATACTTATTGCCTGCCTGACTGTGTTATAAAAAAGGTACCGTTTGAGTATCGTTGTGAACATTTCTTTAGTATCTTTTATTTCTTACATTGAATTAGTCTTTCTCATTCATAATGCAGTTGTAGAGCTAGAGCATTATAATGTTAAGTGCTGTCAGGAAACATAGCAAACTCTTCAGTTACTTTTAAAACTTTTATAAACATTTACAGAGCTCTTTGTATATATTACTGTAGCTCTGTGTTAGAACCTGCCTTAGTCTCATGCTAAACAATGCTGCATGTATTTGATCAAACACAATGATATTGTGGAATATTATTGCAATTTTAAATGACAGACAGACATTTTTTTTCTGTGACGGCAAAGCTGAATTTTCAGCATCATTATTCAGCGTCACATGATCCTTCAGAAATCATTCTAATATTATGATTTGGTGCAGAAACCTTTCTTATTATTATCAATGTTGAAAACAGTTGTGCTTAATATTTTTTTTGTGGAAACAATGTTTTTTTCAGGATTCTTTGATGAATTGAAAGTTCAAATATAGCATTTTTTAATGCATCCTTGGTGAATAAAAAGTTTCTTTCAAAAAGGACAAAAAAAAAGATGGAAAACATTGATTACACCTGTAATTTGTTCAATACTAGACCTGTAATAGTATAAAATAGTTTATCTGCTATCCATTTATGCTATATATCTATATATTTATATGCTATATATAAGTACTGCACTCCTTCTCTTGCATCGTCTTTTTTGAAGTCAGTCGTGCATCATGTTTCTGTGTATGTAGAATGTTCCAGATAAGTCACTTAGGATGTTCTATTTCAAGTTCTATGTTGTTATAGAAAGTTGCCTATGTAAGTAGTATGGAACAAGGCAGTTGAATGGGGTTTTCAACAGAGCTGTAATCTTTGTAGACTACTTTTGTGCAAAGAATAGCCATGTAGTTCTGTCTCAAAAGCCCTTAGCCCCAAAAATGAGCATCAAAGATGCATCATGTTGGCTTCATTTTGTATAACTGTTTATGAAGGCAAACAGATCTCTTGTAAGAGCACTGAGATGCTATTTATTCCAACTCTTTGGAAAAGAGACTGTAGGGAAGTACGAAAATTGAAGGTCAACACAGCAAATGTTTGTCCAGACATCTTCGGCATTTCAAATATATGCCATGAAAGCTTTCTGTACCTCTTACCCTTATTGAAGATTGAATCTTGGAAATAGAATGAAAAGCTATGTATTGGACGGTGTGATAAAGAATGTCAACCGTTTGTGATATGTACTTTTCATGCATCTTGTTGCAACAATGCTGCACACGCTGCCTATAACTTGTATGTGGTGGTTCAAAATGCACCTGGTTGTCTGTACGTGACAGTCTGAGACTGGATTAATCCCGTCTCCTGTGCATCCTCATTATGAGGTCCTGCTCAGGCCTAGAGTCCTGACCTTGAAGGCCCCACAATCATTAGTATGACCGCCTTCCTAATGCCTTGTATTATTAGGGCCATGGTTTCTGCCTCAGGGACGTGCAAATGCAAATCTCCCTCACGTTCGGGGTTAAATTTTTCCACCCCTTGTGGAACACAAGCACTCTTACAATGGAGCTTATCCACAAAGCATATTCCCCACAAAGCGTTCGCTTCTCCCCAGGGCGGAAAACATGGAAAATACGGGTCCTTCCTTTAGGTCCGATCCCACTTGAGATGTAATTACCTCCACCACAGTCAACCAGAGGGTTTTCTCCGCAAGAGGAGAGGATGTGGGCACTTCTTATATTCGTTTTTCCCCATCCAATCTCTTTTCATCACAAATCCTGGAGCTTAAGTCACCCCGTGTCCCAGGAAATAGGGCCATCAGGCTAAACTCTCAATGCTGAACCAGGCTAATTCTGTCAAGAGCAACTGGAGTGCTGTGGAGAATGAAAGGAGAGGACTAGTTGGAGATAAGAAGCTGGTGGTGCTGAGGTTCTCATTATTCTGCAACACGTCTGTTTGGCACAGGATAAAGAATTTAAATTTGTTTATTATTGCAGCTGAGATTAGTATGGGTGCAGGAATGCAAAATGGTCTCGTCGTTGCCAAGTGCTAGCTAAGCGCCATTGGGTATACAAAATTAAATGGCTTTCAATATTCCAAAGAAGCAGTCATTTTTAAGCTTGAGTCATAAGTGGCATGCACTTTCCTGAAGGAAAAAAGACGAGAGGGAAAAAGAAAGTTCAACGCCCCTGTTTTTATGTTGAGTCTGGAGGTCCATATGGTCCCCTCGTGACTGTCAAATGAGTTTGCACCCAATTTGCAGATTTTGGAAAAAAAAATATAAATCTCTTGCTGGTTTCAAACCAGCATATTCAGAAATGCTGACATGTAGCTTAGAAAAATTCTGACGCACATCCGACTAGCCATTCTGTAGCAAAGCTATATTTAAAATGCAATTTCCACAGAAATGACAACCTCCATCAGTTTATTTGAATACGGCAGAAAATCACCAAAAAATCCTTGAATAACTCAACAACACTACTTTAAAACTCTCCAAAACTTCCCAAACAAGGGGGTGGCAGAGAACTTTCAGCAGTACCAGTTGCCACAGGCAAAGTTATGAAAGTGCATCCAAACAATCGCACATTTTACATTCACACTGTATTTCTCCCACATGCTGTTTTGTCATGGAGGAGTGAATGTGTTCAGACATCACAGGCCGGACTCTCTGCTTGCTGGGGCATGAGAGTACGAAGAGGGTGAAAGTTCTCCCTGAGTGTCATAAATCTGCATGGCACCTGCTCCCCCGCACTCCTTCGGCGCGTGTTGTGAGGTCAGTGGCACCGCATAAGCTGTACATCATATTTATAGTGCTCATCGCTGCAACCTGCGTGTTTTGGCAGCTGATGGCAGCAGGGAGACAGAAAGAACCCTTGCGGTGTTTCTGTCGGAGGAAGGACGTGCTTTTAAAAGCAGAGGACGTGAGAGGGAATGTAAGAAGTTTGGGAGGTTGGACGTTGGAGCATGTGGGAAGGAGAGTGAGGTGAAAAGTAACTTTTTGGTCCATTACTGCAGAGATCTGTCTCACATGTGAGTTCCAGGTGTTAGGCCATGTCAAACATGTTGTAAATCCACCCGTTTGTGGTGGAAATAAATCCACTTGAGGAAAATATATGAATTTACACATGCAGTAGCAGATGTTTTTGTACGCCAATGTGATTTGTAAAGTAAATGCTCAAGAATATGTCAGTTTTTCCGTAAATCAGAAAGAAGCACTGTGCGCATTCCTAAATAAATCAAATCAAATTGAAGTACAGGGTTTTCAATATATTTGTTTCTACGTTTGGGTCATTCTAACCAGTCAAAAGCCATACTTGCTTCACTCTGTTAGAATGAATATTTTAGACTCCATTTGAGACTCAATTTTTTGGTGCTGAATTAAATGCGGCATCTTGGTCTCTTGGGTTTTTGCAAGCTGGAAAACGAATGGAGGCAATTGATGGGCATCACACCTTTGCAAAGGCAAACCAAATTTTGGATGCGCAACTCTTGTGCGTTGACGTGTAATGACGTTCTTCCTTCGTCCAAAAGATTGGCAGTTACTTCCACTCTTTTGTAAAACCTTGTGTTTGTACCAAGGGTAATGTGGGAACAATCAGCAATAGTGCCACTTGTGCTTTCTGCACAGTCATGTTTTAAGCATTACTCAGGATACATACAAGCTTTGATTGAGGAATATCCAGTTGTCCTTGCTGCAGTGTAGTATAAAGTTCCCCAGGTTTGTTCCCGCTCTTGCTCTGCGGGGCTGCGTTAATAATTCAGCAGGACTGTTGGTGAGGGTCTTGTCCAACAGCTTGCGAGGCACCGATTGGTCGAATCCCCCGTTGTGAAGGTGGGGAGGGCACATGGAAGCCAAAGACAAAGGCAATACTTGGCTCGGTTTCTCTTAGACAGCTTCTCCTTTCATTTAAGCCTCTCCAACCAGTAAACCAATTAAGCCAATTAAGCATGAAAACACAATGCATCTTGTTCTTGCCAGTCTGCATAAAGGATACGGAGAGAGCAGGGGGACATGCTTCTTTCTGATGAGGCTAGTTAGAGATTGGGACAAGCTGAAAAGTCCCATAGTCATCCAAAACACCATTGTTTCTTTGTTAATGTATCTGGATCCTGTCAGCCTGTTACTCCTGGTGCACTCATGCATGGTATTGTGCAAATTAGATATCGTAGAGGTAGGCTCACTGTCAGCATATGTGAAACCACATAGCATGTTCAGTCCGGTTGTTTTACCAATACACAGGTGAGACGCAAATTCATATTTTTGTGCAGTTTTAATTGTGATCTTCACCATTCTCATGCCTCAGTCAGATTCTAGTGTCTCTGTCTCTAGAAAAGATACTGGGTGCTAAAGGGGATTCAGCCCACGCAGGCAAGCGGAAATGCAACAGCCTGTTTACCCGCTAGCCAAGCTTTTGTGTCTCCCAATTGCGGCGTAATGCAAAGCTCCCGCGTTCTTTTGCACTTCCCTCATTTTGCCGTCTGTCTTTTTTTTTGTAATGTTAGTTGTGGCAGGGTTCTGCATGGAGGGCCTCTCTGAATGGCAAAACAGAAACAGATTTGTTCAGCTGAACAGATTTGTTCAGCTCGCCCCCCAACCCATCCACCCCCATTTCTGAAAGCACAACACAGGGTTTGTAATGAATGAAGAGAATGTCCTTTTTATGCTGTTTTCGTGCAATTCTAGTCCTTCGTTCTTTGTGCGCTTTCCTGTCGGATGTATTTTTGCATTCTATTGTTTGCCCGAGAAATGTTTGTCTCTGTTGTGCCTCACCTTTGTATAGCTTTTTTACGTCCTTTAAAAGTTCTCAGCATTGATTAAAAGCATTTTTTGTTGTTAAACTTTTTTCGGTAGATGTTTTAATGTGAATCTGTGGTTGAACCGTATCCTGGTTGCAACCCAGATGGCCCTCCACGAGACATTCTTTCCCAGTGACAACACTTGCGCTGAAGATGTCCTGAGAGATCGCCCGAAACTAGCTTGGTTGTTTCTTAGCCAGGCTGACAAGTCACGGAAGTTTTCTGCTTGGAGGAATCTCTGGGAATGACAGGGTAGCACTTAGCGCCCCACAATGTTTCCCAGTCGGTGTGGCCTCGTGTCAGAGGTCTAAGGGTAGAAGCTCAGCGACGTCCTCACAGGATTCACTCCTCATCTGAGGTCTGAACTGATTTGTCAGTGCCCGTGTGGAGCTGCTCTGTATGCGTTATGGCAGACAGGCAGCTGTGTGATCTGCATTCCTGTACTTCACTCAGATGATTTGCTGTCTTTCATTATAGCTGGGTTAACACAGTGACACGGCAGATGATTTGTGTCTTCCTGGGAACTTTTTTTTTGATGATCACTGAGATGATCTTTTTTCCCTTTGTCCTGTTTAAAAAAAAAAGAAAAAAAAGAAAAAAAAAAAGGTGACTAAAAGAGTTTTTATGGGATAAGAAAAAAAATTGTCTAAGGACATCAACCACAATCATCTTCCAGTGGTTTAGAATAGAAAATCTTTTAAGTATAGTAATCATTTTATGACGTGTCGTTATAAAAAGTAGGAAACTCAATTCTGTTCTTTTGAGCATCTTATCTGTTTTCAGCACCTGGAGTGAAAAGGAAGCATCGGGATAGTATATTGAATTTTAAATGAATTCTGTAACTTTACATTAAATAAACATGATTTTGCTTTCAAGGACAACATCTGAAAGTTTTTGGCAGGAGTGGTAGAGGATAAAACAGCCAATAGACAGTTTACTATGGTCTTCCTCACACTATAAATGGACTTGCATTTATCTAAATACATATCTAAATGAGTTATTTTAAAGGGTTTCAGCTAGTTATTGCAGTATTAACAAACAAATCTGCAAAACACCTCTCAAATCTCGCCCAAGCTTTCCTGAATGAAATCCCAAGATGCACTACTCACCAACCCCCGATGAGATAAAAATGTGACATTTTCCTCTTTCATGTTTGGAAAGCGAGCTTTTCTTCTCTCTATGGGGAGTATTGTTCTTGGAGAATGTTTTTGTTTTAGCCTGTGCTGTTTTGTTAGGTGATGCCGCTTGAAAAGGAGGCGTAAAATAGTCTTAGTCAGGGGGAAAGGGAATGTGTTTCTCTCTCGCTCGCTGCGTGTGTCAAACCCTCGCCCCCATACCGATACGGCCTAGGGTTGATGAGGGGGGTCCGTCCTCATTGAAAGAGACGCCCCAGCATGGAGTCCGAAAGGGACCCCTTTTTCTCTTACCCACACAGAGGCATCATAAGAATAGAGAGAACATCCACCAAACCTTGCTTTGAATATCAAACAGAGCAAACAGGATAAAGGTTATTATGTGTAAGATATTGAAATCCGAAAAAGGGGAGTGGCTCTCGCTGACCATATTGTCTATAGTGTCTCTGTTTGAGCTTGGCTCATTAAAAAAGTTCCATCATGTGGTGAGATAAGAAATAAAGCGTCCATGACAGGGAGTGAGGAGGTTTTGTTTGGTTTTTGGGAAGATTGGGATTAAAAACTGGTCTGGAGTTACCTAGTGAATAGTTTTTTTGGATAACTCTTGGATCCCAGAAGGAAAGTTGGTGCGTTAAAGTAGATATTCGTTTACCAGCTTCATTTAGCAAACTTGAAAATAATCTAATAAGCGTTCACCATGGAGCCCATTACTCTGGTCGTTTCTGTTTTGGCAATGTTCGTCATGATGGGCGTCCAACATGGAGGAACTCCAGGAGTTCCTCGCCACGCAAGCCTCAGGAACCCATCAAACCATTGGTGTAAGCGTCTACGAGGAAGCTCGTTAGGAGACCATCACGGCCCCACGACACCTCGTCATCACAACAGCAAGGCACATAAATGCTACCAGGTCTTCCAGAGTAAGTTCACAATAAATGCATGTGTCTGACATGAGGGTTAAATTAGCAATGAATTATGCCTGGAGTTTTATGTTTGTACGCTGATTCAAAGTCGATGTACATGTTGTTTCATGCTGCTAAGAAATGTTGAGCTCTTTTGATGAGGGTTTAACACTCTAATGAACAATATGTTAAATCAGTGAGCTCAGTTTTTTTTTTTTTTTTTTTTTTAGTTTTTGAGGGTTCTGGAAACGCTACACAGGAGGTTTGATGTAGAGGAACAGAGAATTGTATTTTGGCTGTCCTTCTGTGTTCTTAGAGGACAGGTGAAGAATGGATATTTGGCTCGGATGTTGGACGCACTCTTCTGTCTTCTCAACATAAAACTGCCATAGCCACCAGTATATCAGGCTGTTTGAAAAACTCTGGACTGGTGAAGGTCAGGAACTATGGTGACGGGATGTGAGATAGAATATAGTCACAAATCTCAGGGGAAGCTTGATGTGAATGGACTGTTGTTTACTGGTTTAGAGCTATGCCTTCTTAGTGTTTTTCGGGGGGTTATTATTGGGGTTTTTTTGGCAGGGGAAAGATTAGACTCACTGCACTGTTTTTTTTTGTTTTTTTTTTCAGATGTTCAAATGTTAATATTTTTGATTGTGAAGTTAAAAACCTTTGAATCTAAAGGCATTTTAAATGGATGACTTGGAACAGAGAGTGTATTTGTGGTGAAGTATCTAAAATAAAATTTTATTTTTTGTCACTACATAATTCCCATGGCTTTCGTGTTATTTAGCTTTAATAATTAGCCTATTCTAAAATGTGGAAACTACTCGGAATAAAGAATGTGTAGATGTCCAAAATTTTCACTGGTGCTACAGTATATATTACACTTTGCATTAAGTTGCAATTAAAATTTTTAATCATTCACAGTCCTATCTGGTTTTCACTGTCCTTTATATTAAAAAAGATAAAAGCTCAGAGACAGTTTTAGGATTCAGCCTTAGCCCCTTGCTTGAACATATACTGTTGTGGCTCAGAGGAATATTTCTGGCTTTTTGCAAGAGGATGTGCATCTTACTCAGTATTACATTTAGTCTGTTTGTTAGTATATTTGTTGTGGTGGTTTATTTGATTACATTCTGTTTTGTGAATTCACTGGAGCTGAGGTGAATTTAGATGAGAAATGCATGTGTGTGCAACAGCTTTGTGTTGATTTTAAGAGGGCCAGTGAAGGAAAATGAGGTATAGGAACACATGCAAACAGACATTAATAATAATTATAATGGACTTTTAGATTTAAAGGTACAAAATTGTAAAGTCCCAAAATATGTCTTATTTATGTTCCTATAACTGTATATTTTTATATTCTAAAATCTCTCTCTGAAATTGGCTGCAGTGTAGTGGAGACCAGCAGAGGGCGCTGTTGGGTTACGTATGCGCGCCTGTCAGATGAATGTGGAGAGTCGCGCATCCCTGTACAGTTACTGCCTCCAAAGATCTTTATATATATATATATATATATATATATATATATATATATATATATATATATATATATAAATTAACTCAAAACCTTAATAGAGGCATATGAGTTCAACAAATGCAATTTTGTAGATAAAGACAAACACGCAAACGAACCAATTTGAATCCAGCCTTTCCAATAGATATGCAAATAAACTACTCCGTAAATCCACATAAATGCATCGCCTTTTAAAATAATTAAGAGCAAATTATTCTGTTTCACCAAAGCGGGGAATGTCTTTTAAAATGTAAATTCATTAAAGTTTGATCAAACACACTCTTGCCTTGAGGGAACCGTTTCTTTCAGGGCTGAAGAGGTTAATCAGTGTTGCCAGATCTCTCTGGAAAACTGTACAAATGTAATTACTTGATTTTATTTGTCTTTTATTTTAGCATAAACTTGCATAAGATACACCATGGGTCTGTATTACGTTATAGTGCTCCTTGAAATAAAGAGTCTTTTCAATAGTATATCCTTTTACATAAATATTTAAAATTACTTACATGGCTAATATAAGGAATTCATATGGATACAAAAAAGCAATGGGTCATTCTGTGTTTGTTTTCCCAGTTTGATACAGTGATTTTTATATTTTTATAATATATTGTTATAGAACAATTTTTATAAATTTGTAAACATTCTATTAAATAGCTGATTTATTTTATGTGTTAAGTTACACTGATTTTTTTTTTTTATCAAACAAATACAAGTTACTATTAATTACTAAATGTTAGTCGTTTTACACATTTGAGAAATGCGAAATGAGAAGTGCACACGTTTAATGAAAAGACTTTCTAAAGAAAATAAAAAAGGCAAGGCTATTATAATCGGAACTGGCAACACTGAGATTAATTCTCCCTTGGAACAATCCATTGTTCAGTCCCCGGAGGGGGAGCCTGGGACATACCATGCCGTTTACTATTCACGCTGTTTGAATGAAGTACCGTTGTTTCAAATCCCCTCAGCCCGAAGTGACGGGGACCTCAATGCATAGATCCAAATATTGAAACACTGAGGTAAAAACTGAAAGAAGAGGAAAAAACAAAAGAGGGGAAATATTGGAATTACATTTGAATTTACAAAGCAATGGAAAAGTGGAAGTGATCTACATCCAATGGACTTCAGTCAGCAAATTCTTCAGCATCAGCTTCTTCTGTTCCAATGGAAACTGAAGTTCCTGAGTTCGAAATGACTTGTTTCTGAACGATGTGACATCGGTCGTTTTTCTTGGCTGGGGACCTTGTTACATTTAGAACTTTGGAAAAGAGTTCGAGTTCTTTTCTTTTCACTGGCATTCTATGGGATCTTTTGGGATGCTATCAACGGATACAAAGTGATCAACTCTGCGCTTGCAGAATTATTATTGAGGTCATTTCAAAACATTGCACGGTTTCGTTAAACTTTTTTTTTTTTTAGTTTTTCGTTCATTTTGGACTCATGGAGTGCGTGTGTGAATATAAATAAAAAGGATTACTTTCAGATTAACGGGGACCTTTAAAGAAAAAAAAATAATATAAATCAGCAAATCTGCGGAACACTCAAGTATTCTGGAAAACAGAAATATATTGCATTTGGATATTATGAAGGATCAAAAACGCACAAAACTCTGATTTATTTTTGTCTTTTTTATTTTTATTTTTATTTTTGCGGATTACACACAGCTCTCTAAACGCGAATATTTGAACGATGACGGGGAGAGTTACTGTATTCGTGCTTTTTATCGCAGTTATACACGTTTGCACAGGTACGTACATTTAGCTGAATAATCTATTTTGAACGAGCACTTTCAGCAAAGTTTCTTTAAAACTTGAGTGAAATGGGGTGAGCCCTTGGATGAACGCTTGACATTTGCGAGTCTTTCAATACTGTGGTGATAAATTGCGTATGTAGCCTAATTTCGTACAAGTTAATGTGATTCTGTTTTATATGAGACTTAGCTGTATCATTGCCTACTTGGCGAAATGATCACGAAGTTATTTTTTTACACTGCATCCCCCATTTATCATGCTCTGCTAATGTAACAGTGGTACTCACTGAAAAGCATTATGTTGGCATGCTTGCTTCAGAATCAAAACGTTTACTTTGCTTTAAGATCACGATGTTTCCTCAGACTTTAATAAAGCATATGAGAGCTTTAGTTCTATAACTGTGCTTGAGGCGTAACTTTTATTTGCTATGGCATTTAAAATCTGTTATTGAGGAACTGCTAGCCAATTCTCATTACCTTTTAAAGTTTTTGCACAGGAAAAGTGAACAATGAGAACGATTTTGTCTTTCTTTATGATGCTATCCTGTCAGTGTTGGTCCAGTGATTATATGCTAAATCAAAATTACTTCAGTCAGCATTAGTTAGAAACAGTGCTCCCTTGGTTTTGACTGAAAAAGTCATGTAAATCTTTGGTTAGGAAGTGTTGGAACCCTGTAGAAATGTATTTTAAAGTCTTCTCGTTGCAAGCAGTGGTTTTTAAGGTGTTAAGAAAAATTTTGAGGAACCACCGTTGTTGAGGTAGCCTACATTGTGGATGCCTTGCTTCCTTAATGTGTTTTGTGGTTATGCCAAACCCGTTTGTCTTGTTCTTGTGAATAAGAAAATCATTTGTTGCTTTAACCAAGCATGTGGGCAAAGTTCACTTTGGCTCTTGAAGTTTATATTATTTTATTATTCGTCTTTCATTGCTTTATCATTATTTTTACATTCACCATTCTCATCGCCACCCTTTGACTTTCATTAATGATTAATCATTCAAGTCATTATTCTTCTATATTTGTATGGACAGACGTTTGTTTCCGGTAGCTTGGTTTAAACCATCCCATAGCCGTGGCTAGACCATCCCATTCTGAGATCACTGTCCCTCCTTCAGTTTCCAGCCTCTGGCAGGCCCGGGTGGAACTGCTCTGAGCAGAGATTTTGACAGAAACCTTAAACCAAATGTAATAGACCTGCATAATCCCGGTTGACGTTCCCCCTGATCTGCTTTAAAGCTCTGCTAAAACAAACCCTGGGCCTTTTTTATCTGCAAACCTGGTAACACTGTCACAGATTTAACTGGATTCCTTTCTCTTTGGGTTTTCGGGCATGTCAGCATAGACCTGGTGCTCACTGCACACTTGCTACTTTGAGGAAACTTCGCTGTCAGGCAGGTCCCATTGACTGTGAATGGGTCTGTTTGCAATGCTGCTTTAATGCCATGATTTAAAGAGACGGTCTGGTTTAGGAGGCGGTTATGACTTAAACCGTTGATTGCTTTATTTTATTGCTTCAGTTTGCTTTGTGATTATCATTGAGCCTGAAGTAATTGTGTTCAATTTAAAACCTGGAAGAATATCATAGCTTTAAACTCAAGTGTGTCATTTTAAGTACTTTTAAAATGCTCTCTCGTCATTCAGCTTATATGCAGAGATAACAACACTGCAAAAAAATTATTTTTCAAAGCTGTAAATAAACAGATTATTGGACTACGTTTTACAAGGAAATACAATTTCAGTATTTCTACTTCAATATTTCATGTATAGTAAAATGTTTGCCAATTCGTTGTAATTATTTGTGAAATTTACTAGCAATTGAAAATGGTTTATACACCTAATTTTTTCAGTGTTTACGTGAGCCGTTTCTCAGTTGGTTTCTTGAAAAAGTGTAAACATAATAGCAACGTTAAAGAGATTGTTTAATCCAAAATGAAAATTTTATCATCGTTTACTTACCCTCATGTTGTTCCGAACCTGTTTGAATTTCTTTCTTCCACTGAACACGAGAAGATATTTTGAAGAATGTTGTTAACCAGTCAAACAGTTGCTGGTAGCCATTGACTTCCATAGTATTTTATTCCCAAACTATGGAAGTCAATGGCTACCAGCAATTGTTTGGTTGCATTCTTCATAATATTTTCTTTTGTGTTCATAAAAATACAGGTTCGGAAAACCTTGAGGGTTAGTAACTGGTCACAGAATTTTCATTTTTGGGTGAACTATCCCTTTAATAAATTAGTTAATTAATAATTGCAGTTTGCTTGAGCATCCCGACCATCTATCATTGGCTCAACCAATAGCATGAGTTTGGGGCGGGGCTATCTGTTTGCCCGCCCAATGGCAGATAAAACCTATTTGAAGAATTATTATCTTGTGTTTGGTGCATAAATGACACACTTCAGCTTAAAAATGGCTGTTGGACTTACTTTCTGCGATTATGTTGTGCAATTCTGCATACTTAGATAGAAAAGAGTGTGAGAGAGAGAATGAGAGTAACTAGATGGATTTACAACTGCAACTGTATAAATAAAACATAAGGCAACAAATTACAGACTTTTCACGTCTGCTCATGATTACAGATGAAGTGATTGCTTGATTAATGTAATCAGAAATAAACAGCTTAAATAATGTCTATCAGCGAGCTGAAACGGAGAGGAGGATTGTCGAATGAAATTGTATTTTACGAAGGAAATTAATTCAGGGCAAGGCATGGATCCCTTTCCCATGTGCCTTGCTTGTATTGAATTCCGATGGAGTTGCTCTGAGAATTAGCTGTGGGCCGCACCACTGCTGAGAGGCATCTGCGCTTTGAGGAAACAGTGTAGCGCTTTAACAAGCACCCGCAGGGAGAAAGGTCAAGGGTTGTGGTTCGAACTTCACGGTAGGGCTCATCTTCTCTGAGAAATGGAGAAACACGAACTCGTCCCGGTTGTGTTCAGGTACAGAGCTCTGTAATTATGCTAGACATTGTAAAAGTATGTGCTATCATTAGATCCGAAGACAACCGTGTCAAGGACGGCTTGTGTTTTGGCATAGTCAGCAACGGTGTTCGTGATTCGAGTCTTAACCACCGTGCTTTACAGTCAGCTGGAAGATTTCAAGTGCCGTTGAAGGACATGGCGACAGTCCCAACTGTAGATTGAGCGAGGAACCGGATGTTTTTGCACAAGAACGTTGACATATGAGGAGTTGGTGTTGATTCCTGGCTACTGAGCAGTGTTTTCTGCTTGTGACAATGAATGATGGTGTTGTTCTAATCCTTGTCTGTTGTACAGTGAGGCCTGTGAGGACTTGCTGATTAGCTCATGGCTGTTGTGAGGCTGGGAAATGATAGTTAAGACAGAGCACATCCGTCATGTGGCCCTGATTCATGTCTCACCGCAGGAGCCCGTTTTATTACTGTACGTCAAACTGTCCCTATTAGAGGCTCGAATGTCATCTGTTAAGAATTCACCAGCTCTTCCATGACCTCTGAAAATCAGCAGCGCTTAACCCAAAGATGCAATCCGTAATTGATAAAACAGCAAATCGAGATTTTAAGGCCGTGAATAGAGGCTTGTGTTGAGGACAAATTAGAGACTGTAGTGGCTGAAAACATGCTACCAAGACTTCATGCACAAACTTGCACAATATCCAAAAATGGCAATATATTTACTTTGAACAATTAAACATAATTTTGCATTTTAAAAATTAAGCACGCTCCTTTTACCGTTTTTACATTTAAATTACCTTTGCTCACACTGTTGAATGTAATTTTGTTTAGCAAATGTAAAAAAAAAAAAAAAAAAATTCAACAATTGTATATATATATATATAATTATGTATGTATATATATATAATTATGTATATATATATATATATATATATATATATATATATATATATATATATATATATAATTATGTATGTATATATATGTAATTAATGCAAATGTTTTTTTAAATTATTATTTTGCATTTTAAAGTTATGCATGCTCCTTTCCCGTTTTTACATTTAGATTGCTTTTGCTCACACTATTGAATGTAATTTTTTAGCAAATGTCAAAATAAATATTAATTAAAAAAAATTATAATTCATTTAGTAATAATAATCAATGCAAAAATTTTATAATACAATTTTTTGAAAATTATTATAATTTAAAATTTTTAATAATTATGGTAGTTTGAGTCCTAAATTCACTAGTATTTAAAACAGTTTTTTTTTTTTTTATGGTAACATCTTAAGCTGTTTTAATCAGAATTGACTAATTATTTTATGCATGCAACTTTTTTGATAATATTATTTCAGTGACTGCACAGTATATTTCAATATCAAGCTTTGTGTTGATAAAATAGTCATGTATAAAATAAAATGCATGTTTTAGTTCCCTCTTTTAAGTTTTAGACTACACATTCTTCATTGAGCTTTTTTCCTTCAAGATCGCTTTAAATTATTTTTTGGTGTGACAGAAACATTATACGTACAAACATTCCATGTATTCTTTCAGTTTATATGATCAAAGAAGCATCATGCAAAACAATTAGTCAATTATATGGAAATGGCCAGTTATGGAAAATGGCATGTCTGGCATTTTTTGTAAAATCGTTGAGGCATACCATTTATAATCTTTTCTTGTGCACTGCATTGCCAATCAAACAGGTTGAGCCAGGTAGCAGAGACTGTAAACTCAACAAGATAAACGGTACTTGTTTGCATGATACAGGCTAAATGGGCGGCTCTCAAAGGAAGCACAGAGTATTTGCCTCCTCACAAAGTGCCGCACATGTTCTCTGATCTCAGAGCGGGTGTGTCCATATCCGTGTAAGGCAGCAAAACTGAGAGAGAGAGAAAGAGAGTAAGAAACAAAAAGAAAGCACGAAGGAATGTCTCGGGAACGCAATCCATCACGTTAACCCCTGCGGTGCGGCGTGGTGGACGTTGAGATGGATGGTCTCCTAAGTGCAGATAATAAATTGTCAGTGTCTGACGGGGCACAGCAGGCACCAGAGGCCAATTAATGGCCTCTGTTCTTGCAGGTGAGCGATGTATCTGTCTCCGGTGCTCCTTCTCTCTCCGCTCAGGACCTGCACACTGGCCTTGACGACTCACATGTGGCCTAATGAAATGATGTCAAGATGATGAAATCCGTGCGTGGTCGCGCTTGCAATAATAACGGTAATAAGAATATCATCAGCAACTACAGCAATACTAATAACTCTATCGGGGAAAAAAGCCAATTTCGACAAAAAACACCAGCAGTTGTTGCGATTTCCCACCAGGAAGTAGTCTTTGAGAACAGGCCAAGGGATTAGTAACCCTGATCCTCACACACCTGTGAAAAATGACAGCGCCCACTGAGCTGTGTGCGCCACATTCACCTAAATCCCAATTAACGTCTGCCTAAGCCTAATTAGGCAGAATTAAACGACATGGTGCTTCGGATTAGGGGCCGAATGGTGGGTTTACAAATCTATACAGACTCTTGCTGGGCAGGATGGCTAGATAGGGTTCCATACCTTATGTTTATTTTGTACTATCTCCGTGCCATTCTTTTTAAAACCAAACTTACTGATCTGGTTCTCATTCTTAACCTTAAATGAGCATGTGAGAGCTGTTTAATTGGATTAATTAGCAGATGAATTCGACATCGACACTTAGTGAAGCAGCGCGCCCAATGATAAACGCTTCTTAGGGACTTGATGCCCCATACGGGTTTGATTCGAAGCCCTTGGGACGTCCTTTCCTGCAACCGGGTCCACTTGTTTATATCTCCCAGCACTCTTGTGGTATTTTAAACCCTCGAGAAATGCAAGTGTACCCCTTGGGCTGTCACAGGGCCAGCGTGGTGATGAGGGGTAAAGAGCGATGTGGTGCTCGCTGCGTCGGACTGTCTGGGAATGAACTGCGAGATTGTCAGAGACGCTGGAATGATGTTTAAAGGTTGGAAAGGGGGCGTTCTTGATGCCTTGATGGGTCTGGGAGGCTTTTTAGACCAAGATTATAGGGAAAAGGAGTGTTTAGGATGGCTCTTGGCTTAGATCGCTATCTATTCAAAATGAAAATGAGTGGAGCTGGAACATGCGGTTGTGATTAGACCGAAAAATCTGTGTCATCTTGACTCAACATTTGTTTATCTGTAATCCAAATGAAATACGGAACAATATTGCACAACACTGCAATATTTTTTAGGCTTTTCTAATGTGATTTTGAGCAGATTAATGTGGATTTCATGTGGTGAACTTAATATCCATGTTTAAAGATTTTACATTTTGACACTTAAAAAATTTCAGATCATTTGAGGCTTGATATTTGCATTACATGTGAAACTTTGGGTTTACATGTCAAATTTTCTAATCGCATGTGAATGTGAAATTCATCATGGTAATCACATTTGATTCCTCAAAATTTGCTTTCAGATCATCTGAACTTTGGATGTAAAATTATGCAAACACATGTGAACATTGGGTTTACATTCCAAATGTTCCAAAAGCTCTCAAGTGCATTATTGCACAACACTGCACAATTTTTTCAGCTTTTCTAACACTATCCCAATGCTGTCACTGTTTTGAATGTTCTTCATGCACCCCCCCTTTATTTTGACTGTTTTTAAGACTTGCCTTTTTGTTGCCGGTCAGTGCATTGCCTTTGACAGATAAAGCAAGCCGACACGCAGAAAAGCCCTGTGGGGGCTGACACGGGGTTCATGCATTGTGTCGTCTCAACGGGGTAATTGTTAGGCCCAGAGGAAGGGGAGGGGCTTTCCATGAAGGACTTGGGGTCCACAATAGCTTCCCCAGGGAGTAAAAAAGCAGACTGAGCTCTGTCCAAAAACATAAACAGCAAAGAGCTGCTTTTCTGCCACTGTTACATCTCACATCTCGTCTGCATTCTTGAAAATAAAAGTTCTTTATTGGGATCTATGGTTCCATGAAGAACCTTGGAGCCTTTTAATTTGACAAAAGGTTCTTTCGTTTATTAAAATGTTTTTCACACAAGGAAAAGAATGTATCTTCTAAGAACTATTCAATGGAAGGTTATTTGGGGAACCTGAAACAACCATAACAAGTGTGAAAGAGTAAAAGCAGAGTTTTTAGACACGTTTCTTGGGACGAAAAGTAAATGCATGAGCATGCATTACTTGGAAAGATTGTGATTTATGGATTTATCTTGTACAAAAAGAGACATCCGGATTTCGGCATGTTTTGCAGTGATCAGCATTTTGAGCACTTTGGGCTCAACTCAGCCTTTGTTGGGTTGGATGAGCTTGTAGGCATTTATACATTCTTAAAAATTAAGGTTCTTTTTTGGCGTTGATGGTTCCATGAAGATATTTTAACATCCATGGAAACCTTTTCATTGCACAAAAGTTTCAAATATTGGAAAAGGGTTCTTAAATTTTTTGTTCTTTACCCTAAGTAAAGATTGGTTCTTTTAAGAAGAAAGGTTCTTTGGGGAACCCAAAATGGTTCTTGTGTGACATCACAGTGAAAACGGAAAAGTAAATGCGTTAACATGCTTTACTTGGAAAGATTGTGATATATGGATAAAGCACATCTGCATTTTGGCATGTTTTGCAGTGCTCAGCAGTACTTGCTTTGGGCTCAAGTTATCCCAACTCAGCCTTTATTGGGTTGGATGAGCTGTACGCTTTCTGTGGCTCATTTTACAACCTAAAACCTAGTGTTTTCGAAATCTAAAAGATGGCATTGAAGGCCATTTCTTCTCTGAATCTCCCTCCCTTTCCACCTCATTCTCTTTCCTGACAAGATCAGCTTCCTATTGACCATTCTATTTGGGAAAGCCTGGATACACTTTTGAAATGCTAACACTCTCTTTTGGAGGTGTCGGCCTGGTGGGGAGAGCGCAATCAAAAGACTTAAGAGAAGGGTATTAAATTAGCGAGGAAAAAGAGGGTCCGCTAATTAGTAGATTTGAAAACATGGACCCTCCTCCCCCTCCTGGTTTGTTCACCTTCACACATACACAGGCTACCTTTGATCCCCCTCAGTCCTATTGCATTGTGGGTAAGTGATTTTCCTCAATTACGGGGTCTTTTCAGCCATCCCCCTGCTATTTGTAACTCTGCCCGGTCTAATTGGGCTTCTACAGGAAACCAAGTCTGCAGAATACAAAATTTTGCTCATTTGCAAGTGGACCAGATCAGTTTGATACAGTTTGGCAGGCACTGATATAAATGATGTAGATGATTTTAAAGATTGTCTTAGGCCCAGACTTTCATATAAACTTGGTATTCTTTGATTTCCCACCTCATACTGGGATGCTTTACCTGCTGATGAAGAAGCTTTCAGGCCAATGTGAGTGAGAGGCTTGATCAGCATCTTGAAGAGCTCATTGCCCCAGGGCTAATCCCAGAGCAGACAGGGTGTAAAGCAGAATAGCGAGCTCCCCAGACAGACAAGTCCTCCAAGAGGCGTAATTATCCAAGGCCTGACCTTGAAATTGTAGCTGAGGAGCTGCTATATGATGTGCAATCATCTCTAGAGTATAACCATGAAGAAGAAGTGAAGGAATTTGATGTGTTTGCTCAACAGAGTGTGTGCAACAGTACTTGCATATGATCATATCAATCTGGTCTCTAAAAAGTTGTATTCAGATTACTTGAGACTTGACGTTTACATGTGAAATAATAACATAGATGAAATATTTGGGTTTTAGTGTCAAAAATGTGGAATTTTGTGTAAATTAATGTGAATTTCGTGTGGTGATCTTAATATGCATTTTAAATGTTTAAAGACTTTGCGTATACATTAAGATATAGTCAGCTATATAAATTTTCAACCTGTTATGGTGTAAGGGTGTTACAGACCTTTATTTAAAAAGAAAAAGCTCATTTGAAGCTTGAACTTTACATGTAAAACCATGTTAACACGTTACATTGAGTTTACATGTCAAATATTCTGAAATAATGTGATTTTGAGCACAATGTGAATTTAATGTGAGTTTAATGTGGTGAACTTAATATGCATTTAATCTGTTTAAAGATTTTACATATGGATTAATACATGTATAAAGTGTAAGGATGTATAAAATATGCTTAACAGAAATTACAGAAGAAAAAAAAACATTAAATTCACATTAATCACATTGACACGTCAAATTTGTTTTCAGATCAATTGAGGCCATCACATGTTAAACTTTGGATTTACATGTCAAATGTTCTAAAACCACACAAAAATCATGTGATTTTGTGTAAATTAATGTGAATTTCGTGTGTTGAACGTAACGTGCATTTAATATGTTTTAAAATTCTTAAACATGCATAGTCACATTTAATTAGATCATCTGAACTTTGAATGTAAAACCATATCAACACATGTGAAACGTTGGGTTTACATGTTTAATTTTCCAAAACCACTCAAAAATCGCATGTGATTGCTGTTGCTGTGAAATTCATGTAGTGAGCTTAACATGCTAATTTGCATTTAATATGCTTAAAGATTTTACATATGCATGAAGTGACAAACATAATGTCAGATGTGCATCTAATTCTGTAAACAAAAGCTTTCATAAAATGAATTGTATCAAAGATGTCAAAAGTATGTTCATGAGTATAGATTTGGATTAAAATAATTAATCCAATTTATCAACCCAACCCCCCCCGATCTGAATTTGGCTCACTTACAGCATTTGCACGGTTATCAGAAACCAAGCAGAACAAATTCTATGTTCCTGAGGCTTTGTTCACACTGTTCTCAGATATTTGAGGTCTGTGGAACAATAAAAGCCCTAATAGTATAATGCTTGCGCTGTCTGGCTGCTAGCCAAACAGATCCTGTCATAATCTGTGAACTGCTCTTACACCTATTGTTGTCGCTAACTGAAACAAAGGATTTTGGCTTGGCATTAGAGCCCTCACTAGAGAAACCGTTCCACATGCTCAGATTTCGGGTTGGCCTGTGCTTTGCTGATGTAAGACAAGCTGTCTGGCGAAGGTCCCTGGTGTGGGCACTTCTGCTGCTATGCTAAGGATTATTGCAGCCCTGCGTTCCTCTGGCTGTATATCACTTTGAAAGCTTGCGGCATCACAGCTAATTTTCAGACTTGATTTTTGTTTTCTTCCCCTACTTTTAGTCTCGATGATAATAATTATTGTCTCAATAATCACTTTCTCATGCTCCTCGTCCTTGGTTGGAAATACCAGAATGTTAACTTTGCGTGGTTGCCATGTTCCTCGACCGCAAGAAATGAGTCAACACAGACACTTTTTAAGCTTTGTGGCACCCTGCAATTTATTTATAAAAATAAACCAACCATTAGGCTCACGTTTAGCTCCATTTTAGCTGCGTTTTGTTCCAGTGATCTTGACGTGAAACATGTTTGCTTGGCATGCACGGTACAAACTAATGCTAATGTGAGGTTTTTAATGCATACTGGATAGAAAACCTCGTCGTGCTCTCAGCGATGATTGGCAGCGTTTAGTCTGCCGCACACGAATCTTTATATGTGGCATAAAAGAGGGATTTTAATTGAGAGGAGAAATGTCAGACGTGTTGAAGTGGCATCCTCAGGGGACGTATGACATTCACGGGAGCTACCGAGTAATTACGGGCAGACAGGAAGTTGCGTGTTGTAAATGCAGTCTTGCTTCTTTTATGTGTTCTCAAGCAACTGGAGAGGGAACAGATGGTGTCATGCCGTCTCAGGCGTGGCCGCCCGGTTTTGATGCTTACCGGGGTAGAGTGTCAGTCTTCAAAGCGCTGGACGTCTGGACTTTAAAAGGAATCCGCTGCTCACAGTTTCGATCTCTCTGA
Organism: Spinibarbus caldwelli; assembly: GCA_039654775.1. NCBI lineage: Eukaryota > Metazoa > Chordata > Actinopteri > Cypriniformes > Cyprinidae > Spinibarbus > Spinibarbus caldwelli. The sequence goes on from CM077252.1 coordinate 5,643,149, forward strand.
ATAATCCACAATGAATTACGGTCGTAAAGTTATAGCACACAACATGCAGTCATAAAGCCATGAAGAGTTGGAGATTCAATATCAGTGAACCACAGAATGATGTGCTCATCAGATTAGCTGGAATTCCCCAGTCCTATCAGCTGTTAAACATCAGGTTTAAGCAATCATTCGAGCAAAGTCTTCTTTACGGAGTTGAAATATTAACTGTGATTCACACACCAACCTGTAATCACACTTGTGTGACCCAGTAGCGAACCCTGAGGCACTCCTACCGGCATCCCGTGTCCTTGTCATGTACAGTCTCCCGAAAACCGTTATAGGCTGTAAGCCATCAGATAAACGCGATATGTTACCCAACTTCCATTACACTGCAATCTCATCTGCCATCTCCTCAATGATATTTAAAAGGCATTCAACTTTTTTCCCCCCAGCCTCTTTGCTTGCCATGCTTATGTTTCTGGCAACTTTACAGACGTTGTTGTTTTTTCTGTCTTGGCTTGGAGCCCTGAGTGCCATATTCATCTACGAGTTGATGGTGCCAAGTGAGGGCTCGGGTCAAGTTGTCTTCCCTCTGAGAGGTGAGACTGGAACAGAAAAAAACACAGAGAGGAAGCTTGACCTTGGGAAGACTCAGATCTGCTGTTGAATCAAATGTGTTCTAATTGTACTTGAATACATGGTGCAGTACAGTAGGCAAAAATGGAAAGAGCTCTAGGCCGGATAAAGAGTTGATACACTTATATTGTGAGTAGGAATAGACTGGGTATGTATTTGATCTGAAATATTGATTGATTGATTGATTTTTCTATCAGGACCTTCCATTTCAACAAAACAGGCATTTTTGCCAAGTACATCCAGAATATTTAATGAATGAATGAGTTTTGAAGCAGTTTATTGATGTGCACAGTTTGATCTGATTAAAATAATTTAATTCAATCAGTGTTGTTATTGAGATATCAGTTTATTGATGCAAACCATTTAAACCTATTTGAATGATTAGCTTGAATCATTGACAGAAACATTACAACTTTTCAAACAATTAATTGAAGTGGACAATTTGCACTGATTTGAATCATTAAATTGGATCACTGTGACAAAAGTATAATTGAATGTTGCATTGATTTACAGAAGTGGATAGTTTTAACTTGTCTGAATTGAATCATTGGCGTGACCAAGTCAGAGTTTTTCATCAATTCAATGAAGCGAACAGTCTGAACTGATTTGAAACATTGAATTTGAGTTTTAAATAGATTCATTGAACTGTTTTAACTGATTTGAATCATTGAAGCAAATAAATAGTTTTGAATCAAATTCTTTGAAGTTGACAGTTTGAGCCTGTTCAAATTAACTATTCAAATTTAAATAAATTATTAATGCAAAAGATTAATTTGCAATTTATAGAGTCGTTAAGAGTCATTTGCAATTTATTAATTGAAGAAAACAGTTTCAACTAAATTGAATCATTGTGCGAATCACTGAAGCAAACAAATGCCAAAAGCAGGCAGTTTGAACTGATTCACAAAAAAGAATCCAGCTTAGCAAATTTAAAGCTATTTCTTCTACTCATATTTAAATCAGTGCTAGAAGATATTTGTCCTGAACGTTCTTCTTTTTCCATATTAAAAATTAAATAGAATGAAAAGTTGCCAGCTTCAAGTTAGTTGGATTGGGAGGTGAAACTGTGAGATGCACTTGCATGAGAATTGATGAGAATTTGGCCTGCATTTTTTGTCATGGGTTTGTGAAGTCTATTTAAACGACTAGAACATCCTCTGTTGGGAAATGAATGTTTCACGTTCTTAATTTATTCTTGTGTGTGGTTCTCCTGCTAGTGGGAGTTGTCCTGATATACAGCGGAGACATTGGTCAAAGTCACTTGGCTTTGCCTCAAGGGGGAAAAACAAAAACAAGATGTAATTGGCAGAGCGCTTCACTCACACATCTCCCAGTGTGACTCTAAATCTCTTCACCACACACACACACACACACACACACACACACTGGATCTTCAGCCTGTGTGCTGTTCCGAGTTTAATTGCAGATACCGTTGTTTTGCATGTGCCTAGTGGAGATACTGTAGTACAGGCATCACAGCCATCCCCTGAGAATGAAAGCGTTTTCACACACTGAGAGGTCTCGTAAATATACACATGAGGGCTTGATTTAATTGTCAGCGGCAGTGAGGAAGAGTGACAGCGTCTCTGTGTGACACGAGCAACTCAGAATATTCCATCCACTGCTGTATCCAAACAGACGTGGTCGCCCTCATCCACTAACAAGCGGCTGAATCCTGCTGCTGTGAATTTTCTGAGGGTTAGGACATGAGGACGACAGGTGAATTATTTATACGTGAGGAATATGATGCCGTCATACGTCTCTTTTTCTGATTTGTCATTCAGAAGAAGCTAGTATATATCAGAGATTTTGTATTGCCTGACAGAGCCATAATCCCACATATTTTTAACGCATTTTTTAGCCACAAAGAAGACTAGCTTGACAAAAAACATCTCCCATCAATATCTGTATGTTTGATTTCATTCTATTTGTGCAGTATATAGTATGTATAAAGTGCATAGCATGCACATTTTTAACATGTAAACCATGCATATAGGACATTTTTGGATGATCTATAATTTTAACTTTAAATAATGTAAATTGTGATTTTTCGACATTTTTGACTCAAAATTTGATCAGAATGCAAGATGTTTTTACATAAGATTGGAGTGAAATTTGGAAAATAATCTATTTTATTGTAGATATGATAACTGGATGTCACCATGCACACTAAGAGGTCATGTGACAAAGAGGTAACTGTTTGAAATGTTTTGTTACTTTCATGGGTAAACCACTCACATTTTTAAAAAAAAAAAAAAGTGAAAAAAATCTAGATAATATATGGTTAATATTACAAATAATGGTCGAAAAATGTGATTTTTCTCAAGAAAACATTTTAAATGCACTATCTATTTATTTGCATAATATGTACTGTTTCAATGCTATTGGTTTTTTAGAAATATGTGTTGCGTTTCAGAGTAAAGCACATCACTGTGTTCTTTTAAACATGAGCAGCACATGATTGGTGTTTTCAGTATCTCTGATTTTTCTTAAATGCTTGATTTTTTTATTTTTTATTTTGCAATTTACACTTAGTAGTTTATTATTTTGTTATAAAGTATACTAAATAAATTATATATATATATATATATATATATATATATATATATATATATATTTTTTTTTAATGATTTAATTCCATAGTCATATTAATGGTTATCACAAAATTTTGGCCTAAATTGTCTTTTTTTTTTTTTTTTTTTATCAGAAAAATCTTTTTAGAAAAAATAGTAGAGAGTTCAGTGTGCAGTACAGCTCCGTGATCCTCAGGTCTCATGTAGCAGTGATATTCAGAATGACTTATGAGTCTCACACATCACTATCACACTGTCACTGTACACATCCAGCGCCGTCTTCTCTCAGGAAAGCCTCAGCCGTTCTCCATCTGTTTCAGGGTGTCTGTTGAGATTGACTGGAGCCAGAGGCAGAGAGACTGCTCTTATTGTTTTAGCTCTCCAGACTCGGGGGCCCCTGGGCAGGATGGGCCGCAGTCTCCCAGAGGAGCCCTGCTTCTCTCTCCGGGCTGCCCCTGACCCCCACAGCCAGAGGAGACCCCGCGGATCTGTTTCACAGCTGACAGAGGTCTTCCTCTCCGGGTTCACCTTTGTTTCTGAAATCCTCCGCCGGCCCCAGATGGGACTCGCGAGAATGGACGTTTCGGATGAGGCCGTGATGCAAATTCTGAGTTTGAAATATGAGGCTTGGCGTCTGCGTTCTAAAGAGCTTCAACAGCTGTCATTCTCTGTCATTTGACGTTCTCGAGTAACGTCAAATGACAGAGAGTGGCAGTTAACTTTTCTGAGCCCTCTGATCTTAAGTCTGGTTTATACAGTGTAGTTTTTTCTGTCCTTTACGATTGTAAACTGTCAGATTTTAGGCCTTTGACTAAGCATTTAACTAGCGTTGTCAAGGCTAACGCTAATTAATGAGATATTTATGTTCTAAATTGAGTAAAAAAGCCAATATTAAGTTGAAATTAATTAAAAATATGCATTGAAATTTTCAGAGTGAATATATGCATTGAATGTTTCAGAGTGAAGTGCAGCACTGTTTTTTTTTATTTTTTATTTTTTTTACGCGTGAGCATCTCATGTCTTGGTGTTTTCAGTATCTCAGAGCAACTCGGTTTGCAGTAAATGATGCTCCACACAAACTCGTTTGTTATTTTAGTATTGCAATTTCACGCTGTAAATATTATTATTATTATTATTATTATTATTATTATTATTATTGTTAATATTATTTATTACTACTACTACTACTACTACTAAATAAAAATATTCAACAAAATAAGAAATTGCACAATAAAAAATCCTGTGTTAATTTGAAAATAAAGAATAAATAATAATAATAATAATAATAATAATAATGTAAAAAAGTTAATCAATCTAAAAAATATAGTAAAAATATTAATAAAAATATTAGAAAATTATTTTGAAAATATATATAAAATATTGATATATAATTACACAACTTTGGGCCAAACTGTGCATCCCACAACAAACCTGTAGCTTCTTTTTTTTAAATCACATTTTTCATCACAATTTTGATCAGAAAAATTACGACCCCCCACCAAATGCAGCCCTAGTCAGTATTGATGTTTTTATCTAAAGGTCTCATCTGCTACGAGGCTGTGACTTTTTCTCTGTCAGAACTGAGCTTAGATTCATTGCAAAAGCCATTAATGATCCATTTGTGTCTAAATCGTACAGTGTGTATTTGGCTTTAATTAGCCAGGATACAACAGACAAGAAATGCTGGTCGAGTTCACCGATCTCTAGCATTCAAGCAGATCCACCCTCTGGTTTTTATGACTCTTTGACTCAGTTTTACGACCAGGACAGGTGTTGCTAAGCTATCTCTGTGAAAAGGCCGAATGCACACCCTGTGCTTATCTTGCCCAATAAATCCCACTAAATGACCTGCTAATCACTGATTAATGGTGTTACAAATAGGCCGCGGCCCTCCGTGGTACGGGTGTCTTATCAGTGCTCAAATACTCCTATCGGAGTTGGGCCAGCGGTGATTGAAAGCGGTTCTGAAGCAGCAGAGCAGTCCTGTGTGGTGACTCACGCTCTTCTTTGTTTCAGCGCTGTGCTGTAGGGCATGTTTGCAGGAAAGGGGAATTTTGAGCTTCATTAAGGCCTTGAAAAGTTGCACATCTTTATCTGCACACACTTGAGGCTTGTTTCTTTATCTCCTCAGTCACGATAAGGAAAGATAGAGAGATTTTTACTGCAGAGCACACACAAATAGACAGAGTAAAGTATCTGTGTTCGCAACACATTAACACTTCAACAGGAAGTTGGTCTTATCCATCAGGATTTGATTGCATGTGTGGATATATATATAGAGCAGTGTGTTATGCTCACCAAGGATAGATTAACTTGATTAAAAATACAATAATATATGTTTTATATATATATATATATATATATATATATATATATATATATATATATACAGTGCCACTTGAAAGTTTGTGAACCCCTTGCAGAATCTGTGAAAATGTGAGTAATTTTAACAAAATAAGAGAGATCATACAAAATGCATGTTATTTTTTAATTAGTACTGTCCTGAGTAAGATATTTTACATAAAAAGATGTTTACATTTAGTCCACAAGACAAAAACATAGCTGAAATTATTAAAATAACAGACTGAGCACTGAGCACTGTTCTTCAGAAAAATCCTCCATGTCCTGCGGAATCTTCAGTTTTCCAGCATCGTTTGCATATTTGAACTCTTTCCAGCAGTGACTATGATTTTGAGATCCATCTTTTCACACTGAGGACAATTGAGGGACTCAAACACAACTATTAAAAAAGGTTCAAACATTCACAGATGGTCCTGAAGGAAATACAATGCATTAAGAGCTGGGGGGTGAAAACTTTTTGAATCTGAAGATCAAGGTAAATTGTACTTAATTTGTTTTCCGGGAAACATGCAAGTATCTTCTATTGCTTCCGAAGGGCAGTACTAAATGGGAAAAAAAATTATATTTCTACAAAATAAGAAAAATTTGGACATCTTCATCCTGTTCAAAAGTTTTCACCCCCTGGCTCTTAATGCATCGTGTTTTAAGTCAAGTCACCTTTATTTATATAGCGCTTTTAACAATACAGATTGTGTCAAAGCACTTAACAGTATCAAATTGGAGGATAGAGTGTCAGTAATGTATAATGATAAGATTAAACACTCAATTTTCAGTTAAAGGCATTTCATTATTGAATTCAGAGATGTCATTGTCTAGCTCAGTTTAGTTTAAATAGTATCTATGAAATCAAATTGACGATAATCGCTAGAAATTAAGTGTCCCCAACTGAGCAAACCAGAGGCGACAGCGGCAAGGAACCAAAACTCCCTCTGTGACAGAATGGAGAAAAAAAAACCTTGGGAGAAACCAGGCTCAGTCACATAGTTCTCCTCTGGCCAGGATATTATTGTTTATTTATTTTTTACTTATTGTTTTAATGAAAATTTTAAATGTATAAATGTATTATATTTTTATATTGTTGCAATTTCTAACAATAATAGTATTATGTAGTTAGGTATTTTATTGTATTTTTAGTTATTTTGTTTTATTTTTAGTTTTATTGTATTTAAGTCGAGGTCTTCACTGGGGCTCATCCAGGTGTCTGGCCTCCGCCGACGATCAGGGTCGCAGACAACATCTCCCGGTGCCAATCCACCATCTGATCCGGACACGGACTGAGAAACAGAATAAGAAAGAAACAGACAAATATTAGCGTAAATTTCCTTCTGGAGCATCAGTGAATGTTTGAACCTTTTTTAATAGTTGTGTTTGAGTCCCTCAATTGTCCTCAGTGTGAAAAGATGGATCTCAAAATCATACAGTCACTGCTGGAAAAGGGTTCAAATATGCAAAAGATGCTGGAAAACTGAAGATTCCGCAGGACATGGAGGATTTTTCTGAAGAACAGTGCTCAGTTTAACTGTTCGGAACGAACAAGGGACTCATGAACAACCATCACAAAACAAAAAAGAGTCGTGGATCATCCAGGTAACCCCACACAGTATTAGAACCAACGGTTCACAAACTTTTGCATGGGGTTATTTTAATAATTTCAGCTATTTTTTTTTGTCTTGTGGACTAAATGTAAACATCTTTTATGTAAAATATCTTACTCAGGACAGTACTAATTAAAAAATAACATGCATTTTGTATGATCTCTCTTATTTTGTTAAAATTACTCACATTTTCATAGATTCTGCAAGGGGTTCACAAACTTTCAAGTGGCACTGTATATATATATATATATATATATATATATATATATATATATTGTGCTGTCAATCGATTAAAAAATTTAATCGCATTAATCACAGTCATGGACTGTGATTAATCATGATTAATCACAAATTTTAAAATACTAGGATTTACATGTAAATGTGTTGACAAACTAGTTTAAGGAAACAGAACCTTTCACACCTCCGCCAGGTATGAGACATAATCCTTATTATTCTTTTATCATTATTCTTCTGTTTTTATTCAGCCATTATCAACCTTTATACTGGTAATACAACGTTTACTAAGCCACATCGCTTCAATCCCAGTATACATTTACCCAACTATTATCAAAAGTATTTCCAAATAAATATTACAACAACATTTTCTTGCGACCTTACGTGAAGTATTATGAAAAAATACATTATGAAGAAGAATTGGACCTGTTCTGCAGGTGCATTAGAGCTAACATTAGCATCATGCTACATAAGACAATTTATGAGATTAATAGTACGCTTTTACTCAGAACTCACTTCAAACCACCATTGAGTGTTTGTAATAACTTCCTTTTACGATCACATGTGGAATTTGGTCGTTTATTGTTGTTAAAATATGCTATTTATAGCCTTTTATATCGCTGCACAAATTAGCATAGATGTACACATTCATCTCAAGAAAATCACATACAAACCATATCCTATCGTAATCGTGTGTTTATTATCTTATATAATCTATAGTGGCTGTTGTCATGTTTATTTCTGCTGTGTAAAAGCCTATACATGTGCTCTGGCTGAAACTCACGTTGTTTGTTATGTTACAACCCCCTCTCAGTTCTTAAGTTGCCAGGGATACATTCCAAGTATAATACACATTAGTAAAAGGATCTATTTTCATTTTTATTTGTCTTTATACACTTTGGGCGGCCGTGGTACATTATAAAAGTAACGTTAGCCCAAAAACCCGCGGCTCTGTAATTTTTCCCGTGACTGTATTTTCAAAATAGCCCATGGCCACTATCACACAATGATAGATAACCTTCCGCGCTGAGATGACGCAAAGTTGGGGTCAAACATTATCACATGATTAATTTGCGTTAAAAAAATATTAACGCGTTAAAATGTTTTGATTAATCGCATGCATTAACGCGTTAACGTTGACACCCCTAATATATATATATATATATATATATATATAAAAGAAATATATTTAAAATATTTTTATTCCATAAATTGCATCTATTACTTTAGTCTTCAGTGTCACGTGATCCTTCAGAAATCATTGTAATGTACTGATTTGCTGCTCAAAATAATTTTTTTTGTGCTGCTTGATATTTTTGTGGAAACAGTGGTATATATATATATATATTTTAAGGATTTTCTTGAAAAAAAAAGTAATAATTTTTTTTTTAAGTTTTCAGAATATGAAAAAAGAAAATGCATATATTAATATATCAGTGCTATTACACTGTAAAAAGTATAATAAGTATACTCAACTCAAAAATTTTAAGTGACAACTGAAATATTTTAGTTGACTAAACAAAAAATTAAGGCCGCTACCTTAAAATTTACTGTAACAAGTTATTTTAAGTTGAAACAACAATTTTATTACAGTGTATAGTAACACTGAGACACTATCAATGTTTTAATTATAATTTTGAACCTTTTTTTGTCATTTCTACTTTCATTTCAATTTTAGTATTTTTTTTTTAATTTTTATTAGTTTTTGTTTTTTATATGTCTATAGAAAAAATGTTTTATGACTCATAAAATATTCTGTATGTTTTATATGTTTATAATTTATAGTCATTTGTATTTCAGATTTTCTTTTAATTATTATAGTACATTGTTAAACTTAATTAGAATAAGAAATGCTGCTTTGGCAACTAAAAAAGTTTTTTATATTTTATTTCAGTTATTTTTTATTTTATTTGAAGTAATGGGGATGGCTTTTTTAGTTTTCATTTTTTAAATGAAGTTTTTTTTGTATAACTTGCAATGATAAATCTTACAAGGGGAAATACATGTATTATAGTAGGGTATATATATAAACACCATATAACTTAAAAATTTTCTTTCTTTCTTTCTTTCTTTCTTTCTTTCTTTTCAAAGTCATTCAATTTCTTTTGCTTTCTGTTTCTTTCTTGTTTGATCTCTGTCTCCGTGTCCAGTGTCTCTCACACACTGTACTAACACTGTATGACCTTGGCGTCCTCAGGTGATCAGTGTCTGGCCGTAACTCTCTCTCAGTGCCAGGATCTCGTCTCCTCCACTCGCTGAGAACAGCTCATTTCCATCTGAAGTTAATGCAGCCACTGAAGCTGAACTTATTAAAACTGCCGTGTGACACCTCTCTCTCTCTCTCTCTCTCTCTCTCTCTCATCCCTTCCCCTCCTCCCCTCTGTGTGGAAATAAATGAAGTGAACTGCACTGTAGGTTGCAATGTAATTGCACTGTGCATGAATATAGCTGTGAGCTGTGTAGGTTAACATGGCTGAGAGGTGTGTGGAGTTTTTTAATTGCAAAGGCAGACTAGAGTGAAAGCACCCTGCTGATACTCTCTCTGTTCCTCCCAGGCAACTTAACAAATGCACACACACTCTCACACACCTTATTGAAGAAGACCCCAGATATAACCATTATAGATCAACCCAAAATGATTTTTTCCCACCTTCAGGCAGCAGTGCGAGTTACTGAAGATGATAAGGTTTTTTTTTTTTTTTTTTTTAAATCACAGTATCTTAATAAAGTCCAAATGAAAAATTAATGTAGTGATCATTTTCAGAATGAAGTCATATTTAAGAAGAGATCTAGTAATATTGTGTGGGAAAAACTGGTAAAAAGAAACATTTGTAAAACGTTTCACACCTACTATGTATGTCCTACATTTTTCAATATATGACGTTATTTATGCATGTAAATAATTGTGCATACATACACTGGCACCAAAATTTGAAATAATTAAAATTTGATGAAAAATTTAATTGTAAAATAATATTACAATTTAAAATGGCTGTTTCTGTTTGAATATATATTTAAAATGTAATTTATTCCTGTGATGCAAAGATGAATATATATATATATTATATACAGTGGTGTGAAAAATTGTTGGCCCCCTTCCTGATGTTTTATTTTTTTGCATGTTTGTCACACTTTAATGTTTCAGATCATCAAACAAATTTAAATATTAATCAAATATAACACAAGTAAACACAACATGCCGTTTTTAAATGAAGGTTAAAACATAACTGTGTTCAGTTTCTCTAGCCACACCCAGGCATGATTACTGCCACACCTGTTCGCAATCAAGAAATCACTTAAATAGGACCTGCCTGACAAAGTGAAGTAGACCAAAAGATCCTCAAAAGCTACACATCATGTTGAGATCCAAAGAAATTCAGGAACAAATGAGAAAGAAAGTAATTGAGATCTATCAGTCTGAAAAGGTTATAAAGCCATTTCTAAAGCTTTGGGACTCCAGCGAACCACAGTGAGAGCCATTATCCGCAAACGGCGAAAACATGGAACAGTGGTGAACCTTCCCAGGAGTGGCTGGCCGACCAAAATTACCCCAAGAGCGCAGCGACGTCTCATCCAAGAGGTCACAAAAGACCCCAGAACAACATCCAAAGAACTGCAGGCCTCACTTGCCTCAGTTAAAGGAAAACGCCACCGTTTTTCCATATTCCAATATGTTTTTCCCTCAACTTAGATGAGTTGATAAGTACCTCTCCCGTCTCAGTGCGTGCACTTAATTGCTCTAGCGTGTGGCGCCACTATGCTAGTGTTTAGCTTAGCACCATTCATTCCTTAGGATCCAAACAAAGATGAATTTAGAAGCTACCAAACACTTCCATGTTTTCCCTATTTAAAGACGGTTACATGAGTAGTTACACGAGTAAGTATGGTGACACAAAATAAAACGGGGCAATTTTCTAAGCAGATAAAAAATGATAACTATAATGTATGGCGGAAGAGTACTTGGCAGCACTTCGACCTCGGCGCAGTAATATTGGTTCTATTGATGGAAGTTAGAGGGAGAGGGAGAGGGAGAGGGGGAGTTTTCAGGAGTGATGATATTACTGCGCCGAGGTCGAAGTGCTGCGAGAAGAGAGAAGTACTCTTCCGCCATACATTATAGTTTTTCCTCTCTCAGTCAGTAGTCAATCAGTCATGCATGAAAAAAATAAATAACGTCGTATACCGTGAAACCGGTCTAATTTTGAAAAATACCGTGATATAAATTTTTGGTCATACCACCCAGCACTACATGTAGGTAAATTTACAGTCATTTTACTGTCATTTTACAGAGGCCCAGAGGTGGCATGAATGTTTTAAATTCATAACAATGTAGTGAGATTCATGTTTTAAATATAAAATTTGGAATATAGAACTATTGTTTGACTGGAATGATTTAAATAACTTAAAGGTGCAGTTGGAGATCTCAGAAAATGCTAACTTTAGCCTGATAGCACTGAAAGCGAACGTCCCACCCTCCCTGCAATCGCCGTCCAAAGCCACGCCCCCTGAACACACATACGCTCAAACAGCAGAATACCAGAGACAACATTAAATTACTACAATAGACTACATCAACGGTTTCAAATTACAGTCCTCGTGCCCTCCCCGCTCTGCACATTTCATATGTATATCTTATCACGTCTGACGGTTGTTCTGTTCGACCGTAAGTCATTAAGTGCCCTGCAAAGTGGACATCACCAGATATTCCGCCATGATTCCAGTTCAAAACGAGCGTATATGTTCCATACAAAGGGCATTAAAGTATGCGAGACGTGAATTTAAATAGTATTTATTTACAGAGGTATATTATGTCACACTTCACACTTCTCTAGTAAGTTTCGTCTGTGTGTGAAGACGAATGAATGTTCCGAAGTGAAGTAAACTTCAACGGATTTTCCCTGTTCAGGGAGTAGGGAGCAATGAACACTGTGTAGGGGGCATGTCAATCGGAACACAGTTCATGCACGTAGCTCTCTTCTAACGAGCTGGTTATCTGAATCAGGTGTGTTAGCTAAGCGAGACATGCAAAATATGCAGAGTGGGGAGTGCGAGGACTGAAATTGGGAACCGCGCTGGGCTACATCATGTGTCATTCACCGGTGAGAAAACTTTACAGCACAGTTAGTAAAAGTACTACAATACCAGGAAGGAAGATCGGGTTGTTGATGTTTGCCTGCCATTCTCGCTCTGTCTGCACAGCGCGCATGAACGCGCTGATGACGTATCCTGTCTGCGTGAACAGGGTGCGCAGAGGTATTCAAAATAAATACATTGACAGGCAGGTAGGAGAGACAATTAAAACTCTCGGACCGAGCGTTTTGATTAGACGAACATTTCTTGGTCCTACACCTTCCACAGAATATATAAATACAGATAAATACATTTAGACCACTTAAATTAATGATTGCTATCAGGATGTGAAGAGACTTTCAACCAGAATAACAAAAAATGTTTCTGAAGACAATCACCTATGGCACCTTTAAATGACACTTTTAAAATAAAAATAAAACTGCCAGCAGGTGGCAGCAAGTCACTGATTTTACCACTGAATTCAGTTGATTCGTTTGAACAGCTGATTCATTCAGGAACGAAGCAAGTGACTGTCTTTATGAATGGGTAATTGAATCATCGACTCACTAGATTCATTTAAAAACGCAGGTTCATTCATAAACGAAACATGTTTTGAATGGAGATGCGGCTCAGCTGTGATTGTTTGAAACTATTTTCGTTGAAGAAATATCAGGCAATATTGTTAAAGTCATACAATGTACATAACTTATTAACTTTGTTTGTTGAACTGCTGTATTTAATATCACATTTGCAAACTCCCTTATTAATCTTTAAAAGCTGTCACTCACTTCAGTTCATCATGATCTCAAAGCTCCATTATAACCAATGAAGCTCCCTACATTGCACAACAAATCTCTTTATTACACCATGTCTATACTTTGTTTGTTATAAGGAGAGGATTTGTGAGCTTGCATAACTCAGCAATGAACAAAACTCCAGTATTTTGAGCAGTGAGCGAATTCTGATTAACATTGCATTCAAGGAGTCAACATATGTCTGCGATACATTACTCAACGCTGAAAAAACACGTAGAAATCTTTGAAGCTCCCCTGAGCGCAAACACAAATAATGTAGCCTATGCTGATCGGGTCAGTCGCACAGGTGCTCCTAAATATGTTTTGATAGTCGCACAAAGTACTTTTCAGTTGCAAATGCGTCTAAAATGGTCACACTGTATAGCCCTGGCTATGTGTCGTGATATTTTCTCTCTTTTTTTTTAATATACATTTCACACAACCGCTAAGCTGATGCTGCCTGTCCATAGTGAATTTAATATTATAAATCAGCTCGACTCTGACTGGGGGGAGGGGGCAAATACACTGTGACCTGACCCAATCGCAGTTCTTTATATGCATATATTTTATATTTTCTAAGTATATATTGAATCATTAACTGTTCATTTGTATGTATCTGCATCTCTTCCTGCAAAATAATATATATACAAAACGTGAAAAATATTTTAAAGGCCTAGTCATTATCTTAATCACTTAGTGCCCCCCTATTGGCCTATCGCCCAATCCTGTCAATGGATAATCCGGCCCTGTATATATATATATATATATATATAATATAATATTATTTTTTTTGCGGTAGTAGGATTGCCTGACAGCAATTTTATGTTTGAATCAAATCAAGCAGAGTAAGGGATTTTCAGGCTTGTGTTGAATCCTCTGTCCAAAATTTCCTCTCCCCTTAATTACCTCCAGTGCAAACCTCCAGTGGCTTCCCTCCACCCGATGAGCAGAAGTGTAGTGATAGAAGGATAGCGAGACTGATACAGCCTCACATATTGAGTGTACTTCATGTGTATGTGTGTTGTGTGTGTGTGTGTGTGTGTGTGTCAGTCTGAGAGGAGGAAAATGATTCTTGCCCTAGGCAGCGATCGATCAGATCTTAGATGCAGAAATCCCAGCATCCCTCCGCTGAGCCCATGGAGCTGATTAGCTCATCTCATATTCTCAGAGAACAGGAAAGAGCACAGGAGGAAAGAGCATGGAAAAAAAAAGAGGGGGATGAGGCTACAGGAGACCAAAAGCAGTGGACAAGCAAAAGGATGAAAACAGTCAGATGTGGAAATAAACAGATGAAAAGAGTCAGCAGAGCGCTGAGAAAGAAATACTAAAAACACAGCTGCTTTTATTTATTATCCATGAAGACAAGACTGAGTTATACAATAGATGCTCTTTCTTTTTCTTTTTGTTCTTTACATTCTTTCTTTGCATTTTTGTCTCGTTCACAGCATGTAAATTTTAAATATACTTCACCGTATAACGTGGCGCCGCCCTCAGCAGTACCTCTCATTATTGAGCATATGCAGCGTTCCATCGTATAAAAAAATAAATAAAAGAAAGAGGTACGGCTGGTCTGCCGAGAGCGAGAGCAGGGCTTCTGCATTTCAAAGTGCAGTGGGAATATTGCATGTAGTGAAGTCTTCTGACTTTGTGAGTGGACTCATGAGCACCTCGGGAGGAGGAAGAGGAGGGTAGTTTTCCTTCGCTCCGACTGGATACTTCTCTAAGCGTATGCAGCCAGCATAGATGAAGTCAGACTGCTTTAACAGGATGGAAGAGCCGAACCTGAACAGGTTAACTTAATATGCAGACGCTTTATCTGAGAGATTACCCTGAGCCATTTTCTTCCTCATTATTTTTTCTTATAAATCTCCTCTTCTGTCACCATTCTTTAATATTCATCCTTTTTACTATAGGCAAACAAATTGGGTTTTTCAATAGCCAATACTGAAGCTGATATCTATTGAATGGGAGGTGGCTGATATACTGCCTATATATATAATGAACACTTATTGGATTGAACACTTATTGGATTGCTACAAAACACTTATTGGATGCAACATTTAATCAGATATTGCCATAAAATGCTTTTTAAAATTATAGAAAATGTCTTTGTGCAGTCTGCATCACAGATAAACGACAAAATTGGATTGAGTGTGAAAATGTATATAAAATCAATATTAGCATAGCTACTGTGTTTTTCAGTCAATACTGATAATACACAGTGGCCAAATATTGAATTGTTTTATTTTTGTGACTTTCTGTTTGGTCATTATTTTATTTTATTTAAATTTTTTTAACATTTTTTTTTTTAAAGCTATACACTTGCGTTTTGCAAAAGAACATTTTTTTCGGTCATGTTTAGACCATGAAATGTCTTTGTATATGTATATATAATATTTGATCTTATTAATTCTATGGATTTATACTAATGATAATAATAGTACTTTTGTTTATACAATATCAGGTCATTTCTGTTCATAAACAATACTTCCACATGGCTGTTAGCAGACAGTAGCTATTATGCATTCGCTCTGTGTTGTTTGCAGAAAAGTACTGGTAGTGTATTGTCCTGCAGGCCTGCAGTGTGTTGGTATGCGTCAGAAAGCACAGCTCATTATCTTCCCATTACATATTTACATGTACTGTAAACACGAGAGCCAACCGCTCTTCTCCACAACATGCAAATCAATGAATGCATTACCTCGCGCAAACTCTCGCTGATGTTAGGGATGATTTAATGCTCATAGACGCTGTCTTATGTAGCTCTCCTTCCGCAGAAGGGCCGGAGGGAGGGATAGTTGGATGTAAGGAACGGGGGATGGGATGAAAAGAGAGTGAAAAGCCGGTGGGTTGGGGGTTGGATGAATGAATTTTGACCCTGTACTGCCAATTAATCCTAGCTCTTTTTAATTGGGGCTGAATGGACTCCAAAGGGCAGTGTTGAGATGCACACACACTATATTGTAGCCGTTAGGCATTAAAGATGCAGGCCTCATTTGCATATAAACCAGGTCTTACGGGTGCAGTTCACTGGTCTCTGAACACAAGCAAACGACTTAAGCCCAGAAAGGCAGATTGGCTGTCTCCAATTTTAGCTACTTTTGTATTTCCCTACGCAGTGACTGTGCTTCCATTACACTTCCAGCCTTCAAGCGCACACACACACACACACACACACACACACACATAAACCCAGACATCCACAGAGCTGTCTGATGTGTGTCTCTCTGTAATGCCTCTTATCTCCCTTTTCCTCCAAACACCCCCTCATCCCTAACTTTACAGCCCTCTCATTTCACGTCTTTGATCAGGGAAGTGGCGCACCACTGAAATGACAGTGGCTTGGTTTAAGCACAGGTCTGCCGCAGTCCAAAGAACAGAGAGATTTCAGTAATGAAGGGCTTGATTCCCTCCCAGAGCTTTTGTGTTAGTCAAAGCCACACCAATATGTTCGTAGGAAGTTACCAACACCTGCTTCAGGAATTACAATAAATTTCAAGGAATGGTTCATTTTGTCATTTATTCACCCTTATGTTCCATTTATTCCAAAACATTGTTTATTTTTTCTTCTTTGAAAGGTGTTCATGCTGCTTTTGTCCATACAGCCAATGGTGACCAACTTTTCAACATATAAGAGAAGCTTAAATGAAGAAAATCTGCTCATATACACTGAGAAAAATTTGGTGTTGAAACCATTTTCACTAAGAAATTTCTAGTAAATTTCATGACGAATTAGCACATACAAAGCTATAATACAGTTACCAAAGAGTCATATTTTGTGCCACATTTGTCTTTTTGGAGTTCAACAAGCTCTGGTCACCATTCACTTCCATTGTATGGAAAACATTTTTCTCCTCAGAAGAAAGAAAATCATACAGGTGAGGGTGAGCATATGGTGACCGAAAATTCATTTTGGGGTCAGCTATTCCTTTAAATAATTGTGTCGTAATGCATCCCCATGACATCATGTGCTCAGTTCAGTCTGTGTCTCCTGTAGCCAAAGTCATCACGTTCAGGCATGAAAATATCGGGATACATACATCCATCTGGATCTAGTCAGCGCCGCACTTTATTTGTATTGAATTTGCATTAGGATACAAAACAGAATCTCATCTGACCTGAAGCTCATTGGAAAATTGATCGTCATTAATATTGCTTGAATATTGATCATGTTCATACATCAGAGCAGCATAATTGAGCGAGCGTTGGAAACTTGAGGAAGCATTCATTCATTCAAGTCTATTCATTTGATTCCTGAATCATGTTTTAAAATTTATACCACAGTGTGAATTCTTGATTGTGATTGGTTTATCTATCTATCTATCTATCTATCTATCTATCTATCTATCTATCTATCTATCTATCTATCTATCTATCTATCTATCTATCTATCTATCTATCTATATCTATCTATCTATCTATCTAATCTTTTATATGCTATATATATAATTTTATAATAATTTTGTAATGATTTTGCATGTTTAATGTTTAATATTGGATTTAAATTAAAATAATTTTTAAATTGTTATTTTTAGATAAAAACATGCTGTTTATATATATATATATATATATATATATATATATATATATATATTAAATACAGAAATATATATAATAAATAAAAACCATTTTTCCATTTTAATAAAAATAATAATTATTATTATTATAGATATTTTATTATAATAATGTTTAATATTGGATTATACAATTTTATATTAAGTATATTTCCATTTTCTTAATATAATTTTTTTCTAAATAAAATGATATTTATAAAAAACTTTTTGTTGAAAGTTATTTATCAAACATCTCACTTTTTTCCCCAGGATCCCGTCTGCGACAGGAAGACTACGCACCCCGCATTGTGGAACACCCCTCTGATCTGATTGTATCCAAGGGTGAGCCAGCCACCCTAAACTGCAAGGCGGAGGGGCGGCCCACCCCCACTGTGGAGTGGTACAAGGATGGAGAACGTGTGGAAACGGACCGGGACAACCCTCGATCCCACCGCATGCTCCTGCCCAGTGGCTCGCTCTTCTTCCTGCGTATTGTACACGGCCGTCGCAGCAAACCCGACGAAGGCTCCTACGTTTGCGTGGCCCGTAACTACCTGGGAGAAGCGGTTAGCCACAACGCCTCACTGGAAGTAGCTAGTAAGTGCTCGGCTGGTTTCTTATCGCGCTGGGTTCTTGCGGTTTATGAGTGTCTACATACAGCGTGCGATATTAAGATTTCGGATGTGTTTGGATAAAGTAAGCTTAGCGGTTCAATTCCGAATGATTCGTATCGTCTTCCAGGAGCTGTTTGAAAGCAGGCTAGTCTTAATTTGGCTTTGTGTTTGTGACTTTCCTGGCCTGGAACTGAATATAAGAGAGCCTGTAGCCTCTCCAGCTGAATAGAAAACGTTTCCAGTTTCCTTTTGGGTCTCTGGGTCTCAATGGACTCAGTGGGCTGGATAATCTCGCTGGAGATGGGCAGGATGTGACTGTGCCACTGGACCTGCATGGTGATCCTGATGGAGGAAACGGGTCAGGCGGCCTGAATAGAACAGAATAGCTCTTAGTAGCTGGTCGTGAGCTATAAAACCATAAATGAACTCACAGCAGTTCATGATATTACAGTAGAAATCACTAAATAATGGTTACCATTATCTGTTATGCTTTATTGATGTGTGCTGTATCTCTTTGTCCGATTGGCATTTGTAATTTTTTCTTTTTTCATTTGATTCGAGGAGTTGTGCATCAACAGGGTCGATTTTTATCCTCTTTAAAAAGGATTCACAAAACCGTTTTTGTGTTCAGGCTCAAAGCAGATACTTTAAATGGGCTTATTACTCAAAACTTGTGGTTTTCAGCGATTCTCCTTGGCCTCGGACGTGATATGCATTACATACCATCTCTCTTTAAGCTTGAAAGGACTGATCTCAGATATCAACCGCTTTTCAAGTATGCCTAGGAGCTGTCACCAACCCTCTTGTTGTAATCTAATCGAGTCAGTGCTGGACCCGGAGGGGGGCGAGTCACTTGTGTAGTGTGTACCAATGGCATGTCTTACACACTCTTAAGATCTGCTATTAAAAACTGGCCTTACCCTTATGGAAATGTACTGTAGTTCTTGCCTACATTAAAAAAAAATCTATTTATTATTAAGTATTTTTATTAGTGGTGTCAAAATTAGCGCGTTAACGCAGGCGATTAATTTTTTCAGTTTAATGCGTTAAAAATATTTAACGCAATTAACGCAGGGGTGGGGCCTAGGGTTGGCTACCCCACTCACAACTGCTGCTTCGGTCACTTTTTCTCTTGACAAGAAGTGCATTTATTCAGTCGCAGAACGTCTTTATGACCACATCAAACGGGAGGCGTT
Source organism: Spinibarbus caldwelli (assembly GCA_039654775.1). NCBI lineage: Eukaryota > Metazoa > Chordata > Actinopteri > Cypriniformes > Cyprinidae > Spinibarbus > Spinibarbus caldwelli. The sequence continues at coordinate 5,662,754 of CM077252.1, forward strand.
TCAGACGCACGCTCCACTTCACTTCAGCGGCAGGCTGGAGTCAAACGAGCTCGGAAACTGTACTGTGCTTGTAGTGCGTGATCTTCGCACAAAGGCGCCAGCGCGCGCTGTAGCCTGTATCCTTTCATATCAAAGCGCGAAATAAACTACGTGCATGCAATGTCGTGGTCAGTTAAAGCTGCAGTCCATAACTTTTTTTGGTTAAAATGATCCGAAATCAATATTTGAGAAAGTACATAACCAGCTAGTATTCAAAACTATCGCCTTACTTTAGCCCTATTCACAACAGTTAGCTTATAATAATGTTTTCTAATTTGAGTGGCACGGGTAGGTTTCCGCGGGAAATTCGAGCATGGCACTGCCTCATTACGTCACATCTGTAAACATGAAGAAGTTTTCCCGGCTACTAGGCTATGGCACGTGAGGATCCTGCAGGTGGTGGATCATTTATAGCCTTTTCTCACAGCAGCTCGAATAATTAAATTTATCATTTTGATGGTGGATTGTAATCCAGAAAGGATTATGTGTTTATGAAACATATGTGAATGAAATTAACTTATATTCCGGTTTTAAATGTGGTTCTGATTACAGATAGCCAACGTGGGATTACACAAGTTTTTGTATTTTAAATAGAACCAGTTTGAAGGAAGATCAATTTGCTTTTTGGATTAAAAGAATTTCTTAATATGAAATTTGAATGGTATGACAATTACATATTAGACTGTACAAAAATTTAAATTTACACGATAATACTATACTCATAGTCACGCAATGCTGATGTTGTTAACATTAATAATTTGAGAACAAAGTATAATAATAATACTTAGCACAGTTAGATGTGATATGAGCTAACTGATCTTTAGATTTAATCACTGTTGGTTGCACGATTTATTGTAATGCTTTTTTCCTCAGTTGGGCAGAACAAACGTGGCAGACTTGTTACTTACTTGTTAAGATGGAAAATTACGGTGAAAATTCTGATTTGGGTCATATATTCCAAGACATAGGCAGTAAATATCCACACCGGTGCAGTGACTGACAACTACACATTCACTTCAAAACATTAGATTCATCCGCGCTGGAGCCGTGCAGAACACCGGATCACAACCCTGTGCACTGAAGATAATTCCACAAGAAACTGCAATTCCAGGTTTTCAAACATAGATGGCGACAAAGAGGTAAAAGTTACGGACTGCAGCTTTAAGTCATGAATTTACTAAAAAGGTGATTAAAGCTACCTTAAAACTGTGCATGCATGTAATATATTTTATATGAGTCACATTTAAGAACATGTCTCTGAAATGGTTTTCAAAACTGTCCTGGAGCAGCCCAGCACTGTCTCACTCATCTAACACACCCGATTCAACTCATCAGCTCATTAATAGAGACTTTAAGACCTGAACTGGGTCAGAAAAGGTAAAAAGAGTTGAGAGAAAATATGATACATCTGTGTCATGTTCAGCAGCAACAGCCAAATAACAGCCAAAATAACCTAATAACCAGCTGCTGTGATGTCTATTAATCAAAGGACAAAGAAAAAAAGAGGAAAAAATAAGCTTTATAACTTTAAGGATTCATTTAGAATTTAGTGTTTGATAACTTCAATTTCCATTTCTGTATATTTCTGCTGAAGGGCACAGGTAAATATGACATTTATTATAATGGGTTTATGTGAAGATTGTTTTAAGTTCACTTAAATTAAAAGTAATTTTTTTTTTTAAAGTCTAACAAATTTTAAAATTGATAGCTCTCAATTATACTGTAATGTTGAATGGTTATGGGGGGGGGGGGGGGGGGGCATTTTTATAGAGACATCAGTAGTATTGGTATCAGTGATACTGGCCTTCAGTCATAAAAAAAAATATGCCATTGAACAAATATTAAAAAGATATACTGTATTTATGTTTTTTGTACTTTAATTTGAAGATTGAATGTGAAATTATTGCAATATAAAAGTATATTTAAAAACTTTAATGTTAGATGGGATTAATTGCGATTAATTTCAGAAAAATGTGCGATTAATTAGTTCATTTTTTTAATCGACTGACAGCACTAATTTTTATATATATATTTTTTTACATTTTATATAATAAATACAAGTATATATCATTATATGTGATTTTGATAATACTTTTTTCAGAGGATTATTATTTTCTCTGAATTGTGTTTTTTATTGTTTTAAAAATAAAGTTACATTATCTACTGAGAGTTATTCTTCTGGGCAATGGTGTAAGAGAAATAAACTGAATTCAAGTTATATTTTCTGAAAAGATTTTTAATAGAGCATTTTAAAATCATTTTAATATCTTGCAAAATTTTCCATCTGAAGTAAGTGTATCTTGTTTTCCAGTAAATAGCTTATATAAAAGCCTTAAAACACTGATTAAGAAAAAGTATTTTTGAAATCTGGTGATTGCTGTTTAACTGCAAACACCAACCAAAATTATGAAAAAATTTAAAAAATGTAAAAAATTTGGAAAACCGGAAAGAAAAACAATATATATAGTAGTATATATGGTAATATAAGTATAGTAGTATAATAGTAATAATAAATTAGCTAAAAGTTACTGAGAGTTATCTACTAAATTTACTGAGAGTTATTCTTAAAAGTCTATTTGTGCAACAGAGTTAGAGAAATAACCTGAATTCAAGTTATGTTCTCTGAAAAGAAGTTTTGATACCTTGCAAAATTTAGCATCTGAAGTAATTTTTTTCCAATAAATATCTTGTATAAAAGCCTTGAAACATTAAGAAGAAAAGATCTAGTAATTTGAAATATAATAATTGTTGTTTAACTGTGAACACCAATCAAAATTACAAGAAAAAAAAAAATAAATAAATAAATAAATTTAAGTAAATAAATTTACTTAATTTTATTACTTATTTTATATCTCATTGTAAAATATTTGTAAGTCATTTGTAATTCATTTGTAAGTCGTTTTGGATAAAAGCGTCTGCTAAATGACTATATGTAAATGTAAGTATATTTTCATACTTATTTTGTGGAAGATTTTTTATTCACTATTTGTAAATATTATGTAGTAAGTATTAAAATTGATAGTAAAGTTGATTCTTTGACCATCTAAATTTTTAATTATTGAGCCAAAATACCGTTAATACAGTTAGTGTTACTATAGTAAAACCATTGTACATTTTCTTGAGGGTACCTGTTGCAAAGCTAGTGTTTTTGTAAGCTTCTGTAGGCCAGTGCTGGTCAAACAGAAACATAAATTTGTATATGTTGAAGTAGGTTGGTTAAATTATGTGAGCTCAGAGACTAAAAAGTGAGAAAATATCATGCGGTATATCAAGCAGTGGGTGATATACTGTATGCTATTTGTTCTGAAGGGCTTTTTTTTTTTTTTTTGCAAGAACGAAAACAAGAGGCTTGGCAGGCGGGCGGAAGACTTGGCTCGACATGAGGAAAAGCTCGGGCTGTTTGGCCGCAGCCTTCGGGTTGCTTATTCTGAATAAGGTTCAAACAGGACCATAATGACACAGTGGCAAAGCTCAAAACCCTCACTGCCTGTCCGCTCCCTCCGCCCCCCTGCCCCGCCGCCTCGCATGTAATTACCCCGCTCAGGCAACCATGATGGAAACCTGCGACAGGAAGGTAGTAGAATTCTTGCCTAAACTCCCCTTTTCCATCCAAAACTAGACAGTCAGTGTCGGAGGCAGAGAGAAATCTATCACTTCTCGGATATCAACACTCACCTACTTATTCAGACTGACACCAAGAATGTCAGACCTGCTGTTTGCCAAGAAAACCGCCGAAAAGGAAGTTAAGACCTCAAAATGTGTTTGTTCTGCCTACCCTGCTCTTACAAGAACACTGTGTACACAATCTTTCCTTTTTCTAAAGTTATTTTAATAATCCCGCTTTTACGATCACCCAACACCCGGAGGACCGTAAATCTAATCCAACTTTCAACAAGCCATGTTTGGCCAGGCAACGACGCTTAGCGCAGATCTGTTTCGGGTTTATTATTAACTTCATGTACAGTAGAGGCTCTGTGCGGCGCGCTGAGGTAAAATGGGTTAATCCGGGCATTCGTTCTGCTCTGTATGTCCTGTGTACGTCCCTGAAGTTGGATTTTGCCCCTTTTGTTTCCATGTTTTCCTTTTAATATGAAACTCGGAGGCTTATAATGCTTCATGTGTCACGCTTTGTTAGAGTATAATGACTCGCAGAGGAACAAAGACTGAGAGAGAGGAATGTAAGAAAAGATGGGACTGGCTTTATCTGTAAGAGCTCACTGTTCACCCCTATGGCTCCGGGCCACACGTTGCGTAATGCATAGTATCAGGCAGCGTCTTTAAGGATGACAGACGTGTCTGTTGCAGGTTTTCTCGCACTCTAAAAACAGCTGTAAAATGGTGATCTAAGAAAAGGGAGTTTTAGGACCTGCATAAATGACAATGTGAGATTGTTAAAAGATTGATGGGCGGTAATGTGTCATTTTATTCTTATGACTACTTACAGTGTGAAACCGGTTTAATTATTTGGGCTTCTAACTTTATTTAGTAAGTGGTTTTCCAGTTTAAAAATGCTTAAAATTACATTTATAATGTAGACGAAAAATTGTCTTTTGAACTTTCTATTCATTGAAGAATCCTAATAATGTTGTTTATACAAAAATATTGAGTAGCACAACTGTTTTAAATATTGATAATAATCAGAATTGTTTCTTGAGCAAATCAGCATGTTAGAATGATTTCTGAAGGATCATGTGACATTGAAGACAAGAGTAATGGTGCTGAAAATTCAGCTTTGCATCACATGAATAAATTACATTTTTAAAATATATTCAAAAAGAAAACAGTAATTTTAAATTGTAAAATTGTTTTAAATTGTTTTTACTGTATTTTTGATCAAATAAATGCAGCCTTGCTGAGCATAAGAAACTTCTTTCAAAAACATTAAAAAATCTTACCGTTCAAAACTTTTGAACATTAGCTTGTCTTATAGGGATTTATTTCTGTTAACTGGAAACTATGTCAAAAAAGACTAGTTCAATTATTAAGAAGTTACTTTTTTGCAGTGTGTGAGTCATAAAAGCTCAACTTTTTCCCAAAACTCTCACTTTTTTACCTGTAATACTTCTGAGAAGTCAGCTTTGTCCTTTATTAGCATGCTAAATAACTGCAGCATGTGGAAAGCCTCTAATTATAGTGTACTCTTCCAGTTCTTGGGCTGCGGTGGGAATGTGGATCAGTACGCCAGACCCCGATAACCCCGTCAGGACGTGTGGAGCGCTCTGTAGCGCTCTCTAGTCTTGGGTTGAGAGAGACTTATTAATCTGGGAAATCATTAATCATTAAATCATCTAATTACAGTTTTTTGTGTTTAAAACTATTTATCCCAAAGTTTTTCATTCCCAATCAGATGCTGAAGTTAGGTTTGATAAATCACTTTCTGCAGTGCTATGTTTAAAATTATGTGGCCTGTCATTTAGCACATATTCATATGTTGTGGCGGTCATGTGAGCATTGTGAATTCAAATCTAGCTTGTGCCATTTCCAAGTCCTATTCCAGCAAATTCTTCATATCTTTTCCTCTACGTTCTGTATTAGTCTTAACAGTAAAAGTGGCAAAATCCAAAAAAGTTTTAGGGCTGGCACAAAGGAGGAGCTGCTGTCGTGACAGACACAAAATCAAGCTGACGTTTCATCTGTGAAACGGAGGGGGACAGTTGGCGTTCGCCCTCTGAAGGGTGGGTGACACCCCTCATTATTCCCTCGCAGGATGTTCCCCTCTGCTACATCTGTGTGCTCCCACCGCCTTTGATATTCAAACCAACCCGTTTCCGTTATAGATTCATCATAGCTGTGTAGAATTCACTTCCTTGTCCTTTTCCCCCTCGCAAGTGCCAATGTGCTTTCCACAGTTTGCTCTGAGAATATTTGTGTTTCATTAAGTTATTATAAGAGAGAGCCACGTTGTAGCTGAAGAGGACAAGGGTTTGGGTCCCTTGAGAATCCATCTTCTTGATTCTTTAGTGCAAATATGTCCCATGATCCTTTCAAACCTCTTCATACCTCTGCTGACATTTCAGAAATTAAATCAATTGTGTATTTTTTCGGAGGAGACACGTAGGCGGCAAATTTTGGCTCTCAGACTCGGCGGTAAGCTAAGTAGTGGCCTTTTCCCTGGAAATAGTTGAACAGCACAGTGTTTTCTGTAGAAAATCAACTGTATTTGAGGTGTATTCCCAACCCAAGAGGAGCAGGAAGACAGCGTTCCTCACATCTGCTTTTGAGATGTCAGTATGGGTAATCGTCGCAAACCGGCTCTCTTTAATTGGCTGGTGGGTGTGTTTCTCCTTTATCGTCATGGGGACTATTTGCAGATGCCCAGAAATTACAAGGAAAACTAATCTGCAATGTTTAATTACAGTGCTGAGAGGAGTTACTGACAGCCCTTGGGGGATGGACGGAAATAAAAAAAAAAGAAGAGACCAGAGAAGATAAGTGCAGGTTCTTCCTGCTTTTTCCCATGTTATCATGCTCTCATCTCTCCGGAGATCCACACTAGCTCTTGTTTTGTACTCGACCTGATTAGCATTAATATGGTTAATTGCTTCAACTTCAGGCCCCCGAACCATACAACATCTGCCATGCATATTCAGTCATGTGATTCCAACATCTTATTTCTAGCAGCATAAAAAAGTTGGAGATGTGTGATACTGCAATTTGGTTGGGACTGCGGCTAGGGATGCAAAATATATATTGGTATTATATACATTATCGGACAATATTGGAGATTTTTCATTATTATTTATTGGTATCGGTCAATATTGCATATTTAAATGTGCATGCTCATTTCAAATATCAAAGAATCCATTTATCAAATTTTCATACTTTATTCATACTTTATTCAATTTTCATACTTTTTTCAATATTGTGATGCCTAAATTCACTTAGTATTTAAAAATAATAATTGATTTTAATATTTAGTTGTGCTTGCTCATTTTGGTTAAGTGTTATCTTAAGCATATATAAAAATAATCCATTTATCAAATTTTAATAATATTGTGATGCCTAAATTCACTTAGCATTTTTAAAATGAATTTTAATCTATTAGTTGTTATTGGACATAACACGGAACAGTATTTTTTTAAATAATTTTTTTAATTATTATTATTTTTTTTTTATTCAGACACACACACACACACACACACACACACACACACACACATTTTTAGTTTAAATACATAAATCTATGTATAAGTCACCATTTATTGGTTATTGACCATAACATGGAAATAATTATCTGTTTTTCACCATTAGACAGAAGTTTTATATTATGCATCCCTGAATGCAGCAGTTGTGCTCCATAAAAAAAAAGTTGAATCCCTGTTTTGGACAGAAGATCAGTGCTCAGTAGGTTTAGAAAATCCTCACTAAGTGGGTTGGAGAATTGTACAGAAAACCAGCGAACTGTGGCTTGAGAAGATAAACTAATGGCGAGAAGGAGTTTAAGGGCTTTGTTCTGCTTTTGTGGAAGACAAAGACCTCCCACTGCTGACCTCATGGATGAGGGGAGATGGACGAATGGAGGGAGGGTCGGAAAGTTCACCGCAGTAATGAGCGGTGGTGAGAGCTGGATGGATGGATGACAACTTCACGATGGATTGCCATGCGAGGGTAACAGGTCCGGACAGTCGGGGTGAGACACTAGTTGAGTGTGACCTGTCCATCTTTTTGTATCTGTCTCAGAGCATCAAACTTTACTGACTCGTTCTGATAATGATGTGTCTTTTACCCTCAGTTGGGAGTTACGCTACCTTTGTCTAGTCTACAACTTTGACTACACTGGAAATATGTACCTATGTTTTGCATACTGGCATTAAAACACTCAGATTGCCTAAAGATATTGTGAATCGTGTCACATTTGCATAGATATGACTAGAGCAACAATAAAAATCCCCAGCCAGCAAAGCAACAGAAGAAGTTAGAGCTAAAAAAGAGCTGTGCGAGGGAAAAAAAACCCCCGCATAGTTTGAACAGATGGTGGATGTTGATCTTCTCTGGGCATCTGGGCTTTGCTAGAAATGGAGGATAGGTAGGTAGATGTGCTCATCGGTGGTAATTACAGGCCCTCGCCATGACCAAGCATTTCAGACTCGCTTTGATCCCAGGAAATGCACCACATCCTCAGACAGGTGGAGATAACTTCTCCTGAGGTCATTTTATGGACGGCGGTCCACAAATACAAGGTAAATCCCTCTGGAACCAGCTGGCTTAGCGCAAATCATTCCCTATAGCGTGCAACCTTAATTTATGAAATTGTTATGGCTAAAATCTGGCATTTAATTCCAGAAAAAAACCTTTATAGTTGTCCTGGGATGTCTTTATAGGGGTTCATTTAGAGTTCTGTCCTTCAGCGGTTCAGTTTGTTCTCGTTCGGCCTTGAAGGGAGTCGTGCTGACGCAGCGAGTGCCGCCCCACCTGGGCCCCGTGCGCCCGTCCCGATAAACACCGCGTAGCTGAAACTATTTGGTCCTCTTGTGGCATGAGCCTGTAGATACGACCCATGTGATTCAGAGTGATTTCCTCTTGGCTGAACTCCATTTTCGATAAACACGGCTGATTGTACAGTCCCTCTCGGTCGGAGGCCCAGATAGGAAGTGTGTCTCGGAGGCTAATCTTCCTCCCTCGAACGGAGGGCCCAAGTATTAGTCCCACTGCTGTCTCTAATCCCCCACTTCTGATTTGAGAGTCTCCCGTGGCCTTTGGGATTGAGAGGAAAGTGTTTTTCTCGCTCTCTTTTTTTTCCATGTTTATTTTTTGAAACATCTATATGATGCTGTCCTGCTCCGCTACACTTAAGCGTTTATTAAACCAAGGTTAAGCCGTCGCTTGAAGCCTTTCAATCAGCTAGTGGAGTCCAGAAAGGATTAACAAGTTTCGGAAGATGAGAAATATCAGAGATTTTGAGGTAACAATTTCTTCGTTTTTTAAAAATCTGGTCTCACGTCTTATAAGTGTCATGTTTTTTTATCTGAAACTCCACTGCTCGTTACATCCTGCTGGAAAGTTCAGGAATAAGTGATGCAACTCAAGCGTAACAAGATATTTTTTCCGAAGACATACTATTTCATGCATCCCGTCTGCCCTCATTTGCAGCAATTTTTTATGATTGTGGTTCTTGGTTGACTGTTAGTCTAAATGGTTAGAATAGTTTAGGAAGAGCGTCAGTGCATAAATAAATAAATAAAAACATTCACTTACCACTAGCTATGTCAATTTTTATTTTGTATTTTTTTGGCATATATGAAGAATAATTTTAAATACAATATTTTAAAATTTGCACATTACTAAATAAACTATATGGATATCTGACAACATAATTAAATAAATTGTACTTTTCTTTACACATTTATATAAAGTTTACATATTTAAAATAAATAAAATATGCTTATTCATTTATTTATGTATTTATATGCAATATTAATTGGATTAATTGGATAGGAATTGGGTTTTGAATTTTATTTATTTATAGTTAATTTTTAGTTCATAAAAATAATTCATGTAAAATGAAAATGGAACTATAAATTAATGTAAGTTCCAATTTAAATTTCACATATTTGAAATATTGCATAAATGAAACTCACATTATTTATTTAATTTATTTAATTTATTGCATTAATTTTTATTAATTGAATTGGACAAGATTATTATTATACATATACATTACAATACATTATTTGTTTGCAAATACAATAATCAATGTGTATAAATAATTGTATATAGATAGTAAAAGTCAATTAAACAAGATTTCTGAATTGAGTGATGAATAATGAAACATTTGAATTTGAATTTCTTAAATATCTTTTCAACTTACATTTTTATAGTTTCATTTTAAATTTTTTTTGCATTCATTTTAAGTAATTGAATTGTACAAGCAGCAAAAATCTGATGAAAATGAATTCGAGTTTGCATTTTGTGTATAAAAAATTCACAAATTCAGAACATTTGTCCTTGTACGTTGTAGCCTATATCAGATCTTTTGAAGTGCCATCAGAATAAGTCCTGCTGCTCATGACCCCACAAAAGAGTGAAAGACAAACAGAGAGTAAACAAATGAATGGACAGGGACAGTCCTGTCCTGTCACACACGTAGCTGAAATAGTTAGAATAGCGAGGTCAGCTTGAACCCCTGCCCCAGATAGAGATCTGGCGGAGGAGAGGTGCGTTTGGGTTAGCTTTGCACTCTTTGAGGCACTTCAGTTATGGTGTTAATCCTTCTGGAAAGGACATTACGACATGGCGTGACTCTGACCTTGGAACAGTTTCAGAGTCACAAATCAAATCAAAACAGAATCGCTCCAGAACTAGTCGATGAATCTTTGAAACAGCGCGTCAGTAACTAAAACTAGTCCTAATTAGCACTATGTTAGATATCAGACGTCGTTCAACTAGTTAGAGTCACGAGTCGCATCCCTTATGGTTTGACTGATAGATTAATGGTGTTTGCATAGGTTGATACATCTCAGAAATGTGGAATTACAGGTTGTTCTTATGTTTCCCGACTCCGTATCACCATGTTTCTGGTTGCAGTGTTGCAGGAAAGAGATGAAATTGTCAAATCGCTGTCAAAACAGCTGTAGCAGCTAGGCAAGCCGTCTGAAAATGTCACAAACACTCACAGCGGCCTCCTTTGTCTGCCTGCCGCCGTTCCCTCTGAGCTGGGTGTGGCTGTGAAACTGTAACATTCCTGCGTAACCCCACACCGCGCGACCATAAAGAAAAGACACAAAGAACGTGAATGAAATGATTGAATGGAAGGGGGATAAAGATGAGTGAGCTGTCTGAAAGAAACCTTTGAAAAGGGTTTTTGGGGAAGGTTTCTCTGGATCTGCTTGGGGTGACTGGACTGATTTAATTTGACCAGTGTCTGCGGATCAGGTGACGGCAGTGATTTGAGGGTCAGTGTGTCAGGCTATGAGACAGAGAAGTGCGCACGAATAAGAAGAGCTTGGTTTTGGATCCTGTATTTGTACAAAGACATAAACATCTCCTTTTTTTAGGTCCTACAAAAATACAGTGATGTCAGATGTTATTAAAAGACTGCCATGTCCATATGTATATGTTATTTTTCGGATTCTGATTTTATATATATATATATATATGCAGAGCTGGGTAGTAACTAATTACATGTAATCTGGATTATGTAATCAGAATCCGAAAAATTAAGTACTTGTAATTAGATTAAATTACATTTTTAAAATACTCGTAATCAGACCACAGTTACTCTTTTATTAATTATTTGATTACATATATTCACACAATAGCAATAAATTATTTATAATTTATTGATTCTCCCTAATTCTTTCTCATTTTTTAAAATTTCCTTACTAAAATGCCTACATGACATGCAGGTAAAAAAAAAAAAAAAAAATTAAATAAATTTAAAACAACATCATTTTTTAGTAAGTGCTTTATTTTGACTGAAGTTATTTAAAAAAAATATATATTTTAATTTTACATTTTTATGACTTAACAAATTATTAGCTTTTCATTTAAACTCACAACCCTCCTGCAGTTCCTTCATGAGCCCCAGTTTGGGAAACCTTGACATAATGGAATGCTTAATTCACTCTATGTTGTTAATAACAACAAATGGAATATATTGTCTTCGCATTTTAATATCAGCATGGTACAGTATTATCCTATTTAATCAATTTGAAAAACAAGTTACGTTAAAAGTAATCAAAAAGTACTGTGGTTATATTACCTAAAATGTGTAATGTAATGAATTATGTTACTAACAACAATTTTTGTCATGTTATTTGGAATCAGTAAGAACCTGATTATTTACCCAGCTCTCTCTGTGTGCTTATATATATATTGCATAAATGATAAAATGCCATGTCACTTTGTTGGTAAGACTCAAATGGTAGAGCCAGCCTCATTATTTCCACAGTCTTTTAAAGTTGCAACCACATTTTGGAGCATATACAGTTATTTGTCTTTAAAAAATGTCATGGAACCCCAGTTTCTGCTAGAATACCATTTAAAGTTATTGTTACCACTGTAAAATCATAAATTAACATGGGCAACCTTACCACAGTTTTAAAGCACAAACAATAAGTGTAGTGCCTGGTGAACTGTGGTTCTCAGGGCCACCGAGTGCAGTGAACTTATGCAAATTGAATGCCAGAAATATGTGCAAACACCGGTGGGAACTGTAATAATATTTGGAGTTCCTCCGCAGTTCTGTGCACCGCAGTGCAGGTGTCCTCAAGGACGCTCCTCGCTTTCCCAGCACAGCTGCGGGTTTTGTTGCAGGTGTGTGCGTGTGTGTCATTGAAACGCTCCTCTGCTGTAGCCCGCTCTCCCTCATTAGACCCTTTCCAACAGGATTACCAGACTGCCGAGTCTGCAGGTACTCTTATAAGTTCATTTCACCTGCTCTTTGGGAGCCATAATAGCTTATTGATTGGCTGACATAGATGCACTGGGGCAACGTAGAAGGACGTCCGGCGGAGGAGGAGGGATAAGTTAATCGCAGTTGGACGCGGGTAAAGAGAATTCAATCAGACAACCCCCCAAGGCTTATAAATGGCGTGTAAATTTGTGTCCATCTCAGTGGATTGGACCTGACTGATATCTGAACACGTGTGAAGCAGTGGTTCTGAACAGGAAAGCGAGGAAGAAGAAGGGAAGAAATCTGTTATCGCATGTTTAGCATGTTTAATATGTTAGCTTGGAGGCATTACAGTATGTAAACTCCTTTGTTTGATTGTTAAGCTTGCTTGAATAGACTTGAACAGTTGAGAAGTAACATATGATAGTTACTACTGCTATATTTCATCACGACTTTAAAGCACATGCAGTAAGTTTAGTCAGGCGGCCTTATTGGAATGGGAGACAAGACCAAAAAATGTCAATGGAAAACATATTTTAAATTACAAAATGCTAAAATAAATTTGTTTATTATTAGTTTATTAGCTTAAATCACACTGAAAGCTAATACATCACTAAGCTCTTTTAAATTAAAAAAGTGGGACTTTCCTACAGTTGCCAAATTAACCACTGTTTTTCTATAAAAAAATGTTTTCATTAGTTCATATGGGTTTTTTTATGACCATTTTGACGTTTGTGACTATTTTTTATGTTTGTGACCATTGTAATGTTTCTGTTTAGCATCTCTGAATTAAAATAATAATATATATTTCATATATTAAATATAAATGTTTCAATTATTTTTTTCTATTATTTTCTATTATTTTTTTAAACTATTATTTATATATATTTATTAGGGATGGGTCACGATTTTCGAATATTAGTCGATTTATTCATAGAATATCTAATAATTTGTGCGATTATATTTGTCTAAAAATTCCCCATGTTTTCGGTGCTGATGCGGTGGTGACGCATAAGCAGAGGTAAGCGTTGCCAATAATGCACCTAAAAGCTGTCAAAGACAACAGAAGAACACATTGTCTCACATGCACACTGTAGAATTGCAACTAAGAACGATGTCAAATAAGAGTTCTGTGCGGACCACAAATATCCCAGACTGAGTTAGAGATGTGCTGAATCTGTACTGGGAAAGGCACAGAAAATGAATAACGTGCTCTACGGAGCCTTTAAAGGGACATATGGTTAGCCGCATGCTAGCGGTAGCCTGTTACATTACAGTAAATGCAGTTTCACTTACCAGCAACAGAGTAGGACGATGGCGAATGATTTGCAAATCCTGAGCACCACTGACAAACATCTAATCTTGTAAAATGTGTGGTAAGTACTGCTGCTCCATAGTATAAACGTGATCACGAATCTCCAAAGTGAAAGTAAAACGGTCGCGCGCACGTGCATTCAAAAGTGTTTTCAATGCCCCGCGTATTAATAACGGTTCACTTATGCCCGCAATTAATATACAGTATAATTACCCAACGATAGAATTGCGAGAGAAAGTATATTTTTTGAGCAGTTTAAAACCTTATGAGCAGTTGATTTATGCTAATGGATGGACTGCTATGTTAATAAGTGCTGTCATTCTGTTAGGTTTATTATATTAATATGTTTCAGCATGTTACAATCATTATATGGCTTGAGTTAAGATAGCCTATTTTTAAATCAATTAAACAGTTTGTTATCATACAGATTAAAAGCGTGAATGGTCTCTCTCTCTCTCTCTCTGTTTATGGCTGTGTAACACTAGCCTAATAACATGACGTGCGTGCATGCATACAGGGAAGGAGTGCTATTTTCGAATAATCGAATAATAATTGAATAATTCCCAGCAATTTTCGAATATTACTTTTGCTTGACATGCCCATCACTAATATTTATATACTGATGCTTTTTGGCTTATTACAGTTAATACATAGTAGATTTATTCATATTTTGACCAAATTCCAGGGTTCTTAGCCAAATCTTACCAAATCTTAGCGCCCTAGTAACCCAAAATTTGCTGACTCTCATTGTAAACTCTCTTCCGATAAGCTCCACATCCTGCTTTTTCATCGACAGCTGGCGGCTGCATCAGTCTTGTGCATTTAGATGTGTGTGTGTGTTTTCTCAGAGGAGCCGCGGCCCATTAGCTTGACCTGTCACACACACTTTACGCCTCCCTTACCTGGAAACTGCGCATCTTAGTTTTTTTTTTTATTTGACCGCCTGGAACCGGGTGCCATTCACGGTGCATTTAGCACAGCCATCTAGCGCACATCCCTATTTGCTCAGACCCGCTTGCCCTTTGACCCATCTCATGGACACCGCTGGCTTCGCTAAACAGCATGTACCGCTAAAGACTTGTTTGGGAAATCTTCCTTCCACCCTCAGCAGTCCATTTTTGCTTTCTCATAGGTATTCCTGGACTATTTGCATCCTTTTCAGGCTGGCGCTTTTTGTTCTGGTCTGGCAAATCTCATCCTGTCTGCACGTAAACGCTCCGTTGACACAGAGACAAACAGTAGATGATGGCGGAAAGAAAAATGAGGTGAGATAGAGAGGCGAAACACACAGACCTTGACCCTGCAGCAGACACACGATCCTTGATTGGCCATCGCTTATCTTATTGTGATGTCAGGGCCAACAAGACTCGACCCCTCCGTCACCCTCCGGGATCCCATGACCACCCCTGCCATTCCTTTTAACCGTTCCACCCAAACGCTCGTATACAAAAAACATCTGAATCAACCCACTGTCAGAACATGTGGGATATTACCCAGAAACGGCTTGGCACATGGTTCAAAGGAAGTCGCAGAAAGAAAACAAATAGGTAGCGGAAGTTAAGAGCAGTTGTGTAATGCAGATTGTAATGCTTGGTGTGCTCCAAGATTTGGGACAAATACATTCCAAAAACACTGCTACAACTTAGGAAACTTTTAATATGTGTAGATGTTGGGAACTAAACATGATATTTATTAGGATTGTAGCAACTATACATTCAATTTTTAGCCTAGGTAAGTATTATTTTACTACGTACTAAGTAGTAATATTCAGTCACTATTGACTTTTGTTAAATTAAAATAGTAAATTTTAAAGAAATATTTTATTTTAATTGAAATGTATATATAACAATAATAATAAAATTATATATATATATATATATATATATATATATATATATATATAATTTTATTATTATATATACATTTCAAAAATAAATAAATTATTAAAATTGACAAAATATACATTTATATAATTGTAATTATTTATTATTGTTATTATTTTGTTATTTATTTATTATTATTACTTTTATTTAAATATAACAATAAATAATATTTGAGATATATAATAAAACACTCATATATATATATATATATATATATATATATATATATATATATATATATATATATATATATATATATAAAAGTATATATATATACTTTTTAATTACATTTTAAATTAAATATTATTACATTTATTAAATATATGTATTATATATTAAATGCTGTAATTTTTTATATAAACACACACATACACAAATATTGTTTAAATATATATCAATCTATATTTTATATTAATATTTCACATAAAATGTGCTCACACTTCATAATTCAGTCAGATCTTTATTGCTGAAACAATTATATTTATTTATTCATGTAATTTAATTTTATTTATTTTTGAGTAGTCCATTCCACTCGGAAATATGTCACATTGCTTTTTGTTGACTTTAATAAAAATGAAGTTGGTAGAACATTAGGAACGTTGTGATAACATTTACAAAACATTGCACGCCCATTAGAACGTTTTAGTCTGTAAAAACTGTACATTTTAATATTCCCACAATCAAAATGGAATGTTTGGAAAGCATTTTTAGAACATCAGTTTGTTAGCAGGAGTGAGGGAGTGAGACAGAGAAGGAGGGAAAAAGCTGAGAAGCTTGCTGTGCTTGCATGGAGAAGATAAGAAGACAGGTGGTTTGTAGTCTGATGAAAGAACGTCTGACAGCTGGCAACTCTCAGAACGGCTCGGTCTGTGTGTGCGTGTCGAAGAATGTGAATGTTTGCATGTGTGTTTGTGTGTCTGTCTGTATTTGGCGAGTCTTTGTGGGTCTGCCAGCTGAGACACATCCCAGAAGACCCATCCTCCCGGTGTCCCGCTCCTCTGGCGTTCCTGGCGCACACCCAGCTAATGCCAGCACCCAGAGACGCTTTAGTGTCTGACACCAGATCCGCACGGGGAGGAAAACAGCAAGAAAGATCTCATGCTATGTGCTGAACTTACAGACACGGTAAAGGGATAGTGTGCACATACACAAAAAGAAAATTCTGTCATTATATACTCACGTCACAAACCTGTAAATTTTTTTCTTCTTCTGAGAACCCCCCTGAAATATAGGGTTTTTTGTCCATACAGTGCATTCATTCAGATAAAGTAGTATTTTATACACATCAGTTTTATTTTAGTATCATTGAGACTATTATAGTTTTATTAATATTTTGAATTAGTTTTTAAAAATTAAAAAAAAAAAAAAAAATACAAAATTCAAAAATAACAATGTTTTTTTCTGGCTTTATTGCAAACAATTTTTTGCACATTATATACACAGAAAATAATATAAATTGTCATTATTTAGTCACCCTCATGTCACAAACCTATAGGACTTACTTTCTACTAATAAATAAATAAATAAATATACACTCTAAAAAAAATGGTGCACTAAAAGTGGTTCTTTGGCTCGTAATCATAGAACCACTTTTGGTGGCACCATCAAATCTTGGTGCTTCAGTGGTTCTTCAGCGGGTTCTTTGGCATGACTGAGGGGCTATATAGCACCGCTACCATATACAGAACCTGTTAAGCTCCTGTATGGTTCTTCAGTAGTTCTTCAGTTCTTTGGGGTGATTAAGGTGCTATATAGCACCACTGCCGTACAAAGAAACTGTTAAGCCCCTTTAAAGGTTCTTTATGAGCCAAAGAACCACTGTTGATGCTGTTTAGCACCGTTTTTGTTGAAGAAATACAATGCAATATGGCACCTCTTATGGTTCTACATGGCACCATTCGACAAAGGTGCTATATAGCACCTTTAAAGATATGGTGCTATATAGCACCAAAAGTGGTTCCCCTATGATTACGAGCCAAGAACCACTTTTAGTGCTATATAGCACCATTTTTTTTAGAGAGTAAATAAATACTCTCTAAAAAAAACCTTATTTTCTACTATTAAGAAACTTTTATATGTGTGTATATATATATATATATATATATATATATATTCCTTTACTCTGCAAAAACATTCAAACATTCTTTTTTCCCTTCTTGAACACTTAAGCACTCTTAAAAAAGCTTCTTTATTGGCATTGATGGTTCCTATAACATATATAGAGCCCTTCCGTTGCACAAAAGGTTCTTAATAGTAGAAAATAAGGTTTTTTTAGATTATTAAAATGTTTTTTAAACTAAGAAAAAAAAAGTTATTTTATGAACTGTTCAATGAAAGGTTCTATATGGAACCCAGAATGTTTTTTTCTCCCCCCTGACATTTCTATGGAAAACCCCTTTTGGCACATTTATTTTTCATAGTCATACAGGTTTGAAATGACGTGAGGGAGAGTAAAGGATTTAGATTTTTGGGTGACCTGTCCCTTTAAGGGGCTTTCATAGTGATTGGCAGTGACCAGTGTTCATTTTCAGTAATAGTCAGAGACAAATGTGAATGTAATTCAGTTATTTCAGTTTCAAAGTGACATTTTGTGTCATTATTCCCTAACTTTCTGTCTGTCTGTTTGACGGGTCACTCCAGTGATCTCCAAACACTGCCTTTGTGATGATAGGGTGCTTTGTTTTCGCAGAAGAGATGGCACAAACGGGGTACACGCTGTTATTTGCTGTTGGCAAATATGTAGAGTCCTGGGCAAGCACAGCGCTAAGTGTGCGTCACTTACCCTGACTAAAACGCTTCAAAGAGCCAGGCCAGTTTCAGACCGCAATCGAAATTTGCGAATAATGGATGTGTAGTTTTAACTGTTACATACAGAACTTTTCTTTAATGGTCTTTTGGCCCATATGCTGAGAGACTTTGATGTCCAGATTTGTCCTCTGGCTCTGATTCTTCCTGAAATGGGGTGTGAAGACTCATTTTGAGTCTTGATTTACTATATCAACATCAATGGTTTTGTCTCATTTCTCAGGGTGGTCTGTTGGCTGTTGGACTTGGCTCTCCTCGGCTGTTTGAGGGAATAGACAGGACTTGTCTTTGACTTTGTCTTTTGCCCAGGGGGGCTAGATCACCTGTCCATGCACAGCTTCTGATGTTTTCCATGTGCATGAGCTTTATTCTGTAAGAGAGAGAACAGAAATTCAGAACAAATGGTTTGGGATAAAATATTTTTTGCTTCCTCTGCATCCACTGTTGCCATCCATTTATAAGCTGTTTCTATTTTTTTCTTAAAAAATAAAAAAATAAAAAAAATAAAAAAAATGCAAATCAATGCCACTTGAAATGACAGTTGTATTATGTTATTTTATTAACATTTATTAAATTAAAATTATGTAAAAAATTTAATAATATAAATATTTAATTATTTAATTGTATTATTTTTAGAAAAACAATTTTAATTTAATTCATTCATTTATAAATATTTTATTAAATGTATTATATTATTAGTAGTATAAATTATATATTTTTATAGTTTTTATTATAATATTTTTATAAATGCATGATTAAATTTTGTTTCATTTTATTTAATTTTATTAAATGTAATAAATTACTTGCAGTTTAGATCAGTCAGTTTTTTATATCAGTTTTTTTTTCAAAATTCAAATAATTTTTAAATAATTTAATTTACTAAATAAATTAACATTTTATTTTAAATAAATGTTAAAAATGAACATTAAAATTACATTTATTTATATTTCATTTAATTTTTATTATATATCTTTATTATTGTTATTCTAAATTAACCTATATATATATATATATATATATATATATATATATATATATATTGTGTTTTTATTATAATATTTTTTAGAAATGCATTATTAAATTTTATTTAATTTTATAATGTTTTAATGCAATAAATTACTTGCAGTTTACATTAGTCAGTCACATGAGTTGACTATTCTGTGAATGTGTTTCCATTGTAGTTACTGTTAGAAATTAGAAATGTATTAACTCAAGTAAGTGCTTTTTTTAATTTTTTGTTTTCCATTTATCATTTTTCTAATGTGATATACCAGATTTGGCATGTAAATCAATGGCTAGAAACCTGGCAGCATATTTCCATTCATCCCTTGTAGTCAAATCAGTGTCGCCCTGTAAGCATCCATGAGGGTTCATGTCCGTAATAAATGTTTTGATGAAGGTAATTGCTTGGTCAGACAGTGATCACTGGATGGTGAAAATGAGTCCCGCAGAGTTCATCTCCAGGGACTACATTACAATTCACCATCTTTGAGACCACCATTACACTCTTTCACAAGCCAGCACACGTTTTATGCCATCTTATCTCCGGTAGACAGATATTTACGCTAGGATCCTGCTTCATTAATTTATTTCATTAGATGATAAGTTTTGATAAGCTGCCGGAGTTAACCGCCCTTGCGTAAATCAATGAGTCCTCAACGCTGGAGAAAAGTGGGTTTGAGTTCGCTCTAGCATACTAATGAATTGCATATCAGTGTGAAAACAAGGGGATTTGACTGGCGATTAGAGAGGAAGATTGGTTTGGCTGTTCCAGCGCTCTGCTCTCACAGTCGGAGTATTGGTCTTTATCGGATAGCTGCTCTCCGCTTGGATATTTATTATTGCTTTCCACACAAACTCCCCAAACACTTACGCTACTGTCAGAGAATCTATGCATTTCATTTCATAAGGGGGTCAGATAAGCCCGAAAGTGTAACCCTTTCTATATTGCTTTTTTTCATGACAAGATAAATGCAATACTACAGCGGGTAAATGTAAACTGTTTATTGCAAAAGATTAGCTAATCCTGTATTAGCATAAATCACACGCAGTATGGACACACAGTCTGCTGCATATCACAGCACACTGCATGGTAAATGTTAAAATATCAGAAACATATCATACACAACTTGAAATTAGATGGTTTATGATTTACATTCAGTTTCAGATGCATTTCAGAGTCTTTAAAATGTGTTTTAGTGTCATTAATTGATTTATTATCTGTTTTTCAAAACAGTGGGAATTGTTTCCTTGTTGTATATCTTAGTTCAGCTGAACTCTAAACAAATTATTACCAGTGCAATGCACTTTCCTTTGCATATTGCTTGATATTTTGTTGCTATTTTATTTCATGTAATTTATTTTATTTATTTATTTATTTATTTTTATTTTATGTTATATTGTAATATTTAAAATACGATTATCACTTTAATATGTAATATTTGAAATAATTACAATTATTGTGCACTTGAAAAATCACATTTTGGCATCCAAATAAGACATTTAAGCTAATATAACAATACAATGAAATGTATTTTATTTTATATTTTATTTTATTTTATTTTATTAAAGTGGAGTAAATATTCTATTATATGAAATGGCTTTATACATTTAAATTATATATTACATTATTATATTATATATTATGCAATATTTTACTTCAACTTGTTTACTTTCACTCTAGGGTGCATGATGTTTTAGTGTCATTAATTGGTTTATACCTTGTTTTTAAGCCTCTGAAGCCTCGTTGTTGTCTGTTCTGAATCTTCTAAGGCATTAAGACTCATAACAGACAGAGAAATGTGTAGATGTTGAAGAACTGAGAGCCTCTGTCCAGAGGAAGCATAGCAGTGCTTTGGTAGAACAGCTTAACATACACAAAAGAGCTACTGTTAGGGATTCACATATGGCCCTTTTGCTCTGTTTTTATTCATCTGCAGTTGGAGATGACACTGTTATGAAATATTAAGGGCTTTTATCCAGCAGTTTCGATTTTCCGGCCCTTAGGGAATCGAGTACTTAAAGCCAACTTTGTTCTGGGAAGAGGCATTTTTTTGTCCTCAGACTGGAGTTGTTTCAGCTGTCTGCTTGTTTTAGCAGATCATCTCTTGGTCATTTTGTCTTCATGCTGTGGAGAGCAGATGGCAGTGAGAGCGTACTGTCGGAGGAGGCTAAGCAGACTGACACGCTAGCTCCACTGTTAGCTGTGGGAATGACAGAGTTTACAGTACGACACCAAAGTTTTCCTTTGTTAACCTAAGCGAACTGTCACAAATTGTCATAGTTTTTACCAATGTGATGTACTTCCTTTTGTTTCGGATTTTCTTGCAAGTATGCCTTTTAGGATTGTTAAGTGTTATACACACATAGACGTCATTGTAGATTATATTTTTAAATTTGAGTGAAATATTGAAATAATTATATTTAATCATTTTAATATGGTAATATTAGAAAGTCACGTGTCATCCAAACAAGGAATTGTTGTAAATGATACAATGCAATGATATATACACATTTATTTTATTTAATTTTGTGTTGTACGATTATATTATATTATGTTGTTATATTTCAATTAATTTGATGATAGTGTGAATGGAAGTGAACTAAGAACAAGCTGTAATAAAATAAAATATTAATAAATAAAGGGTAATATTTAAACATTGTAAATATATTAATATTTAAAATAATATTATTCATGCCATTTTACTTTTGTGCTATCTTTTCATAGTTTCTTTTGTTAACAGTGTAGCGATGTATGAAGCACAGCCAACTTGAATCTTTTACGAAATCTGTGTTGGAAAATCATTCGCCCAAATGCACAATTATCAGTCTAGTAAATTGCTATTGAAAGGACTTAATTTCACCTGCAAAATATGCAGAATAGCAATAAATATGACTACCTTTGCACAGTAACAAACAATCATGTATTGAATGTAATTCTATGACAATTAATTTTGAGCCAAAGCCAGAAATTTCAGCCGTGATTGCAACAAATCTGACCTAGTGTCATCCGATCCCAACGTGTGGGGCATTTCCACCCGAAAATCCACTGAATCCTGCTTCACGTCCAGGCCAAGTCTAGATCTGTAATCCTCAGGCTGTTTAATACCTTGAAGCAACAAGACTTGAGCCAGGAGGCAGCAAATGGACAAACAGGCTTATGTTTTGGAGTCGCTCGTTTGTCTCTCAGTGCCGTTTGTTTCAACAGCTTCACTATCAGCGCTGTCCGTTCCCTCGGTGTGGATCTGTGGATCTCGGTTTGTGTTAGCACCTGATTTATCAGTGTGAGGCGAGATAAGGCCGCTCCATCACTCGGCTGTGTAATCCTTCCAGTGGCAGTGGATGAGGAATTAACCCAGACCCGCCGAGGTGTCGTCTAATCGCCACTGTGGGAACGCTGGCCTGACAACTGCTGCCGGCTCGGGAAACAAGGAACCATTGTGGCTCCTGTCTATTTCTGCAGTTGTGCCCATTGTGATGGGCAGTCGGAGTCGGAAGGACTTAACTGGAAGAAGATTCGGAGCTTGAACCGCAACTGATCAGGAACAGAGAGTCCGTTCTGTAACAAAGCACCTCGAGACATGACCCAATGAGTTGTCATGTGCTTAGTCATAAAAAATGACAGCGTGATATAAAATACAATCATTTTTTCATCCAAAATAGTAGGGCTTTGTTTCCATGTTGTCTAAGTTAATAGTTTTTACTGGTGTAATGTTTTTTTTAGACATTGTTCTAAATTATGTCCTTATTTGCCGTCTACATAAAGAATTTAAGCAAATATAACAATACAATGAAATAAACACTTTTATTTTATTTATTTATTTATTTATTTTTACTTTATTTTACTTTTTATTTTTATTTTCCTCTATTTTATTTTTGTACATTTTATTTAATATAAAATATTTTATATTGTATTTTTATATAATAAAATATTATAATATTTAAAATATTTAAATGAATCATTTTAATATACAATATGTAAAATAATAATGATTATTGTGTAATTTAAAGTCACGTTGTCACATTTTGGCATCTAAATAATAAGAGCTAATATAACTATAGAATTAAATGT
This sequence comes from Spinibarbus caldwelli, assembly GCA_039654775.1. NCBI lineage: Eukaryota > Metazoa > Chordata > Actinopteri > Cypriniformes > Cyprinidae > Spinibarbus > Spinibarbus caldwelli. The sequence goes on from CM077252.1 coordinate 5,686,201, forward strand.
ATGCATTTTATTTTTTTTAATCCATACATTTTTATTTTATTTTATTTTATTTTATTTTTGTTCATCATTTTATTTTATATAAAATATTTTATTTTATTATTAAAATGGAGTAAATTTTTTATGTATAATATCTTTAAATGTTTTATATTATATATTGCTATCTTATATTATTTAGTAATTTTCAAAATATTGCTATTTTATTTATTTATTTATTTATTTTTGTATAACCATTCACAAGAAGCATATTGAGTGCTGCATCGTTCTTGCGTTCTTGGTCAGCGTTAAGCTAAACAGACTCTTCTACTAGAAGATCTTCCTCTCTCGTACTCTGCAAACTGTCTGGAGACGTGTTTGTGGACCAGAGTGAGATGGATTAGACCCGTGGGGAAATCTTTCAGCTGAAACTGTGTGTGTGTGTGTGTGTGTTAATGTTAACGTGAATGTAGCTCCCTAAACCGTGGCCGATTTCCAGAGCCTGACTCGAATCCCTCTGGGAGTGAAGTATCCATCATGCAATGCTACGATCTCCCCACACTGCTGACGGCACCTCTCTGTGATTGGCCCACAAACATTGTTATGTTTCCTCTGTGTATATGGTAAAGTCAAAAATCAACTGCAGGCTAGCTTATTCATTATTAGCGCTGACACGTGCTGATGGAAACTCCTAACTCAGTTACCAGTTACTCAGTTAAAATTCAACAATGCTGTATGTTGCAGGTTCTTTTCCATTGCTGGGTTTTGTCACTTTACAATAATATTATTTAATGCATTTGAAATCATGAATCAACTTTTACATATACACTTAAAGTTGTGTAAAATAATATTTGATAATGCAATATGAATGAAATAGGTTAACAATAGTATTTTTAAGCATTATCACATTAGCAAGAGTTCTGTTATTTTGAATATGAGAGGGAGACCATCACTGGTTTCATTCATGAGTTAATTAAGGTTTTAGATCAAATCATTTAAGTGAACTCATTCATAAAGAGAGTCACTTGATTCGTTGATAAATAAGTCAGTGTTTTTGAACAGATCGATGAATGACTGATTCACTAACTCGCTCATAGAGTCGCTTGATTCATTAATAAATGAACAAGTGTATTTGAACAAATGAATGAGTGAATGATTCAGTGACTCTCATAAAGAGAGTCACTCAGCTGATAAAACTCGTGTGTCAGAACTAATTTTTGTTCATAATAAATGTAACATTCTGAATAAATATAATAGTATCAGTTTTGAATTTGCATAAACAATGCACATTGTATTTCATGCGTCATTTGAAAAAATAAAATAATACTGCAAATATAATGAAAGATAACTTGGTATCATGCCAAAAATCAAACTGTTTTATGTCTCTCATGAAATGTGTTTATGGTCATCAAATGAGCACCGACACAATAGCGTCACTAGGTGATCCTCAGACAAATAGACTGTCAGAACATGCCTGAGTTCGCTAATGGAATCTGAACATGGACTCTAAGCACTCTTAAGAAAGGACCAGAGACCAACACAATGAAATTAGAGGTGAAGGTTACTCCGTCAGAGTTACATTTATCTCAGATGTGTCAGTAATCACAGAGGACTGAAAGCACCGTGAGCTCTTAAATTAATCAAAATTGCAGCACATCATCTAATGTTCCAGACAGCAGGCAGATGCCTTTATCCCCAGAGCACAATTATGAGCTAAATGTGCCGTAATGTGCCTCAAGGTTTTCTTAAGCTAGTATAAAAAATGTTTTTGTAAGATGTTTACCTGCTTTCAGTCTATAGCACTGTTTGAGGTGTAGTTACAGAGGATTTAATGTAATGATTAGGATGGAATTGGGATTCTTCCCTTGTAAATATGTTATAGAGGTTTCTTTTGTTGTTGTAATTTTATTTTATTTTATTTTATTTTATTTTATTTTATTTTATTTTATTTTATTTTATTTTTATTTTTAAACTTGGACAACCAGATCTTTTTGTTTGGGGAAAAAAGTGTACATTCATAATGAAAATGCATCGGGTGGTGCAACAAGCAATTTAGCTTTAGTAATGAAGATCAAGATAAATAAGAAGAATCATTGTGGAAAAAATACACACATTAGCTGAAAAACAGTAAACAGTTTGCACTCCTTTTTTTCCCCCAAAAACCTGTTATTCGGTCTGAATTAATATCTCAAAGTATGTCAGTAAAAGAATAATTTACCTGATTATTCCTGTCCGAATAAGACTTATGTTGAGGTCTTTCTTACACAATAAGGAGACTGTGAGGCATTGAAAATCATTGCGATTGTAACTCTCTTGGTTTTTGTGTGGTCCTGCAGCTTTCTGTGAGCCACTTCCCAAGCCAATTGTTATCCATCAGCTAGAGAGTTTTCGTCTCTCAATCTTCTCGTTTCTTACTCCCTGACCTCTCACCTCAACACCTTTGACCCTCCCATCTCTGTTTATAAACTATATACAATCTGACAAGCCTAAAAGGGGGTGCGCTCCTCACTTTTATACTGTTTGCAGCACTTTGACAGGGGAGTGTGAGAGACACTGAAGGATTTAGGGTAATTGTTCCCTCATCCACATGGGACTCCCTAATTTAGTCTTGGGCGACCTTTGACTCGGCAGCTAAGTCTGTTTTCTGTCCTTTGGCTTGACTGAAATTGGGCTGAGGAGGGTATGGAGTTCATATTTATTTATGTAGCGTGTCCACAGGTTTGTGTGTGTCCCAGACATGGATTATCGATCGGGAGGACCGGTTCTGGTGGAATTCTTTTTCTGGGAGGGTGTAGTGAAGAATGTGTCACGGGGTGATGTTATTTAGGGGTGTTAAGTCGTGCTTGTGTGGGAGATGTCCGGCCTGATTAGTGTTCACTTAGCCCACTGCTCTTTGTATATGTCGGAGGAATGTGTTTTCTGTGTGCGTACAGATTCCCAGGCGACGTCTCGTTTGTTGCATAGTGTTCGGTGGTCTTAATTACAGTGCAAGGTAATTAACTTTTGTGCCAATGACCCCAGTTAAGAGTTTGTATGTTCTAACTATCTCAAGGAATGGTGGGTGATTTCGGTATTGCAGCAATTCCAGTCTCTTTCGGCTTCTCATCGTTTTCCCAGGCAGCGTTTGGGCTCAATGCAGGTCAGAGGCCAGATGGATTAATCTGAAAGCCACGGCATTGTTAACCAAATTCTAATTAATCTCTCTTTTCTATTGCTAAGCGGAAAACACGCCCAGACCACAAAGCAATATGGGATATCTACCTTTCAGTGTTGAATTTGATATTCTGGTTCTGGGTGGATGACGTGGCTCTTCTGTTTTGTACTAAAAGAGACAAATATAAATGTTATTTCATTTTGTTTTATTTTATTTTTATTAAATGAGTCATTATTTATAAATAAATTTATAAATCTGATGATTAAAATAATCTTTCTTACATTCATAAAAAATGCAATGACATTTTATTAAAATAAAATAAAATAAAATTGGGGTCTGATTCTTTGTGCATATTTAAATTTTCGTGAATATTAGATTTTCTTTTTTCTATATGTAATTTTAAAACAATTTAAAATATTACATATGTTATTGTTTATATGGATAGCACAATCAATATAATCAGCAAAATGTCTAATCATTTTTTATTGCGCATAATCAGTGTCAGATGGTGCATATAAACCTACTCAATGTGTACCTTTTGCATGCATGTCTGTCAGTGTTTTGATGTAAAAGACCGGAGAAAAAATTGTTCGAAAAATCAAATATAAACCAGGTTTTCTTGTATATTTTTATAATGAGCTGATTTTTGGACCATGACTGTTTTAATCACAAGACTGACTGTACAAAACACATGTCTCTCAGATTGTGTCAAACACGTTTCAGTCTCAGCTGCCTTTGTGGTCTCCATTGATAGCGTGTTATTTTCTTTGTCAAATAATGACCGTGGACATACAATTTGGTCTCTGTGTGTGTTTGTGAGATTCTCGACAATGCTTGACAATTTAGGTGAAGCGGAAAACACCTAGCCTTTCAGAAAACACACACACACACACATAAACGTGCTGACAGGGAGAGTAGGGAAAAGAATTCGGAAGTAATTTTCAGCTGAACTAGGATGAGAAGCCCTGCTGATGAGACCTGTTAGTATTGTTCTCCAGCAGTCATTCATTTCTAATCATCCACATGCAGTTGTGTCTTATCTCTCTTTGTTTCCACGTCCTGTCGCTTCAAGCACCTTGTTTCACACTGTTTTGATTCAGACTCTTTTATTGTGACGTTTGCCTGTACAATGGCCTTGAGAAAGCAAAACAATATGAAGAAAAGATGTTAGAGTGTGTGCATTAGGACTAATACAAAAATTGCAAAGATGCTTTGAGAACAAACAGTCTGAAGCAGGAGGAAGGCATCCGGGCTGCGTTTAATTGATGGCAGGCATTGCTTTAGTTGAAACTAGGATGTTTGCTTAAAGTTATTTTTGCCCTGTTTGTCCCTTCTATCATTGCACGGCTGAAACTAATACGGTGAGCCCACACACAGTTCTCAAAACAGCACCGCTACATCCTTCATTAACGTAAACAGCGAGTAGACAGTTGACATTTCCAGCAAATGGCCGCCCATCCTGCCATCCTGCTCTATCTCACACTCTTTCTTTGGTGCCAGCCCCTTTCTATCTCTTCCTGTCTGTCTCCCCTGCCAGGTTTTACACATCTGTCCCTGAGATGAGGGGCTGTTGACTCGCTCAAGTAACAGATTTATGTGGTGTTTAAGTTTGGCAGAGTCGACACCTCTCGTTTTGACAGGAGCCAGCGGTGAGCTGTGGAAGCGGTTTACACATGGCACTCAGGTTACTGACTGCTCTTCAGATAGAGCCGTTTCTGACCAACATCATGTCAAATTCCATTGGAATTCCATGAAAATTCCTTTGAAATTCCATTAGATGAAGAATAATAGGAATATTACAGGTAACTGGCAAAAATGGCCAGTTTAAAACAGTTATAACATATATAATGCCTGAAACTTATTTGGTAATTATTTTAATTGAATTTGATTTAATTTAAAAACTTGGACAACCAAATGTTTTTGTAAGCAAAAAAAAAAAAAAAAAAAAAGGTATCAATTCATAATGGAGCAGCAAGCATTGAATGCATTGGTGCAGCAAGAAATTTAGCCTTTAGTTTTGTTTTTTGTTTTGTTTTGTTTTGTTTTGTTTTGTTTTGTTTTGTTTTGTTTTGCTGCAGACCAGACCAATTATTACCACATGCCACAAGTTGTAATCAAATTGTTTTTCTGTTTTCAGATATTTTCAGAAATGTTGCATCAATATTGTAAGTGTTATTTGAAAATTGTATTTCTATTTTTGCTCATTTTTTAAAAAAAGTCTAATACTTATTTAATATAACAATAATATTTTTTCTCTTGGTTTATATGTTCCAACAACACACACACACACACACACACACACACACACACACACACATATATATATATATATATATATTTTTTTTCCCCCCTCATTTATCACTTTATGAATGACTTTATTTTTGCTGTCAAATGCATGTTCTAACAGTGTCTAACAGTAGTGTCCTATTGGCAGGATTCTTTGGCTAAAAGTCGCCCATCCCCGTTAGGTTTCTTCTCCAAATCCCATCTCTCCCCGTGCTCATGTTAGCATCCACACCTGCCAAATGCCTCTCGTGGTCCAGATGCAGCTCCTTCATCATGCCAAGATTTAGAAGACTTCATGTGGCATTAGACTGGACCTCTAATGGTTTAACGAGCAGGCTATTAATAAAACCCTGTTTACAGATGCACAAATGGCTCACAGAAGAGTCTGAACTCAAGAGGGACAGTTATGTGGGACACTGGAGATCTCTTATAGAAATCCGTGCTGAAAGGTAGGCACGATGATAGATTGCATCGGTAGATATTCGGTTCGCCTGCACGTCCCCGGCCCGTGTGTACTTATATAGAAAACAAACCCCCTTTAAGAGTGACCCCGTCACCACATGTGCCCGCAACGGCTCCTTTCAAAGCCGTTTAACAGTGACTGATGTCCCCAGTCAAATCCACACAGCGCACATGTACAGTTTTCTGATATGTGAAGCATTTAATTTAACACTTTGTCATCCCAAGTGACATTTACGCTTGTGAAGCATGCCGATTTCTACACGGGAAATCAAATACACTACCTGAGCGCCAGTAAGAAGGAATAATTCAAAGGATGAAATGAGAATTCCGGTGACAGTAATTTACTGCTGCTGCTATTCTCATCTCATATGATTAGTCCCAGAGTTTCTATAAACAAATCCTCCACGTCTACACGTATCAATTATTTCTTCTTCTCCCTGGGTTTTGGGTTGTTGTGTGTATGACCTAGTTGGAGCGGTTAGGCTTGATAATTTCGTCCTGTTTGTTGCCTGGGGATCCGGTGGCCTCCTGTGGGGATCAGCAGACATGGAGTCATGGCCCAGATCCTGGTCTTTAAGGCCAGAGAGAGAGAAATATGGAATCTGTCATTAGTGTTTCTAGCTAAGGACACAAAACAGCCGCTGAGGCGCTCTGACAGACACAGAACAGCTGTGAATGTCATCATAACAGCGCTTGTGTCTGTTCATGTGTGTGTGTGTGTGTTTGAATCTGTCCTCAGTATTGGCTATGCTGGTACACTGGGGCCCTCTTGTCTTGTTAGAGGGCTGTTGAAGGGTGTTATGTCAAATAAAGGCTGTACACACAAGTGGCCACAGTGCTAGCAAGTTAAACAAGACCAGGAAGATGCAACCTGGTTGTGTAAAAGTGCTGTTTAAAGGTCTGAGGGTTTGAAAACATGTTCCATGGTATCCATAGTTTCTGCTATTGTTTCAACAGTAAAACAGTGGTAACTTGGTATTCGTAACAGTTGAGTCAACTATTGAGCAATTAAAAGTGATAGACTGTGTATAACGCTGTCTGGAGGAGATCTGTGAGAGGAAACTGTTGTACCATGGTCTCTTATGCTCACCAAGGCTGCATTTATTTATTTAAAAACACAGTAAAAACAGCAATATTGTAAAATATTATTACAATTTAAAAGAGCTGTTTTCTATTTGAATATATTTTAAAATGTAATTTATTCCTTGTGATGCAAAGCTGAATTTTCAGCATCACATACTTCAGTGTCACATGATCCTTCAGAAATGATTGTAATGTGCTGATTTGCTGCTCAAGAAACATTTCTAATTATTAATAATGTTAAAAACAGTTGTGCTGCTTAATATTTTTTGTCCATTTATTTTAAATACATGCATTCATTTTAATATAATAAAAACATAATAATTAGTCTTTTTTTAACTTGTCTTCCAGTTAAAACATCCAAAAATCCTTAAAACAATTTTAAATTAAAGAGTAAAATTAAGTTTTCATAAATTATTGTCGTACTGCACTGGCAGATTTATTTTCACTTGTTTTGGGTTTTTTATACTTAAAACAAATGGGGACAAAATACATTAAAGTTGCATTCTTGAGAGTTTTAATATATTATGCATTTTTTTTTAATATTTATATATAATATATTTATCTTGTTTCAAGGGTTTTTATATCTTTAAAATGAAAAATATGTCAAAAATGACTAATTAAAAGCGATATATTTGATGTAGTATTCACCCTTTTTACATTTAAGAGTCCTAGGCAAAAGATCTTCCAGAAGTCGGAAAACACCAAATGTTGTCATGTTGCCCTTCCTCTTGGGAAATATCTCAGGATAGAGTGCCAAGATTCGATTTTTTGCCTTTCTGTTTTTTTGACACAGAGCCACAGGCATTTAGCAGTCCAAATCAGGCCGAATCCCCATGTGACGTTTGGCATCTCTTCTGTTAAAGAGCTCTAAAGAAAAACAAGCAGAAATTTACAGGGCAGCGACAACTGTGAAATCACGCGAGATGCGGTGAAACTGGTGGATCGGCAGCCGTCTTTGCTGTTCGAAATCCCTCGAATGTTTGTTTCCCATCCGTTCCTTGAGCTTGCATAAGACCCGAGTCCTGTCATCCTCCCTTCCCCGTCTCTAAATCACAACTCCCACAATCTCGTTCTCTCCTCTAGCCTTTATTGAATGCTGTTCGTACTTTTTTTCCTCCCATCCTCCCCTTAAAATTCCTAAGCCCTTGACTTCCAGCAGGCCCCTTTGGCTCCAGCTGTGTTTTGCTGATTTCTAATTGATGACTGTGGGCCTCTTGTTTTGTCCTGTCATCGGCCGGGGCTCTTTCAGAAGAAGTCCTCTTAGCGCTAAAGTGTTTTTGCTCCGGGTCTCCCCGCCTCCCGTTCCCGGACCACAATGCCCCTGCCATTACCCCTTTGCCACGCATGTCAGCCCTCTGCTAGCTTTATTTAAGATCCGCTGCCCTCCTCTACGTCCCCAAACCAGCAGAGGACAAGTGTATAAAGAGCAGAGAGCCTATTCATCCCACCTCTCAAGAAGATGGACGAGAAAAAGACGGCAAGAAGAAAAGTAGGCTTTCTTAAGACAATCGCTCTCAGGCTGGCTGACATTTCTGACTTTTTTTAGATGTATAAACCGCTGCTAGTTCATCAGGGTTTTGTGTATGCGCTCGTTCGGTGCCAGTCCGAACACAACAAGGTTCCTTCTGTTGGTCGGTGTCCTCCGCCGCTGGACGACTGCCTCGAACACATTAACAAACAGCTAAATACAGCTGGATAATGCTCTTCTATTGTCCCTGACAATAAAAAATGCCCGGTTCTTGCCAGGTCTTCGCTCTGTTTGGCCCTAGAGCTGCCATTACAGTAAACAGGTGCTGTTGAGGACTGAATGATTAGCTCTGGATATTGAGGGCTGCTTTAGTGTTTTGGCTCTTGGAGATCCGAACACACTGTTTTTCTGTGATAAAGTCCAAGAGTGAGGCATTCAGGAGCTCAGTTGTTCACCGTAAGGTCACTAAAGTGCTCCCATAAATGGACAAGTTCATCACATTTTGCAGTTATTTAAAAATATATGAGTCTTGAAGAGAAGGTTCACTGATTTCTCAAATAATTGTGTTTTTGATATCAAGATTTTTCTTTTTATTGGCATTTGCCAAAGTAAGCATTGCTAATATTTATTGCTCAACAAACCCTGAGTATTAAACTTTGGCATGTAACGTTAAGCCTTTTGTGCTATGGATATGAATAATATCTCAAATCATGTGGCTTGTTGGGGAGAGGTGTGCTGTTACTGTTTTGAGTGATCTGACTTATGATTTTCGCTTGGCAGACAATGAAACTTGCAAAAAAAAATCTCACAGACTTGCGCTGATGGAGGAACTCGAGACCAGAGTATTGTAAACATTTGGGTTTGGGCTCTTTTGCCTTCAGCCAATAAGCAACCACATAGCAATAGACTACAAACTGCTTGGAACACCTTAGCAACCACATAACAACACCCTGGCAACCACCTAGAACACCCAGGCATGGGTTTTGCATGGAAAAGTTTTGCATGGAAAAGCACAACTCACATTAAAAAAAAAAAAAAAAAAAAAAAAAAAATATATATATATATATGTATGTATATGGGTGTAAATTGAATTTGATTCAAATTGAGGTAGTATACAGGTTGTTTGAAATATTACTTCTATAAATGTGTATTTAGTTTATATATATATCATCATATTTAATAAATGAACTTTTGTGGACCAGGATGGAAGAACACTTCCATTTCCTAGAATCCATTACCTCAGTTGTATTTCTTGAATTGCAACTTAGTAAATTTACAATTTAAATTCCAATTCAGATCCCTTGGGCTGTAACCTGTTCAATTCACATTCACACTCATGAATTGAAGTGACGTAATTATTCATTTGATATTGATTTGTTTATTCTAAAACTATTTATTCTAAAATATTTATTTTAGTATTATTAGCAGTAATTTTATTATTATTATTATTATTATTATTATTATTATTATTATTATTTATTGAGGATATTCATAGCTCCAGTTGGGTCTATTTTTTTGTTGTTGTTGTTGTTCTGTGTGTGAATACATTTTACGTGCCAATATGGGTACGCAAAGTGTATGAAGACCTAGTTTGTACCAATACAATAGAAATGCACCCAATAAATCACTTAAAAAAGAAAACATCTCATCTGTTAGGTCTTGGAAACTCCGACCACAGCTGAAAAAAGTGTGTCTTTGGAAGTCCTTAATGACTATAATCATTCCCTCATTGGAGGATAGTCATAGTTCTATTAACATCGCATTCGCTGACCGTGGATCTCGCACGCCACAATCCAGCAGCTTTCTCTTTATTACAGCAGCGGCTGACGCTTTCATTTATCTTCCTCAGGAGCGTGGGTCCTCTGTTTACATGTCCTGTGTTCTTTTAATCTATTCTGTCCTTTGTTTGTGTCGGTCCGGAGGAGGCAGCGAGTGAGATATGGAGGGAGCGGTCGGTTCTCCTGCGGTCCCCGCTGTTCCACTATCCTGCGTCTGGAGCTCAGAACTAGCAGAGCTCATTATGGACTGATTCAAGGTCTGCCAACACAAACCCAGGGGGCCTGAAACAGCACTGTGTGCAGTAGGCTTGCTGCGATAGACGGTGTTGGCGGTGATACCGGTATGTCACTTGCCCAACGCGGCACCGTTCCCCACCGTCGTTTTGATTTTTTATAGTAATAAAAATCATTTAGTTCAGTTAGAGAACAGACACTACAATTAAAAACTGAACGCGGCAGTTCAATACAGAGTGCCGAACGACAGTCGCATCAGATTAGATTTCATTCATGTGAGTCGAGCTGACTGACAAGAAGAGTGGGGTGAGACAGACAAGATGATAGCGGAAGATTTAGTTTCAAAACGAAATGCAAAAGCGCATGTTTGGCAATATTTTGCATTTTGAAAAGCCTGTTGACTTTGCCGTTTATCTAAGGTGATTTTGGAAGTTTTTTTTTTGTAAACATTCGTTTCTTATTTAATTGGTTCCACAGTGTTCGCTGATTTTCAGTTTTGTATAGTCCTACCTAGGCTATTTAAACTTTGTGTAAGTTATTTGTTATTTTATATTAGGCATAGCCTATAGAATGGTGTATTTTTATTCCTTTTGTTAATAAAATTTCTATAATTTCTATAGGCTATAGGCTAAGTTGAGTTAGAAGTTGTATTTTGTTGATGCTTGAAATGAAGCCAAATTGCCGCTAGCTCGAAAGTGAAAGTAAAATGTGCCCATCGCTTTTAAGCTGTTTAGAAGCAAAGGAAAGTGAGGAAAAGAGGGAAAACTCAAACGAACTAACAGCGAACAAGTGCTTTACGCCGAATTGCCGCTAATTTGAAAGTGAAAGTAAAATGCGCACCCCACTTTTACAGGCTATTTAAAAGCGAAAGAAAGCATGAAAAAGAGGGGAACCCCATCCCCCCAACCACCCCCACGGTGATACCAGTACTACCGGTGTTGTTACACGTCGATTAACTGGTGGGGAAATTTCCTCACCGTCACAACCCTAGTGTGCAGCGCATACCCGGCAATCTCCGTCGCGCACACACACACACACACGGCGATCTAACACCTGCAGAAGCTCTGTTGTGTACACATGCACACAAAAGCCAGGGCCAGAAAAATGGCCATACTTAAGTGAGGCTCATCAGAGGCCCTCGCTGAGCGCCCGGTTTGCCGGCTCTACCTTCCCGCTGTAATGTTTTCCATATAAAAGCATGCAGGAGGAAGAGGGCGATGTGTGCCTGTGCTCAGGGTCCCACGGCAACGCATGAGGTCTAATCCCCTCATTAAGGGCAGTCAGTTCATGGGCCCAGATGGTGGGCTGGCAGAGTGACAGCGAACAAGGATGTATGCAGACGGACATACATGCGCACGCCTGCGCCATCCGTCAAGGATGCAGGTTGCTGGTGTCTCCTGCATGTTGTCATGCTGGACATTTCTGGATAATAACATCCGTGCGCAGTGTGATGTACGGCTAACCCATTTCGGGATGCTATCCCTCAAGTAGGTCCTGTCAAATAAAGAAATGTCATTTTGAAAAACAGACGTGCCACCCCCAATCCCTGAAATTCGCTGACAAGGTATTCGACACATTTAATTCCACTTTTGCCATCCGTCTTTTGTTTCTTCCTGCCTATCATTCCTTAACACACCGAGACCTTTTACAAGACACTGATGGACAATATTAGTAGCTCGCTTTTCTAGCTTATAGGATTATAAAGACAGTAGAGTGCTCTTGTAAAAGTGATTCATTGACTACATAGATCATGAAGTGGAGCATCCGAGCTTTTAACATCGCAGTTATCAACTTCCTTTTCGTTCTACAGCAAAGCGAAGGTCTCATCTGTAGTTCTGTTGCATTTGATGTTGTTCAGATCGTGCGCCTCTTTGGCAGTTGTGACTTTTTGTACGTTTTGACAACAAGGTTTTATCTTCAAGTTCTGCTGATCTGTTTTTGGCCTCCACATCTAACCAGATTTTTTTTTTTAATTAGTAGTAGTAGTAGTAGTAGTAGTAGTAGTAGTAGTAGTAAAATATATTTTAATTATATTACTGTATTTATTATTATAAAATATGTTTTACTTTTTATTTGTCTATTATTATTATTATTATTAAATGTATTTTTCTTATTATTATTGTATTTGTTATTTATTAAAATATTTTTCCTTTTTATATTATTATTATTATTATTATTATTATTATTATTATTATTCCCAATAATAATAATAATAATAATAATAATAATAATAATAATAATAATAATAATAATAATAATTATTATTATTATTATTATTGTTAGTAGTAGTAGTATTAATAGTATTAGTATTAGTATTATTAGTATTATTGTTGAAAATTTTATACTTAAATTTTACTTATGCTTATATTTACTTATATCCTTTTTACTCTCATTATTATTATTATTATTATTATTATTATTATGTTTTTAGTTATTATTGGAAATTATTGTCATAATGATTATTTTTTATTTTTGTATGTACCTTATGTAATAAAGAAATAATAAATAATATTGTATTGTAAAAGTTGAACAAAAACATTATGTATCAATACCAGTTATAGAAAAAAAAGAGACTATAGTCATCACTCTTTTTCTTGTACAACACTGCAACTGTTTAGTCGCAAATTCGTTAATAGGCATAACGTAATGTCTCTTCCACATTTCCGTTCTGTTTGATGTTGTTTAGCTCCGTATCGTGTGCCTGTTTGGCAGTTGCAGCTTTGTGTACGTTGGGACCGGCAGATGGCTTTGGCTTTGAGTTTTGCAGCCCTGTTTTTGGCCTCCACATCTGACCATACTGAGTGACTCAGGTCACTTTGTAGGAGTTTTTTGCGGACAGCTGCGCTCTGGATTTGGATTTAATGGCAGGCAGATGCTAAGTGATTCTTTGCTGGGTTATTGGCTGGTGGGTGAGGCGCATATCTCTGTTTAGAAGCATCCTGAGAATAATTAAGGCTCGAAACATGTGCGATGCGGAGGTATTTCAAGGGAAAGGAACGTGGCGGATTTCGAGGCGTACGCGTGGGCGTTTGGTTTGCGGACACGGACTTGCCTTTGTAGCTTGATTGCGCCCTCTTTACATGCAAAACACATTACACTTATTTCTTGAAAGTTCGCTGATGTGTGGTGATTTCCACCCTCCCCCCCTTTGCTTTTTAGGACCCGTCTTCGCTAAGCGCATCTCGTCGCATGGCATTTTGATCTAAACACACGAATGAATCAAGGCGAGAGAAACCAGGCGTCAAATTGAGTGAGCGAATTCGACTGCGGTCTGCCAGGCTGATCCAGTGTTATTAGTTGTCTGTCTCAGAGACGGGTAATGGGGGCTGACACTCTTTGAACGCAAACGGCACGCCAGGGACCCCCGGGAACCGAAGGGGAGCTCGGCGGATCTCATCAGGGCTAGAAAATGGTGTGGCGCTTTGTTAAAGATAGACTGGGAGTCTGTTTCGACTTCTCTATTAAATTGAAGGTTTCAGCTTGCCGGGCGAGCGAGAGAGAGGAGTCGATAACCTCTCCCTTCTGCCGTTTGATGGACAGCGCGAGAGTGAACGAGTGGGGGGCGAGAAAGAGGCACGCTCTGAATCTCAATTTCATTACACCAAGATGAAAAGAATATTAGATGAGAGATAGAAAAGATAAGATGGGGAGCAAAAGAGATGAAGGCTTTTTTCTCGACGGATCGAACAAGAGCAAGAACCATCGGTACACAGGGCTATAGTTCTTGTTTTAAGAGGTTGGTGTACCCAGTGCGCCGTGTCTCTCAAGGGCCTTGCTGAGTGAGTTATGGGTCCGTTCTGTGTGTGTTGGCAAATGGAGATGGGGGCCTGAATCAAAACAGAACACACAACCTTGACCAGAGCTAAACCAAGAACCTTCAGAGGCGTGAGCCAAAACATGTGGCAACACAGGCTGAGCCCGCAAACCGGTAAAAATATCCAGCCCGCAAACAAGCATTGTGTTCAGAGATAATAAGAAGTGTCCGCAGTCTGGAATAATAAGAGAGCGCAGGACAAATTGGTAGGAAAGCTCAGAATGTGGCAAGCATTCTTCTGGTTCCAGATAAAATCAGTATGTGGGATATAAACCCTGTTTAGTCATTTGCATACATTGCGGGCTCGCCATATGGATTTAACCCTAGTGCATCAATAAAAAAAGTTACACATAGGACCAAAGTGGGCAAAAATGTCCATGTCAAAAAACGGTCATAAAAATTTGAAGCTTGGGAGCACAGACTTAAGTTTGGTTTTCCCCATTTGATGCCAGCAAAACTCCACTGGTGCACATAGTGGTTTGATTTGTGATTTGCAGTAGAGTTTCTCTCTCTCAAATATTACAAGAACACACACACACAATTTTTTTTATGACACACATACAAACCACACTCTGACATCCATACCAACACACCCACACAATTATAGCTGCATTATTTATCCAATTGGCTCTATAATATGCAGAAGCAGAAAACAGGAATAAAGTGAGTATTTGCTTTAAAGGCCAAACCTGAAAAAATGGCACCATCTGGTAAAAAATAGTAAAAAAATGTAATTTTGAAGCCTTGCCAACAGAATGAAAGCCTATTAACAAAAATTGCATCATTTTACAGTTAAACGGCACTGCGATTAAAAATAGCATTTTTAATGGGTTTCAATGGGGACATTTTTGTCCAAAAGGTCCTGAGAGGAACTATTTTTTGTACTTAGTGCAAAATAGATTTATTAAAGGAAATGGGGGTGAAATAGTAAAATTCCAATAAAAATACACACCTGTGGCAAAATTTATGCAGCTGCCAATAACACAGGCAAAATAAAAAAATAAAAAAATTGAAAAGGACAAAAATGTCCGAAAGGTTGCACAAGGGTTAAACTCAACATGACGGCTCTCTTTAGTTAGACATAGGCGTCATTTTTATTTAACAGATGTTTACATTTTTGTACGTTGTACTTTTTTAATATGGGAAAATAGGCATAATAATATTATTTATTTATTTATTTTACAATTTTAGTTTAGTTTGTCTTCATAACCATTTTATCTGCAGGCTTGCTATATAGATTTAAATTCAACATGAATTCAAAAACAATCATAGAAAGTTTTTTCTATTTTTTATTTATTTTTTTATTTTTTTTTTTTTTACCACAATATTTACACTTTTTTGTTTAGGCTTAATCATTCATCAGTTCATTAATATCTGGAAATGATGTTTATTTTATTTTATTTTATTTTAAAACTTTTTTCAGAATGTAGCCACAGGCTTGCTGTATTTAAATTTAACATTAATAATTATGAATTGTTTTTGTTTGACATATTCATAGTTCTATAATAGTTCTTTAATAATAATAATAATAATAATAATAATAATAATAAAATATGTTGTCATCAATTCATCTTATTTTTCAACATCCCTAATATAATAATAATAATAATAATAATATAAAAATATGTTGTCATCAATTTATTATTTTTCAACATCCCTTTCCAACCATCTACTTTCATTTTGGCATATTACACCCACATTTTGTGACCCAATTTAATTCCAGATGGATAAAATCAAGTCCTGTCGTAATTGTTTTCTCATTGAATATCCTGTTTCGCTCAGATATGTCAGGCTACTCAGGTAAAATGGCATTTGCAAACAGCAGCGTTGACTGTAATGTATAACAGTTTTATTTTCATTTCAGGGTGTTTGGGTAGTTTCATTGTGTGAAGCACACATTTATTATGCCAACATTTTTTGGCAGCTTGGCATAAAACATTCCTGCTCAATACTCACACAAATGAGAATTCTTTAACACTGCACATTTCCATTTGAAAATGAAGACACAACATTTGAACAGCACCGTTACCACTCTCTCCCGCTCCTCACATCCAGAGACGGCGAGGTTTCGTTTGTTTGTGAGCAAATGCCAGCTACTGCAGAAAATCACATGAAACTCTAGACTCTAACTGCACGCCACATTATTTATTTTCTTTCTGCCGAGATCCCCCTAATATTTCAGCTCCGTGACTTTATTTGTTTTGAATCTACAAACATTTTGATTCGAGGCGAAGTAGAAGCTGAAAGCATCTGGTTTCTCATATCTTTGGTAAATAATAATCATTTACAATTTATTGCCAGTCATTATTGTGACATTTGCAGTATGTGAGACTACGGCATACTTGCCACTGTTATTTATCCACAATGAATTGGATTTTATCAAGTAATGTCATCTTTATTTATGATGAATTGCTTTGGTATAATTAACGAATGTAGGCTTCAGAGTTTCCATGTAGCTGTCGTCTATTATTTATGATTTCAGTAATCATAGTTTGTCACAAAATCAACAAGCACATTTATAATTTACCACATTCACCTTTGTTCTTTTCATCGCTCTTTCATCAGCTCTTTGCAGTCCTTTCTGAGTAAGTTGAATAAAGTAGGGAAAACTTCTGATGTGTAGAGATTAATTCATTTTATTTGTCACATGGCCTCAGGCTTTCAGTCTGACCTCATGGTGTTTAGGCCATTTAACTTCGCCAGCGTTTTTGCTGAATCTTTGCTGATTGCATGCAAAAACAAGCATGCTGCGCAACCGGTATAGTCTGATTCACTCACAAATGACTCCTCTGAACTGGTTCTTTTATTGAATCGTTTATGGACTCACATTCTGTAGGAACACTGACCTCGGCTCACGTTTCTGATGTCCCTCCATCCCTTTCTTTTCCATCATCCCCTTCGTTAGAGAGGTAAAAGCGAGGTCACGGCGTGAAGCAAATGAAACGCTCCTAGTTTGTGAACAAGCCCTGTTTACCTTGATTATAGTGACTTTAATCATTCAGTCTGACGAAATCCTGCGACTGCTCTCAGGTCAGCGGTTTAGGCCAGAACATTTGTTTTGAGTCTTTGGCTTAAAGAGGAATCGATAAGGTTCTTCGGACTAAAGGTTAAACGTGCTAACAGCGGGCTGATGAATTGCGCTCTCTGCTAATAGCTGAGGAAATACCCTTTCAGCGCGTGTCAGGGCATGAGTGATTAGCCTACATCTAAGCTAGCGCAAAGATAAACCTGTTCGAACAGTCTCACCCTCAACTTGACACTCTGACTGAATAAGAGGCTTTCGGATAGTGATATTGCGCCCCGGCCCCCCTTCTCCTCTTCTGTTCGCTCTCATTTGAGACATATCTCATTTCTTTAGTGTCTGGGTGCCTCTGTCAGAAGATGCTATCAGTGCGCTTGGACTCTCCGGGGAGTCCGTCTCTTCTAGAATGTGCTGATAATGAGCAGCTTTAAATTTCTCATAGGGTTCAAGGCTCGCAAAATTTCAAAATCCCTGGTAGCCCTTCGGCTAGGTACTCTTCAGATTTTGGTAGCCCGAAAATTAATTTAAATACCTTTTTTTGTTTTTTTTTTTTAATATAGAAAATCAGATAGGAGTCTAAATGTCAATCAAAAATATTTTCAATACACACACATATCAACAAATATGAAGGAAGGAATTTTATTTCACTATTTACAGGGTATCTGCAGAATTTTTAAAAATAAATTTAAGGCAATTTATGACCCATTTTAAGAGCTGCACAAGTAAAATGAACAGTACGAGCGGGGTTGGACAACATCTATGGTAACATACAGTATTAAGCCATAAAATGACATGATTTACAGATACAGGTTTTCACAAAAATCTTATACAACAGCATTTCAGCCTTTAGACCATTTTTATGAAAAGGGATAAATCAAGCATATAAATTATTATATTAATTTAAAACGAATAAATATTACTATCTTAATTGTTTAGATTTTTAGAAGAACTTCTTTCTCATTTACAACTCTATGTGTTTGCTGCGTAAAAACATGGGTCGATATTTGCATTGATCTGACCATAAACCGCAAGTAAGGCTTATTGGAAATGCAAATTCATTCTCTGCCACGAGGTGGCGCTTTAGGAGCGGCTTAATATAGCGATTTCTCTCAGAGAAACTCCCTGTTAGCGGCTGTACACAAAGCAGCGCCGTCCGCGCTCATAAACGCTGCTTTATCAGGCATTATAGGTAAGATGAAATAAAAATGCCAACGACACATTTCTGAAGACAGTCGGTTCCCTTCAGATACATTCACATAAAGACATCTGCGCTGCGTTTTTACTTGAAACGTGCAGCGCTCATATTTATTCAATTGACCTATCGGTAAGCCCCCCCCCCCCCCCCATTGGCTCATCTGCGTTCGATGGGCGGGGCTTACCAATAGGTCAATTGCGTCATTGCCTTTTGAAGTTTAATCCAGCCGTATCGCCATTCTTGTCTTTCCGTCCCCAACTGTAAGACCTTTTGAAATTATAGTTAAGACATTTCTTATACCATTTAACGTATTTAAAACTTTTTATGGCCTTAAGTTTGATACAACTAAATTGAAAAGAGTTTTTAAGGACCCGCGGGAGCCCTGTATTTAAGGTAGCCCGTCGGGCAGGGCAGTGATACATTTTGGTAGCCCGACTGGAAAACACAATAGCCC
This sequence comes from Spinibarbus caldwelli, assembly GCA_039654775.1. Lineage (NCBI taxonomy): Eukaryota > Metazoa > Chordata > Actinopteri > Cypriniformes > Cyprinidae > Spinibarbus > Spinibarbus caldwelli. The sequence goes on from CM077252.1 coordinate 5,705,124, forward strand.
CGGGACGTCGAGCTAGCGATTTTGCGAGCCCTGTGGTTTCAGAGCTAGTCGGAGATGCGTGCAAAATCTTCTTCATCACATGTCCTTATAGCATTTTTTTTTTTTCATAACTTATTTTGTGAAGACTCTTTTTGAGAGTTTGAGATATGACTTGTAGGTATGTGTTTAAATGTGTAGGAAGTGCAGGTAAACAATGCCACTTTAATTTGTAATTATTTATTTACAGATGGACAGTATATACAGTACCATGTGATGAGAGATTTTGCTCTACATTTTTAGATTTTGCTTTACATTTTTCTCTATGCGGAAAAAAAAAGAGGCAATGTGGAGTAATGTAAAAATATATATACTTAATAAAATTGTTCATTATTATTATGGGGTTCAAACTGAACTGAAATTTCGATTTTTATTAGTAGATTTTACTAGTTTTTTTTATAAGTATATATTTGCAGCCTTTTTCAATTAAAATATATAGTTAGAAGTGTCAATTTTATAATATATATTTTTTATAAATATGTATTTGAATAATAATAATAATAATAACAACAACAACAACAATAATATTAATAATTATTATTATCATTATTAACTTTTTTATTATTTATTTAGTAACATTTTTTTATTTATTTATTTTATATACCCTTAAAGGCATACTCCACCCCAAAATGAAAATTTTGTCATTAATCACTTTCCCCCATGTCGTTCCAAACCCGTAAAAGCTTCGTTCGTCTTCGGAACACAATTTAAGATATTTTGGATGAAAACCGGGAGGCTTGTGACTGACTTGTGATTTTATGAAGTGACGAGAATACTTTTTGTACACAAAGAAAATAAAAATAACGCCATTAGCGCCATTTTGGAGAGCATCCGATGGACGCAAAGTGAGTACGCTATTCTCTGTCATCAGTAACGCATGGATACGTGGTTTCCATTCAAATTAAACCATAAATAAACGTACAATACGTATCCGTGCGTTACTGATGACAGAGAATAGCGTACGCACTTTGCGTCCATCGGATGCTCTCCAAAATGGCGCTACGCTGACACAGAGAGACAGAGAGGAGATGAATTGTTGAATAAATGTCGTTATTTTTATTTTCTTTGCGTACAAAAAGTATTCTCGTCGCTTCATAAAATTCAGATTGAACCACTGATGGCGGATGGACTATTTTGGCGATGTTTTTTATACTTTTCTGTGCCTTGACGGTGTAATTTACTTGGCAGTCAATGGGACAGTCATAAGCCTCTCGGTTTCCATCCAAAATATCTTAAATTGTGTTCCGAAGACGAGCGAAGCTTTTACGCGTTTGGAACGACATGGGGCTAAGTGATTAATGACAAAATTTTCATTTTGGGGTGGAGTATCCCTTTAATTGATATTTAATTTGTAAAATATGATACAATATTAATTTTCAAAAAAAGAAATGTAAGATTATAATTTTTCTTGAATTTCTAGCTAAATTTTGTGATAAGGGTGTTTTTTTTTATTGTTGTTGTTATTGTTATACTTTCCACTTGTTTTATAATTTATAAAAAACAAAAGCCTTGCACCAGTGCATTTGATAGAGGACTGACAGATAAACCGAAGCAGTCTGAGGAGATTTGCTGTAGGTTTGTGTAAGGAATTTGCTGTTACTTTAACCCTGACTTCTACAAGTCAGTTTCTCTGTGCGTTTCCTCCGTCTGCCAAAGGTCTGAGCTCAAACAATGACACTGCTGTGAATCGATGTCTCTTCAGGTTGCTGAAGAGAGCGTGAGGAGGTGAAGAGGAGGCACTGGCCCAAGTGAGCGCTCTCTGATTTTCTGCTGGGTTATTGATTTCCAGGCCTCTCTCGTTCTCTTTATCTCCCTCTCTCTCTTCTCTTGGCCGCTCGCTCATTCCTGGACTCCCAGTCAGATTCAGATGAGTCCCGTCCCAGCGGAGCGGCTCCGAGCATCGTCTCCTCATTCCTCAGCTATGCTCTGTATTCAAAACGCTGACATTTCTCCTGGGGGCTTCAAACAAGGAATATACTGTTACAGGCGAGGAGAAGGGAGAAAAAGAGCGAGCCGGTGTTACTAGATACCAGTGAAATCAAATCTATTTGACTTGCCCCTGAGCAACACTCATTTTCCAAAACCGCTGGACTGACTACGTGGAATGTAGCAGCTCTGAAATGTAACATTCTGTCTTCCTCATTGAGCCGGTTTCTGTGCGTTAGACACAACAACAGCAGTTTGCTCCTCCAGCGTCTCTGAAGAGTTCATCAGTAATCTCACTCTCCTCCGTATGAGCAAAGCATATAGAGACGTCATCCCACAGAGCGCTCTGTTTCTGTTTCCGTTTGCTCTTTCAGAGCTAATGGAGACCTCGTTTGTGAAATGTGATCACCTGTGGTTTTTTTGTTGTTGTTGTTGTTGTTGTTTACTTATTTTATTCATTTTCTGTTTTTTATTTTAATCTTAGGTAACATTATAGTAGTTTTTTTTTTTTTTGGTTACACTTTATTTTAAGGTGTCATTGTTACAGTGTAATTATACATTTAAGTGCTGAGTAATATTAATTAACTACATGTACTTACTATATGGTTAGGGTCTGGCTTAGGGTTACTTGCATGTAATTATGCATATTTTATTGTTATTTTAATAGTAAGTACATGTAACAACTGTTGCTTTTTATCTCATTTTTTAATTAGGTTTTTTTTTTTTTTTTTTAATAGACTTTTTATTTCAGTTTTAGTTATTAGCTATTTTTCCCACTCCAAGTTAATGTTTATTTATTTTATAGAAGGGTTTTAATTGAGTTTAGTTTTTAATTAAGTTATTACAATTAACTAAAACTGAAACTAAAACTAAAACTATAAAAAAAATCATTACTTGAAAGTAAAATAAACAATAACTGAAATAAAATAAAAAAACTTTTTATTTCAATTAGTTATTTCACAATTTAAATTAGTTAAACTTGTACTATGTACTAAAATGACTAAAATTAAAACTAAAATAAAAATTATTAAATACTACTCACACACGTATATATACTACTAAAAAACAAAAACACAACATCATTACTAACACTTTTATTTAAAATTAAAATTAAAACAAAATGTAAAAATAAAAACTAATTCAAAATATTATAAAAAATGATAAAATGATACTCGATACTAAAATAACACTGATTTCAAGTGATGCCATTTTCTTTATGGTGTTAGATATAGTTAGTAAAATAACCCTGCGTGGCATATCAGAGCACAGTTTCAAACTGCAGATGCATGTGAGATTGCTCATGTCTCAAAGGGATACAGAAACCTGTATGACTTTCTTCTGTGAAACACGATAGAGTAGATATTTTGAAAAAGAAAGAAAAAAAGTGAGGGTGAGTAAATGACAGATTTGTCATTTTTGGGTAGACTGTGCCTTTAAAACTAAAGAAAAAAGTCTTCATTTGTTCTTCCTTTAATCTCATGCATATATTAATGCAATTTCTTTTGTGATTTTTGTTTCCTTCGGGATTGTGCTTTTGAAATAATAGTGAAATTGTGTCTTCATGATGTAATCTAGTGTAGTTTGTTTCAGTCAGGAGCAAACATGACTGAAAACTCTCAGTTCTCCCTCATAAACCTCCTGATCACAGATGTCGTAAGTTAACATCCCCCTCAGCACTTTAAAGAGTCCTTTACGTGTGTGTGTGTGTGTGTGTGTGTGTGTGTGTGAACAAGCAGACAATAAAGGACAGTAAAAACAAGGGCCGTCTCAGATAAACAAAAAAGAGAGAGTAGACAGAGGATCATAAATGTGCTTTTGTTTACTCAGGTATTGTGACAGATGAAAAGCTTTTCAATAGTGTTGGTTTATGAATGTGTTTGTCCTCATGTTTGTGCAGGTCAGGTTTAGCCAACATTATGGTGACCAAATGTTTCCCACAAGAGCAGTAAAACCTGAAATCACCTACACTGTAGAGCAGACCAACAGTTCCCATGAGGAAAACAGCTTAATAAACATACTAAATAATATCTTAATGAAATATAAAAATGCACAATGGTTTGTATGATGTTAAGGATCCAAAAAGTGTTAGTTTAGTAACAAAATGATTCACAAAAGTGAGAAAAATCTGGCAAAACTTCCTTTTGGGAAATGCCCAAAAGTAAAAATGATTCATAAATGAGGTAAATAGTGATTTTTGGGTCACACTTTACAGTATTTTTGTAGCGTTAGTTAATACAATATTTAACAAATAACAATGAACAATACTTTCACACATTAATCAAAATAATACTACATTTTAGCATTAACATTCTCATGCATGAATGAACTATTTATTTATTTATTTATTTAATACATTTTTTACACACAGGTGTGCCTATCTAAAGTAAAAGCAGATATATATATATATATATATATATATATATATATATATATGTATATCAGTCTCGGATTTGGATCGGTCTCTTCTGACCGATACCCCGATCCGGCAGAAAATGCCAATATCGGAGCGATACCGATACCAGATCGCCGCACCCCTAATATATATATATATATATATATATATATATATGTGTCTGCTTTTACTTTAGCTAGGCAAACCTATGTGTGTGTGAAAAGAAAGTTACATTCCAGTAAAGGGATCATCCTGTCATGTACTGCTCTCCTGGCGCACACACACACACACACACACACACACACACACACACACTCGTGCTCGGCAGGACAGGGGTCTTTCTTAATTAGACTGTGCCAGAGCAATTAAAGTCTCTGTGCTCGACTAGTCCGGTCTGACACATTCTCTCATTTCAGCTCACAAAGATAATCCACAGAGAGAACAAGCTAACATCCCACAAATTCTCTCTGTTTCTCCAGAAATAATGAACCTACTTTATCTTCTATCACTTTAACTATCAGTCCTGCTAAAGTCCTTTCATGTGCGCACCGTGTGTGTGTGTGTGTGTGTGTTCAGAGGAGAGACTCTCAGTCCTGTAATATTTCTCTCTCTGTAATCAGCAGTTTTCTAGGCGCTGCCTCCTTCTCCTCATGCTTTTGTGGCTCTAATAGCACATCTTCTTTCTTTTAACCATTATTACGAAGATTTTGATGATTGAATGAAAAAAAATAAATTAAAAGGATGAGCTGAACTTATACCTCATGCTTTGAACTTTTCTGTATAGAGATCAAGCGACACCTTGTTTCTCTGTGTACAAGAGTCTAGAACAGTTGTGTTTGTGTTCAGTGTTTTTGATTTATTTTTTTTAGCCTACACACTAAAGTACCATGGATATGCAAGTTTGTCAGTGTTTGGTATGAACATTTTTTCCTAATATTAATCTTATAATGAACCTTATTCAGTGTAAACAACATGTTTAATTTGTTTGATGTACAGTCTTGTAATCATTTATAGTGTCTGATTTGCCATTTATTGTAGAAACATATTTTCAGGCACTCCTTGATTTTATTTAATTTTTTTCTGTTTTTCACTAATTGTTATATCATTAATATACACAGGTCATTCAAAATAACCCTAAAACTAATAATAGAAACACCCTCGTTCAATCTGTGGAGCACATGGGATCTGAGAAGCTTTACATAAAGAGCGCATGGGGGAGGAAACTTAAAAAATGCAATATGGAGACTAATTAGAATCTCTCCGTTAGGACAAGCCCGTTTATCTAACTGCCGAGAGGGACTTCTTTGTCCGTGGGGGAAACAGAAAGTCACACGGGAGGAGAAAAGGCCAGAACACCCTTGGTATTTGCGTATGTGTGAAGTAGGGAGCTCCGTTTACATCTAACTGGAATAAAACCAATACATCTTCAGTTTTTATGTGCAGAGTCTGCCCTATGCAGACTCCCATGATTAAAGAAAAACAAAGAGAGATTCCCCTGTTATCCACAATTCCTCCAGCCATCTGACAGGAACAATTAATGTTTGACCTGAATTCCCTTTTGACAGCGAGAGAAAAAATATATATGCAGGATTCTGAGCTGGGATCACAGGTCCCTCTTATTAGCTCTGATGGGCCCCGACACGGAATTCTGCCACTGGAATATGGAATGAGGGGACGGCGGCTGTCTGCATCAACCTGGAATTCTGGGAGTGAATATTCTAGTCTTTGATTCTATTGGACTCGTTTTCTCCTCTACTTTCCTTTCTTCTTTTCCTGTCTGAACCTGAAATTCTGAAAGGATCGGGATTCTGATCTATTTAACTTTTTTTCTCTCTCTCTTCGCAAAAGGGAAAAAGAAATTTTGATTCTCAATATCTTATTTTCTCTTCTTCTACTCTGTGGATCCAGAATTCTTTGGGGCTAATAAAAGCCATTCCAAGGGCTGGAAAAGTGGAAAAAGTGTGGATTGGGAAAGAGGAATGACTGTGCTTGTTGAGATATTGAATGCAATGTTGTTGTTTAACTCTGTTTTAGCTACTGTTTAACACTACAACTATTATTTTTTGGTAATTGAAATAAAGCTGAAATAAAATCTAAATGTTACATTAGAACTTGAAAACATTAAAGCTTTGAAAATGTTAACTTGGCAACAGACTGAAATAAGTTGAAGCTGAGGTACTAAATTTACTAACACTAATACTACATATGACAAAATAAAAATAACTTTTCATTTTTTTTTGTCTTTTAATATCATTATTTCTATATAGCTTTATTTTTATAAATGTTTATTTAAAGCTGAAGGGCTAAAATGACCAACACTAATGCTATATTAAAAGTAAATTAAATCTATATAGAAATATTAAAATTAAAAAAGTAAAAATGATAAAAGCACATAACAATTTCTAAAACTTTCTTAAATTTCTAAATATTTCTAGAGCTATATATATATATATATATATATATGTATGTATGTGTATTAGGGGTGGAACGATACATGTATTCTTACCGAACTGTCACGGTACGGACATCTCGGTTCAGTGCATGAGGCCTTACAACGAATACAGGCAATTCACCCCCCAATCCAGAAGGGGGCCCCCACAGTAATGCAACGCTGTTTGATAACCGCCAGCAAACCGAACAGCGAATGCCATGCGAATGCCATGAGTTGCGCACTTGAAAACAAAGCCCACTAGACAGTGACTATGTGCTGATTCTGAATGCGTCTCTCGCATAGACTGACAAAGGAGTGTACTTTAAAGGCTTGCGCACTCAGCTGTTTGTGAAATGGAACTTTGAGCTCGTGTATCCTACCTCTCTCATTCGGCACAAATCCAAATATTCCATAATATTTCCATATTTGCGATGTAACGTATCTGAATGCTAAACTATTATTTATTATGTAAATTATAGGCTTTGTACTTCAGTCACGTTCCAACGGTGACACAGAGGCAGGCGTGCTGATGTTTGGTTCACTGTATTTTATTTTGATAAAGTACCAACTGCGCTGTGAAGTTAGCAATGCTGGAACTGGTGTGTGTGTGTGTGTGTGTGTGTGTGTGTGTGTGTGTGTGTGTTTGCGCCCCGGCGCGATCACTTCAACTGTTTCCTTATACCAGCAGAATCAACTTTAAACACTTATTGTCTTATTAATAATGCATCACTGTATAAAGCTCTGCTTTTATTTGTGTACACTCACAATGAAAACAAAACGTGCTTTTGTAAAATAAAGAAAACAAATAGAATGTCGCTTTCTGCCATTTGAGTTTCCTTTCTGTGAACAAATTAAACGTCACAAAAATTAACTGAAAAATTCAGCATATATAGGCTACGTTACATGTCGCACTGTTTTTCCCTTGTTTATCTGTAGACTAAATCAAATATATTTCAAGAATTTATTCCTTGTATGTATATATGTACTGCAGATTTTGGATATATCTAATAATATTTAATATTTCCACATGTACAGATAGGTGCAAAAAAATTGTAATTTGTACTACTGTCTGTTCAAAATAAATGAAAAGAAACTGAGCATAATAGATTTGAGTTTTCTTTTCCTGTTGTACCGAAATCGTATCGAACCGTGACCCCCGAACTGAGGTACATACCGAACCGTGACATCTGTGTACCGTTCCACCCTTAATGTGTGTATATTTATTAGAGGTCGACCGATTCATCGGTTTTGCCAATTAATCGGCACCGATAGTTGATTTGCGAAACTATCGGTTATTGGCAAAAATCCATGTCGATAGTTTTCCATGTTGCGTCTGTTGCTGGAGTGGCTGAGAATTGTCTGCTGTCGTTATACAGTACGAGAGCGGCCTCTAGAGGCGGAAATCACTGACAACACGTGTTGTTTGTTTTGGCATGTGACACTGCGCGCTGCAGAGAGTGGGAAACTTCAAACATGCATTTAAATGCAGCCGACAGAAACTCCTGCCGTGGAACAGAGCACCATTCACATAGTTTTCCATTAAATAACATTATATTTGTCCCAAATCGGGAAGTCGTGGCCTAATGGTTAGAGAGTTGGGCTTGTAACCTGAAGGTTGTCGGTTCGATTCTCACACCAGCAGGAATTGAAGGTGGGGATTGTGAATGAACAGCACTCTCTCTGCCTTCGATACCATGACTGAGGTGCCCTTGAGCAATTGCTCCCCGGGCGCTGGAGCAATGGCTGCCCACTGCTCCGGGTGTGTGTTCACGGTGTGTGTGTGTGCGTGTTTGTTCACTATTCACTGCTGTGTGTGTGCACTTGGATGGGTTAAATGCAGAGCACCAATTTCGAGTATGGGTCACCATACTTGACAATACGTCACGACTTTACTTTACTTTACTTTAAATCATTGTTAATGTACATAATGACTCTAGGCTATAAATTATGTATTGTGCATTTTTCAACAAAACGTTTGTCTTTCTGTGGCTCCAATACAGTCTGTATGCTTCATATAGAGAGCTGTAATACAGATCGCGCTTTCGCTTTCTGTTTGCTCTATTTTTTTTTAAACACCGAACTTCAAACTCATTTATGCCACATAGTTTATTCTTGAAGCAAACATGTCCATTTGGTTATTAAATAAACAGTTTTAGACCGCTGCTTGAATTGAACGTGACGCGTCCGGTGTGTGTGATACCTGTGACTTCTCCAAGACGCGGCGCTGCTCTTTTGCCACTTGCATATTTTTTTTTTCTATATTTTGATTAGATAATCATGCAGTGTTCTAAAATAGCAGCAATAAAATGTGAGAGTACACATACAATATCAATAACCTGTGCATGTAATTTTAATATGGCCTTGTGTAGGTATTTCAAAACGGCCATCTAAGCATGACTGTTGAAATGAAATGGTAATACTTAACAATAAAAGTCCATTTGTAACATTAATGAAGGCTATAGAAGTATTGTTCCTTGTTAGAGTGTTCATTTCATTTCAACATTTACTATTACTAATAGGCTTCATTTTAAAATTTTAAAGTTTCTTCTTTTAACATTAGTAAACTATGAAATAACTTTAATGATCAATGTAATAATATTAATACTAAATTTTTATTCATTTATAAAGTATGGTTCAGTACTGTTACAGCTTTTTTAAAAATAGTAAAGCTCTATTTTAGTTTTTGTTCAGTATCCATTTTAAAAAACTATCGGTTGATCAATCGGTATCGGCCAGTGTGGTCCAACCTAGCTATCGGTATCGGTAAAATCCACTATCGGTCGACCTTTAATATTTATATATATATATATATATAAAGGTTATCTATCATTGTGTGATGAGGGTACAGCGAACCAGTGTTGCCAGGGTAGCGGCACACGTGGGCTATTTTGAAAATACAGTCGCGGGAAAAATTACAGAGCCGCGGGTTGCGTTTTTTTTTGGGCTTTTTTATAATGTACCGCGGCTGCCCAAAGTGTATATAGACAAATGAAAATTAAAATAGATCCTTTTACTAATGTGTATTATAGTTGGAATGTATACCTGGCAACTTAAGAACGGAGAGGCGCTTGTAAACATCACAAACAACGTGAGTTTCAGCCAGAGCACACGTTAAGGCTTTTCCACAGCAGAAATAAACATGACAACAGCCACTATAGATTATACAAGATAATAAACACGCGATTACGATAGGATATGGTTTGTATGTGATTTTATTGAGATGAATGTGTACATCTGAAATGCTAATTTGTGCAGCGATATAAAAGGCTATAAAGAGCATATTTTAACAACAGTAAACGACCAAATTCCACATGTGATCGCAAAAGGAAGTTATTACAAACACTCGATGGTGGTTTGAAGTGAGTTCTGAGTAAAAGTGTACTATTAATCTCATAAATTGTCTAATGAAGCATGATGCTGATGCTAATGCACCTGCAGAACAGGTCCAATTCTTCTTCTTAATTTATTTTGTCATAATACTTCACGTAAGGTCGCAAGAAAATGTTTTGTTGTATTTATTTAGAAATACTTTTGATAATAGTTGGATAAATGTAAACTGGGATTGAAGCGATGTGGCTTGGTAAACGTTTTATTGCCAGTATAAAGACTGATAATGGCTGAATAAAAACAAATGTATAATGATAAAAGAATAATAAGGATTATGTCTCATACCTATTATGTCTCATATGTATGTATGAAGAGTATATATGTATATATGAAGAGTTTATTTGCAAAAACAGATAACTCCATTTTTTTTTTTTTTTCAAGAATCATGTTTTTTTTTATTGTTATCATGTTTTTATTGTGTTTTATTGTGTTAGTTAGCTGTATTTTTTATAGGGGTGCGCCGATCCGATATTCAGTATTGGTATCGCTCCGATACTGGCATTTTCTGCTGGATCGGGGTATCGGTCAGACGAGGTCGATCCAAATCCGATATTCTGCGTATACTATTCTGTTATTGTTAAGCCCCACAAAAGCCACAAACACATTAGAAAACACCTTAAAGTTTTCGTGCACTATATTTCAAGTGTTCTGAAGCCGTTCCATGGTTTAATGTGAGGTAGATGAATATTTAAGTCAAGTTCACATAACTCTTTGCTCCGCTGCAGCTGTCTGTCATCCTCCATTCAGTGTTCAAACTGCGTGTCGCGTTTGGTTACGAGTCAAGACGATAAAACTCTCTGCAAGATTATTAAATGTTCCTAATATTATATTTGATCTGTAAATAAAGATAAATGGTTTTGCATAAAAGGACTTTATCTTGCAGGACTTTATCTTTGTGCTGTTTTCAAAATCGTCTTGGTGTCTGTTAGATCACAACACTGGACTAGAGAGCACTATGTTCTTAACGAGCACAGTAACTGAAATTTAAAACTGGTAAAAGAAAAGGCTTAATAAACTCGCACAGATTTAATACATTACGCATTAATATCTCTTCACTTTGTGCTTTGAACTTTTCTATGTGGAGCGCTGCGCACTGTGACTGCGTGTTACTTCAAGCGCATCATTCTGCGCACAGGATGTGCATAAGCGCTTTTTGCCACTCTGTTTTGGAGCCTTTCGTATCATAATACTCAGGGGCATCATGCACTCATTATTTTTGAGGGGGTACGAGTTGGGGGTTGGGGGGGGGGGGTGTCGTCATGTGACACATAGCAGCCACAACAGCAATTATATGTTTTATTTATTTCCTTTTTATTCGAAACATTCTCAAACGCATTAACTATATCATGAAATATCTTGATTCTCATCTTTATAGATTGTTAGTTGATCTATAGCCTAGTGGGCGATGGTCAATGTAACCTAATAATGTAATCTATTAACTATGCATAAAAACCTGTTTGTTTACTTAATTAACAGATCTGGGTGTCATGCCATAACATATTTTTATTACGATTGACTTTATATTTAATGTGAATTTTAACATTGAAAGTTAATGTGAATAAAAACATTGTAAGTTAGGCTACTAATCATAACATTTTCATTGTACAGAAAGAGAGCAAAGAACATTTACATTATCAAAGAACATTTTCACTGACAGTCTAGAGTTCAAGCACTCTCAAAAACTCCAATTAAAACCACTGAAGCTGTTTACACTATGAAATTAATATCTTACAGATTCGTACACACATTTGCACTCTGTTTCTGACGAGATAATTCACCAGAAAGAGGTATTCAGTCAGCGAGCGAGTGAAGAAAACACCGGCATTTTAGTGATGATGACTCATCTGAACACCTCTGATTGGTCATTGCATCCATAATCTCAACAGCATCGTGTGTGATTGGTTATAATGCGCAGTGCTGTAAAAACGCGTCTGTTTCTGTCTCAGCGCCAGCCAGCGAACGCCAGCTCAGCGCCAGCCAACGAAATTCAGATTTGAATTTAGCAGCTGATGATATGACGTGCTGAATGATTTAATCACGCTGGTGTGATTCTATTAAATATAGAAAATAGTAATCAGCTATTTTTTTTGTCTTTTGGAAGCTGCATTCAAAATCCACTTGGCTCAAAAATCTGAGGGGGCACGTGCCCCCTCACTTTGAATGGGCATGACGCCTCTGATAATACTTTCGCACAATGAAAGATTATCAATAGCCTTTCTTGTTCGTCTTATCTATCATATGTTTCTTCCTCGTTACTGTGCTATACATTTCTTTTAAATGTCTTTTAATTTTACAGTATATATATATTTATATATAAATATATTACTTGTTTTTCATGAATGTATTTTACAACAATACAAAGAGCAATGTATATCATTTTACATTATCATTTTAGATTTAGTCCTACACTTATTCACTTTTATTTGAATAAGTTTTTTCCCACTAATTTTAGATTTTATACATTTGTGCACTCATGATTTTTCTAGAGTAACTTTTGCTACTGAATTATCCACTAACATAGTTTATAATAGTATTTTTGTCATAGATTATAATTATATATGTATTCATTTGTTGTTTTTCTTTACAATAAAGTTGTCTATATTTAGTAGATTGTGTGTAACACAAAAAAGTCATGATCAGGTCAACACACATTGAGGTATGAAAATTCAACACTGATTAAAAAAAACTGCACTGGTATCGGATCGATATCGATATCGGCAGATACTCAGAATTTTTGGAATCGGATCGGTATGGGTTCTGAAAAAGTGGTATCGAGCCACCCCTATTTTTTTACTCATTTTTTGAACCTAATCAAAATAACCCAACTGCAGTTTGATTGAGAGTAATTGGAATGCACAATGAAAAAAAACATGATTTTTGAAAATTGTTAAAAATTGAGTTATCTGTTTTACAAATGAACTCTTCATATACAAAAGTGAATTACAAATATGAACAAATAATATAAAAGCATATAAATAATACTAAAATAACAATGTGTCAGAGTGGTGTTAGAATTGTGTATGTCCACATGTGTGAGTGTGTGTGTGTATGTCACATGTGATTTCTTAGATATGGCTGAGCGGTAATGACCTGCCAGGACACACACACACTAGTCAATCCATCCACATGACATTCCTAGTTACATTCAGAGAAAAGTTGCCCAAGCATCCTGGCTTAATTATCTGAGTCCATGTGAGTCTGTGTGTGTGTGTGTGTGTGTGTGTGTGTGTGTGTGTGTCATGCAGGAGCAGGTCGGACTGAGATGTTTTGGGTGTCTTAGGGTAAATTGCTCCACTGATTGACGGCTCTGTCCCCCACCCAGGGGTCACAAACACAACGGCATGGAAGCCTTCGCCCCTCGGAATTCAGATCACACTTGCTGTTATTGATGTGAGGGGTCTGTGTGCGCACGTGTGTGTTTTCAGGTCAGGGGTGACAGCTGTAGCGCCGCTGTGCTTCAGGTGTCACGCTGGACCCTGGAGGTCACGATGTCATGCCCGAAACGGTGGCCGGAGTTATTGGACACACAAGGGTCGAGGGTCATGATGAGGTAGAGGGATATATGTGGAGTTCAGCATCAACTTTGAGTGAACTACTGACGTGTGTCTGCACATGCCTTAAAAAAAGCCAGACACAAATTATTAGCGTTTCTTTCAGACAGTAGTTTGATCAGGAGCGTGCACAAGTTCATCCAGCTCATTTACAGTCGCCTGCGGATTTGTCTTAGTGTTCGACTCTTTCTTTACAGTGAACGAACTCCTACTAAAAACACAGGTGTCATTAATAATTCTCTTTTCCATCCCCTCATCCCTTGATTTTCTCTTTGCTCATTTTTATTTCCTTTTTGGTGCTTGGTTTTTTTTACAGACAGGTCTGTCAGAGTGAGCTTTGAGCAAGCGCTTGGATAGAAAACAGACGTGTGTTGGATCACAGGAGTATTATTTCCACTTTTTTTCTTTTGTTTTAAAGAGGAATTAGTCAATCTAATAAAAAAACCCAGAACTCTGAATCTATCTATCTATCTATCTATCTATCTATCTATCTATCTATCTGTCTGTCTGTCTGTCTGTCTGTCTGTCTGTCTGTTGCTCTATCAGAGCGACAGAGAGGTAGAAATACAGACAGACAGAGTGACAGAGACAGATGAAAGATAGATAGAGCATCAGAGAGACGACAGAGATAGACAGATGAAAGATAGATAGAGCATCAGAGAGAGACAGACAGAGTATCAGACAGACAGACAGCAACAGAGCGACAGACAGAGCAGCAGACAGACTGATGCTCTATCTGTCCGTTGTCTGTTTTTCTGTCTCTCTGTATGATGCTCTATCTGTCTTTTGTTTTTCTATCTCTCTGTATGATGCTCTATCTGTCTGTTGTCTGTTTTTCTGTCTATCTATCATCGCTCTCTGTCTTGCTCTATCTGTCTGTCATCTGTCTATCTCTCTGTTGCTCTGTCTCTGATTCTGTCTGTCTGTCTGTCTGTCTGTCTGTCTGTCTGTCTGTCTGTCTGTCTGATGCTCTATCTATCTTTCATATCTCTATCTCTCTGTCACTTTCTGTCTGTCTGACGTTCTATCTATCTGTCGTCTGTCATCCTACCTATCTGTCGCTCTGGCTGTCTCTCTATCTGTCTGTTGCTCTATATGTCTGTCATCTGTCTTTCTATCTCTCTGTCAGTCTCTGTCTGATGCTTTAATCTGTCTGTTGTCTGTCTTTCTGTCTGTCACTCTGTCTTTCTAAAGCTTTGTCTGTTTATCGCTCTGTCTGTTCCTCTATCTGTCTGTCTGATGCTCTAACTGTGTTTTGTCACTCTGTCTGTCTCTCTCTCTGTCTCACTGCCTGTTGCTCTATCTATCTACCTGTCTGTCTCTGATGAGTTGTCTATCTGTAACTCTGTTTGTCTGTCTGATTATCTATCTGTCTGTCTATCTGTCTGTCTGTCTTTTTAGTATGTGCAGTTTTTAGTGTGTATTGAAATCCAACACGTTCTCATGCTGTTTATTTTAGTTTAGATTTGTGTAAAGTGGTTTATTGTGAGGACTTCAGCACAGCGAGGTCTTTCCGTCCAGAATCAGGAATGTGGTAATGGATTTTAACAGTGCTCCTCTGTTAGCGCTGACTTCACCATGACAGATTTGAGCTATGAGCTTCAAACATTGGACTAGGGGCCGGAGACGTGAATGTGTGTGTGTGTGCCCATTAACCTGCTGTGTGATGGATGGGACAGGCCTGGGTGAAGGTGGGGGCACGACGTGTGTTTGCTGTGTGTCTGGGTGGGGATTTGATCGGAGACAGAGACCTGCTGCTCTCAAACCCGCTGCTAATAAGGTCCACGCTGCAGGGCTTATACCCTCACTCTGCAAGCGGTCTCTCTCGCTTGCTCGTTTCACTCTTTTTAATTAATACGATTCCATATTCCTTGCTGTATATTTCAGTTTGGCTTTTTCAATGCTAAGTTGTGAGGTATGAACAGCTCAATCCATCACGTAGGTGCAGACCATCGCTGTCTCCATCAGAGGAAACAGTTATGGGTGACTTATGGCTTTCCTGTGGCGAAAACGCACCATGCAGAGACGAAGCCAAAAAGCAGATCTATACCTCATGAGGGAGAAATAATACTGCAAAAAGGTGGATGGCGTAACCTTTTAACCTCTCACACTGTATCGCTTAGGTGTCAAAATCACTTTGATAAATTGTCATAAGACCGGGTCTGTAGGGTCACCAGAACTAGCAGCCACAGTCAAATAATGGGTAATCTGGTTTGTGACACCATCTTATTATTATGATTTCCTATGGGATTCTTTCATAATGGACATGTAGATTCAGAGTTGAGCAAGAATAATTTCTTGGAACAGTTCAGAGCAGTTAGATATATCTTCTGAAAAGACAGTTTTCATTGTGCTGGTGTTGTTTTATTGTTACTTTATTTCAGTAATGCTAGTTTGCTCATGATTTAGCTTGTAGACCAGACATATTTTACACTACCAAAAGGTAATTAGTGTAGATAACTTTTGTAATAGTAATTTTTATATAATTTTTACATTTTTGTAATGGTGACTTTCATATTTATTTATGCATTTAAGGTTGTTTTATGCTGGTTAGCGCTAGTTTGTTACCACCAAAACATAGTAAAGCTAAATTTTATAATGCTAAGCATTACAATTTTTAGAATCTATTTTTTATAATGAACTTTTTTTATAGTACTTGTAAGGTCTTGATACTTTACAAGTATTAAAATATCCAAAAATATATTAAATATATTTTAGTTTTAAATATATTTGCTAGCGAGTTTGGTTTTCTTGCTGGTAAATCTAAGTTAAAAACCAGCACCAAAACTGGTATTAAAACTTCTCGAGTAGTCTCCTTTGTTAGGTATCAAGGCACGTCTAGACCACAGTCAATAAGATGCTGAATAATTTTCTAAGACGTTTTTCTAAGGTCTATATTGAGTCTGTAAAGCAGTGGGATGACAAACACACCCACCAGAGATTTCCAGCAGCCTCCTGCAGTGTCGGATTTGGATAAACCTTAAAAACCATTCGTAAGAAAGAACGAACTCCACAGTAATGGAAATGGGACAAGACTTGGAGATGCAACTTGGCAAAATATGTGCGCATCAAAGTGTTCCCTGCTCTGTTCTCTTCTGCCTTTGTCTTTCATCTGTTCCAGCAAGTGCCGGCGCACATCTTTGCAGCAGATATGGATGATAATTAGACGTGCAAACTTTAGGGGAACTCATGACGGATATTTTGCTTTTAATAATTTTCTTTGTCGACACAAGAGTGGTTGTTTCACACAGAAACAAATGCCATTGATGGCTGACAGCACAATGGAAGATTCATAATCTTATTTCCTTTGAAACTCTCGCAGTGAAATGACTGAGCTGTGCTGTCAACACCTGTGCGCTAGAATGATGATTATCCTTCTTAATTTCCTTGTTGTTTGATAGTTTGTTCATCAGTGTCACGTCAGTGTGTTTTTTTCTGCGTTGCAGCAGGCAGTTCTGGGGTTCCTGGAGGGATGCAGTTTACGAGAACAGCAGGGAGCCAGACCGTATTTTTAAAAGACGAAAGGCCTTTTGAGTGACAGATGGAACATTCTGATCATGTTTCCGTCCATGTAATGGTTTTTGCGTTGTTCAGAAAGGCCTGGAACAGTTGCGTTACCCATCTAGAGCTTTCAAACATGCCCACTTATTTCTATTCGTCTTTCTTAGTCTCTTTATTTTTGAATCAATAACCAAATGCACCCCGCTTGCCTCCAAAGCTCTGCAACTTAATTGAAGGAAACAGAGATAGCTAGAGAGTGAATTTTTATTTTTTTTTAATTCAATGCACGTTATATATTTCCTTAGATGCATGAATGACAATATATACACAGCAGTGACCACATAACGGGGTTATTATTATTAACTAAAACTCAAAGTAAAATTAAAACCATTAAAAACATTTTTTACTTGAAATAAATAAACATTAACTGAAATAATTAAATTAAAATAAAGAATAAAATACCATTTATTAAATTTCTTGACATTAATAATAAATCAGTAATACATTTAATTTAAATTCGAATAATAAATTTAATTTATAATAATAATTTAATAGTAAATTTAATTTCCTAAATCTGAAAAGAAAAATTAACAAAAACTTAATGGACACGTACATATAAATACACACACACACACACACACACACACACACAAAACCCTACTAAAACTTTAACTAAAATTAAAATAGAAAAATAAAATATTCAAAATATTAATAAAACATATAATAATATGTCAATGATATTAAATTACACTGCCACATAGTTAGTATTTTGTTCATATTTTAGACATAAAATTACTTACATTTTAGACAATTTACAAGTTTACATAGTTTTCAAAATGTTTGTCTTTGTTTTGGATAATTCTGTTTAATAATCATTCAGTTTAATAATGTTAAAGACTTTTTTTAGTATTGTTAAAGTTAGCTTATTGTGGTACCTTATATTGTGAAACATTTCATGTAGCCTTTGAAACGACATTTTCAAGACTGAAAGTTTAGTCTTGTGTCACTGTTGTAGGGAAGGATTTGCATGCCTGAGATTTATCTGAGATGATTTCCTTTGTTAATGTTACTTTAGAGAGCATCATTTACAGGTTTAACCGAATCGAGTATCTGAAAGTTGTTAGGCTACCAAAATTTTTACAACAGCTATTTATAGCTTAACCTTTGGAGCCTTTTAAGATGATAGTACATTATCTGACAGTCTTAAAGAGCGATTAGTGGGTTTAGCCAAGCTTTCTGAGGTGATTCATTCATCTCTTGCCAATATATAACAATAAGACCCCTCTTGGCAGCTCTTAGTAAACAGTGTATGCAATATCTCATGCTGGTAATGAAACATTGATTAGACAAAGATCACTGCATTGATTCTGACTCCCAGAGAATCACCACAGCAGGAGAACACGGATCTACGGCAGATCCCTTCAGCCAGACTGACAGATGAAATGCCTTTTTCTCTGATTTCAGTTAAAAAATGTCCAATTTTGGCTGCATTTTTGTTGCTTTTACAGCTTGTATACAGCAGATCCTGAATCTTTCTGTCTTTCTGCTTAAGTTGCTCTAGTTCAAACCTAGTGTGCTGCCTACTGAGGCATCATTTGAGGCATCATATGCAAACTACCAATATGACTGTTTCAAAAGTTATGCAGCTTGATTATGTTTGATTTAGCCAAATTCTAAGGTAGCATCACATGTATACTACATTAAAAATGCAATCCCAGAATGCATTGTAATATCAGTGACAATAAATAAATAAATAAATTCAATATGGCGATTTTTTTTATTATTATTATTATTTTTAATTATACATATATTTGCATTTATGCATTTTGCAAATGGGCAATTGCTTTGATTCAAAATGACTTAAATTGTAAGTCGCTTTGGATAAAAGCATCTGCAAAATGACTAAATGTAAATGTAAATTGTAAGTCTCTTCTGTTTGAACTCCAAGCAATATACACTTTAAAATTATCATCAATTAGTCATGGCAACGTTTTTTTCATTACTTTAACTTATCAAATTAATTTAACCAGTATGTTTCACTTTTTAAGTTATACAAGTTAAAACTTGATTTACTTATTTATTTATTTTTTGGCCAATTTTAGTATAATTTGAAATGTCTTGTATAGTAAACTTAAGTTTTTAAGATGAAGTATGTGGAATTTTATTTATTTATTTATTTATTTATTTATTTTTCTATAGTCTACTTATAATTCAAAAACATAAAAAATAAACAAACAAACAAATAAACAAAACAAAACTAAAAAAAGGAAAATAAATGTTAAATATGGAATATTTTGAAGGGGTAAAATGCTTGTTTGTTAGAGTATTACATTTGAGACACCTATTTTGAAATCAATAGTTGAGTCTCCATTTTTCTTATTTGTCAGAGTTTTTGCCTATGTAGTGTGTTCCAAATGACTGCCTATGTAAGGGCAAATCATTAACTCACAAAATTTGGCACATAGCTTCTGTCTTTCCCTTTTCCACAGCTTCTCTAAACAGACATGATAGAAATACAGTATGGCTTGAATTATGGCAGGGCGTATTTTCAGAAACGTTTCATTTCATGACAAACAGCCCTTGGAAGTGTTCATTTTACAGTGCAGACAGAATCGTTTCTCAGGACTGCGCTGGATTGATTTATAATTTCGTACCTTACAATCGCTGTCTGATGGTTGCTCCTGATACGTACGGATGTCCCAGATTGTTTCATCTATCAGCAAATTATATAAAAACACACATTTCCAGAATGTTGCCTCATGCAGAAGTACTCTCTTGCTTTCTTTCAGCATTTCAATTTACTCCTGCTGTCAGCCTAAAGAGCCTCGTCTTGGCTCTAGCTAGTACTTTTCTTTGAAAACAGAGGAAGACATTAGGCCATTATATGGTGTGCAAGTGCAGCTCTGAGACTGGAGCAGGCAGACGTGGTTTGTTGAGTGCTACCAGAGATCGCAACAAGCCAAGAAAGAAGGCAGGGTGGAGGGCTTGTGGAACGGGGCAGAAGGGGAAAAAGAAGGACGACAGGAAGAGGGAGGAAGAAATAGAGCAGCACAGATGCATTATGTGTGCTTGCTGACACACTAAAGATGTGCTCTTCACAGCTGGTGAGGGAATGTGCCCTGCAGCGGCTGCACACACTTCAGCAAATGAGGGAGAGTGGGGTAAGATGAGCCACATTTACTTAAGATCTTCTCTAAGCAAGGAGAAATGTGGTAAAACTAATGTTCTTTGTGGCATCAGTTATATATTACATATACACTAGTCAACATTTGAAGTGGATCAAAACCTCTCATCAAAGTTGTACTAAATCTAAAACCTTTGATGAACTTTTTTGATCCACTTCAAATGTTGACTACTGTGTATGTATATACATATACATATATATATATATATATATATATATATATATATATATATACTTATGTATATGTATACTTATGTATATTTTTATATATATATATATATATATATATATATATATGTATATATATATATATATATATATATATATATATATATATATATATGTATATATATATATATATATATATATATATATATATATAAACCAAAAATCTTAAGTAAATCTTACTTGATTATTAAAATAAAAATAAATCTAATAAAAATATTTAAAATTCTCAATAAATAAATAAATAAATAAATAAATATATATATATATATATATATATATATATATATATATATATATATATATATATATATATATATATATATATATATATTTATCTTGGAAAAAGGAGGTTGCAAAAAGTATTGAATAAAAGGGTATGATTAATTGTGGCCAATGTGTATTAGAGAAAAACATTTATTTCATAATGAGATTTTTCTCCCATTTTAAATTCTTATTCTCCAATGAAAGGCTAAATGACCATGGTGTTGGTGTGCTTGACTGGCCAGCAAACTCACCAGACCTGAACCTCATAGAGAATCTACGGGGTATTGTCAAGAGGAAGATGAGAGACACCAGACCCAACAATGCAGATGAGCTGAAGGCCACTGTCAAAGAAACCTGGGCTTCCATACCACCTCAGCAGTGCCACAGACTGATCACCTCCATGCCACACCGAATTGAGGCAGTAATTAAAGCAAAAGGAGCCCCTATCAAGTATTGAGTACATATACAGTAAATGAACATACGTTCCAGAAGGCCAATAATTCACTAAAAATGTTTTTTTTATTGGTCTTATGAAGTATTCTAATTTGTTGAGATAGTGAATTGGTGGGTTTTTGTTAAATATGAGCCAAAATTATCACAATTAAAAGAACCAAAGACTTAAACTACTTCAGTCTGTGTGCATTAAATTTATTTAATACACGAGTTTCACAATTTGAGTTGAATTACTGAAATAAATGAATTTTTCCATGACATTCTAATTCATTGAGATGCACCTGTATATAATTATATATGTATATCCAACTGATATATATTTTCATTTTCATTTCATTTATTTAATCAGGGATAATGCACATTAATAATACATACCATATGTAAAATGCACCAGATTTAGCCAACACTGGCTAATTTTCATTTGTAGTCCCTTTTGGCAAGTTATGTTAAGGACAGGAAGAAAATATAAACAAAATATCAATACACCAAATTAAGAACAAGAAGAAAATATGAGAGCAGAAGAAAAAATTAAACTAAGAATATTGAAACAAAATTACAGACTAGCATATCATATCCATAAATCACTATAAATGATCACAATTTTGATGGGTCAATAACCATATTTTCAGCTTTTTCAAGAAACCAAAGTGTCCTGTTAAATGTTTTAATTCTTTCAGCTCTACTGGGAGTCTGTTCCACTCTTGTGTTCCTCTAAAAGCAAAAGATAATTGACCAAAGGTAGTTCTTCTTAATGGCACCTTACAATCACCTCTAATACCGGCACGTGTATATCGTCCTGTTATCTGATCTATGTAATCCTTAAAAACAGGTGGAGCAAAACCGTTTAAGATCTTAAAAATAAGTACCAAATCAGCAAATTGAATCAAATGTTCCCAACTCAAAATAGAAAACTTAGTTAATATGCTACAATGGTGAAAACTGTTTGGTTTTTTTATCCAAGACCTTAAGAGTTTGTTTATAAATAATTTCAACTGGTTTAAGAAAATACCTACATGTCTGACTCCAGGTAGTCATGCAATATGTGATATGAGGAAAAATCATTGAATTCATGAATAGAACTGCTGCTTCGTTAGTCAAACTATTTCTAATAGTTCTGAAATTCGCTAAATTTAATTTCACTATATTTACCACTTTCTTCACATGTTTTTTAAAAGAAAGTTGAGAATCCATTAATAATCCTAAATATTTAAATTCATGTACTACCTCAAGTTTTTGTTCCTGGACAAATACATTTGCTTTCACATCATAATCTGGCCTTTTGGTAAAAAACATACAAACAGTTTTTCTGACATTAAGATGTAAACGTGAATTGATAAGCCATTGTGCAACTAGATTCATGGTGTCAGTCAATTTCTGTGCAGCCTTTTGTTGACTTTTTGCATGTACATACAACACAACATCATCCGCATACATTTGACAAATAACATCTGGAGGACATACATTTGGTGAGTCATTTACATACATACTAAACAATAATGGGCCTAAAATAGAACCTTGCGGAACTTCAATATTATAATCCAAGTAATCTGATGTCGCATTTATAACCCGTAGACATTGTTTTCTATTTTCTAAATAAGATTTAAACCACATAACTGTAACAGGGCTGATGAGACGTGAGACGTGCGGATCCATTTGCAGGCTTTTATTTAAAGGCATGGTTAGAAGACAAGCAAGGTTCAGGCAATGGCAAACAGGTATAACACAGGCAAGACAGAGTAATCCTAGAACAAGCGTGGGTCGATGATCGGCGAACAGTATCCAACAGGGCAAGGCAGAGCAATAATCCAGGTACACAGCAATAATCCAAACGAGGTGCAAACAGAGTCCGAACGGCAAGGCAAGGGTTAATCCAGGAAACACAGGCAGAAATCAAAACACGAGAAAACAGGCAAGGCAAGGCAAGACTATGAAAACTAAGTAGGCTCCATAGAGTAGCTATCGCTAGGATATACGCTATACAATACTCGGCGCTCTGACTGAGGAAGTCCATGGCTTAAGTAGTGTGTGTGATTGTGTGATGGGTATCAGGTGTGAGCATGTGATTAGGGAAATGGCTGCTGGGAAATGAAGTCTGGGGTAATGTGTGACAGTCTGTGTGGTGTGAGAGTCAATGTGATGACTGCGCGACCTCTGGTGGCGAACAAATGGAAGTCCATGGATCAGATTCATGACAATAACAGCCTCAGTTGAAAAATTTTAATTTACTAAACGAGAAAGTAAAATCTCATGATTTATAGTTTCAAAAGCCTTCTTAAAATCCAGGAATACAGCACCAACTACACCTCCTTTATCCATCAAAGATTTAATATTTTCCAACATAAAACAATTTGCCATTTCTGTAGAATATTTTTTTCTAAAACCGAATTGCATAGGGTGAAGGGAAAAGGCAATATTATCAAGATATTTGATTATTTGCTCCGCTACCCATTTTTCAGCAACTTTCGACATTACAGGGAGAATACTTACTTGCTTGAATAAATTTACATTTGACATGCAAAATGTCTGACATACTTTCTAATAGATTTTCATATTAGATTTTTCGTAGATTTAATAATCTTTTGTTATCCATTTTGTTAGATATGTTTCTCTCTCCATGTATGATAATAGTAATGCTGATGTTGGCGCATACCAAAGTGAAGTGATGTTGGATTCATTTTTCGTCTTCATCGTCTCTTGTCAGCACTCTGTCATGCTCTCTGACATGAAACATTGGATTTCCGCCATACAGTCTGTTTAGTATGCGGTGCCGGTTTTTGATTGGTTGACCTGGAATCATTAAAATAAGAGGGCAGTGCTGATTGGCTTGGCCTTTCCTCATTGACTTTTAATTCCCCTCATTGACATTCTGAAAATTGCATCTCCAGTGCCCTCATCCAATCGCACGACTCTTTCGTGAACGACTGTCAATAACCGTTGAGCGCTGATCAAGCACCCAGAATCCTTCCAGTTCAGGGCGAGCGACCCCATGACCTCATTCGGCTTACCTACAAATAATGATACATTAAACCACAAAGGAGCCTAATAACAGGACGTGCGTTCATGGAAGGGCAGCAAGGACACACCCAGCCCAGAGATTCCTCACAGGACGGGCTATTAAACAAAGGTCAGAGGTCGCGGTGAGCGTGCGGAGGGGAGCTGGTGTTAATTGCGTGGCATGGAAGAGCTCTTTGGTGTAAGGCAGCTGTTGGGTATAAACTCTGGCCTTCGCAGCAGGAGGCTTGACTGTACATGACAGGTGCTGCTCGGCCCTCGACCGCCGGACCCCTTCTCAAGTTTTTATTTGTTTTGATGAGCTATTTTGAATGTTTTGATTACTTATTTTGGACTTTTAATAGATACGACTTAAACAGCCAGCAGTAATGAACTATATTTCTTTGGCAAATAAAATTTTTGTGATTATAATAATAATAAAAGAAAACAAATGAAATAAATGTATTATTTTATATAAAGTATTATTATTATTATTATTATTATTATTAATAATAATAATAATAATATTGTTAGTTGTAGTAATACCATTAGTATTCCTAGTATTAATTTATCATTATTTGTTTTTTTTTAATATATTTAATTGATTTTATTGATAAGAACTGGTATAAACTGAAATAGAACTGAAATAAATAAACTAACAAATTGAAAAATTTAATCTGAATTAAAAAAATTTTAAATGAAATTTTTTTTTTTTACCTGAATAAATTTGTGTAAATTTGACATGCAAATTGTGAGTGAAAATAACGTCTTACCAACAAACAAGAATAATAAAATGTTTGATAATGTTGTTGTTAAACTGTTTTAATTTACTTTTAAATTAAATAATATTATTAATAATATTAATTAAAAATAAATATTTTTACAACAAACAATAATAAACAGGTAATAACAATAATATTTTAGTAGTAGTAGTATTTGTTTTATTATATTTTTATATTTTTATTATTATTGCTAAAACCTTATAAATAAATGAATACATACATAAATTAACTAATTTAAATTAATAAATGAATCTAATATATTATTTAACCGGAATAAATGTACTTAAATTTGACATGCAAATTGTAAGTGAAAAAAAAACAACAAAAACAAACAACAACAACAACAACAACAGTAATAATAATAATAATAATAACAACAACAATTAAAAATGTTTTAGTTAAAATATTGTAATTTTCTTGTAATAATTGATTTGGATTTTATTTTAAGTAATTTTATTTATATTTGCTTATTAATAATTAAAAAAATATTAATAAGTAAATATATAACTTTTAGTAGTAGTAGTATTTAATTTATATTTTTTGCTGTATCATTTGTATAATTATTGATAGAGACTAATAAATAAATAACTAAATGAATACATACATAAATTAACTATGTGTGTGTAACTAATGTGTGTGTGTATGTATATATAATATAATATAATATAATATAATATAATATAATATATATATTACCTGAATAAATTTGCTCTTTTTTTTCTTCTTCTTCTTCTTTCATAAAATCACAACACGGTCCAGAAATCAGCACACAAACTGTCCCAGCTGATCCGTGCATTCCTAGACGTCAGATCGAAATGGATGTCACTATAATTTCCCATAATATTGTTATTTCTGAGGATTTCCTTTGTTTTCTGTGGAGGTTTTGGGTTGGTTTTCAGCAGCTGTAAGGTATGATCTGGTCTTTGGCTATTTCCTGGCCTAGAATGACTCCTAAGCCAACATTTTTTGCCTCCCGAGAAGGGAAAGAGAAAGCAGATTGCTTATAAACTGCGTCTGCATAGAAGGCATACTCTCCATTTCTGTGGTGGTGGAAATCACAGACTCTGGCTGCAGGCAATGAATCGCAGAGCGCTTCCTCTGTTTGAAAACGTTACACGATACTGTTTGGAAGCAAAAGGCTTCAATTAGTCTCAATGTGAACACAATGTTTAGAATTCAATAGGCGATCTGTGAGTAATGACTCTTTATAAAGACCCAAATCTGGATTGAAGTGTAGCTCTGGTGACATGGCATGAGTTTGGGAGTTTGTAGAAGTGCATTTCCTGGACAGTTGGTTGCATACATCTTTGCGTAAGTGTGTGTGTGTGTGTGTGTGTGTGTGTGTGTGTGTGTGAATGTATTTACATGAGTGTGGGTGTGTGTCGTCTTGATCTTCAGCACTGAGTCACTAGAATTAAATGCACTTTGTAGGTCACAGACTTTCAGATAGCTATTTGTCGAATCAATTACCACACAAAGACTCTTTATGCATGAGGGCAATTCAAGGTTCCCAGGATTTTTATTTTTTTTCTACTTTCAGTTTTCCCAATTAAGAAAGACAGTGATTTTGAATATCCTGCACCTGAGCTCTATGAAAACGCAGTCTCAGCAAACCAATAGCAGCGGCAACGATTGACGCGGCTGATTAGATTATTGATTAATACAGCATATTTGCCATATTTGCAATTAGACCAGCTGGAAGGTTTTAGAATAAGAAGTGAGTGTCCTTTTATTAGAGAAAAAAACATTAGCTGCAACCTTGTATGGCGCTGTTGCTCGGCAGTCATATTTTCGCAGAAGTCCTTTTCTTGTGTTAGTCAAGGTTTCTTGCATAACAGCAGCTTTAAGTTAGTTTTACGTGATAATTTCTCACCCTTTCTGTAGCCATTACAGTAAAACAGGTTATTTTTAACTTCTCTAACTTTAACTCTAAAATTTCTATATGTCAATTACATCTGTTATGATTGGCATACTTTTAATGTATCAGCTGTCAAAAATGCCATATTCTACTCTTTTGCAGCATTTTATTCCCCTAAAGTCCACTTATAATGTTAGTCAAGGTTTCTTGCACTGAAAAGAGTCATCATTTTGTTGATCAATTTCTAAGCTTTTAAATAAAATAGTCATGATTGTATATATATATATATACACACATTAGTGCTGTCAAAGATTAATCATAAAATAAGTTTTTGTTTGCATAATATATGTGTGTTCTGTGTATATTTATTATGTATATATAAATGTACACACATACAGTATATATTTTGAAAATATTTACATATATTTACATGTCTATATTTATATTCTTATAATTTCTATTATAAATAAATATATTTAATATATAAACATAACATTTTTCTGAAATATATACATGCATTTGTGTGTATTTATATATACATAATACATATAGACAGTACACATACATGTATTATGTAAACAAAAACTTTTATTTTGGATGTGATTAATCATTTGACAGCACTAATATATATATATATATATATATACATTTTGTATTTGTTCTAAATGTACCTTTAATTAATACTTTTTAATTTTTAATACTCTAATCAACATGGGCATGGACAAATATGGATGCTTTATGCAAATGTATGTTTATTATTATTGAAACCATAGTCAACATAGAGCATGAAGACTAGACATGTTTCAGAAGTCATAGATGTTTTTCAAAGAACTTGTTCATGTCTATTAGACACATGAAAAAAGAAATACCAGGTTCACTGAGCAATTTACTTACACAAACCTGTTTACATTTTTGCACGACAGGGCAGCTCACTTCTTCTGAACATTAGGGGTGGGAATCTTCAGGCACTTCACGATCCGATCCGATTCCGATTCTGGGAGTCACGATCCGATTGCAAAATGATTCTTGATCTACATTTTTTCCCCAATTAATTCTTCTGCTGGGCAAATGCATATTTACAACTTTATATTTTAACCAAAATTGCAGTTTCTATGCTTTTTGTTTATAGTTGGAATCTCTGTATGTCAGTACTGCCATCTTAAAAATAGGGGTGTGAATCTTCACTGGTTTCACGATTCAATTCAATTACGATTATCATTATCAACTCAATATCACAATGCGTCACATTCTCAGTTTTCAATTTTACTGCACATGGCTACATTTTCATATAAATTTTATATCAAATTTATTTTGTGCAAAATTTACTTAATTTTTTAATTATATAAGCAGGCTACTTTTTAAAAAAAATACTTATTTAAAATAAGTGTTCTTTAAGTATCCGAAAGTTTACAGACAATAGTTATGGGTTTTTCTTTTTTTCCTCTTTTTTTTCCTTCTTTTTTGCCGTTTGATTATTACTGATGAGATCATAGACAGTGGCAGCTTTAACAGGCTGCATTCACTCTAATGCACAGATTTATTTCGATATATCAGATGTTTTGTCCTGCTCTGAAATCATAACTGACTGTGTGTAGCCTACATAAATTTCGTATAAAAGTATTCGAAAATGCAAGTGCATATAACTGCAGCCGCAATCGAGCTTCAGGACAAACAAACACAAAGCGCATGTGAAAGTCTGTCAGTGCGCGAGTTTCGTGCCTCCAATAGTACTGCATGAAATATTCAGAATCGATTCAGAATCGTTGAAGAGAGAATTGTGATGCATCGGAGAATCTGTTTTTTTCTCCCACCCCTACTGAACATGCGAAATGTACATTTATTATTACATTTTTTTGCCTCTCTGTGCCCACATACTGTATTTTGATGCAGCTAAATTCTCAATAAAACTGTTTTCATTGATATATTTTACTGTTTCTGTTGTCAGACAACGGAATGAATATGAAATAGTGACTGAAACGCGACCCATTAAGACTACATAACCAGCTCTCCCTTCCAAGATGTTAATCTGCACAAAAATCCTGAGAATCGAGCCATCGTCTGATGAACTACACATACAAATACACATAAGATAAAGACAGTAGCTGTGCTGTGATTTCATTTATACTTGCATGTAAAATTAAAGAAGCAACATAATATCTGTGTTTAACATAGGGCTGGCTCAATACCACTTTTTCAGAACCGATACCGATCCGATACCAAAAATTCGGAGTATCTGCCGATACTGATATCGATCCTATACCAGTGCAGTTTTTTTTTAAATCAGTGTATAATTTCTATACCTCAGTGTGTGTTGACCTGCTCATCACTCTTTTGTGTTTTACACACAATCTACTAAATATAGACAACTTTACTGCAAAGAAAAACAACAAATGAATGAATATGTAATTATAATCTATGACAAAAAAAAAATACTATTATAAACTAGGTTAATGGATAATTCAGTAGCAAAAGTTACTCTAGAAAAATCATGAGTGCACAATAATTTTCTAAAATCTAAAACTAGTGAAAAAAACAAACATTTATTGCGGAACAAAGACAAGTGAATAAGTGTAGGACTAAATCTGGTAAAAAAAAAAAATATATATATATATATATATATATATATATATATATATATATATATATATATATATATATATTGCTTTTTGTATTGTTGTAAAATGCATTAATGGAAAACAAGTAATATATTTATATATAAATATATGTATACTGAAAAATTAAAAGACATTTCTTTTAAACGTACTGCACAGTAATGACGCAGCACCATGTGACAGATGAGACGAACAAGAAAGGCTATTAATAATCTTACATTGCGCAAAAATATTATAATACGAAAGGCTCCAATACAGAGTGGCACAAAGCGCTTATGCGCATCCCGTGTGCAGAATGATGTGCTTGAAGCAAAACAGAGTCAGCGTGCAGGCACAGCGCTCCGCAGTCTGCATAGCGAAGTTCAAAGCACAAAGGAAAGAGATATTAATGCGTAGTGTATTAAATCTGTGCGACAGTTTATTGAGCCTTTTAACCGTTTAAAATTTCAGTTACTGTGCTCATGAATAACCATTCATAGTGCTCTCTACAATCGAACAGACACCCGGTAGAAAGTAACACGATTTAGAAACAGCACGGAAATCCTTGTAAACATCTTTTATGTAAAATATCTTACTCAGGACAGTACTAAATAAAAAAATAACATGCATGTTGTATGATCTCTCTTATTTTTTTTGTATGATCTCTCCTATTTTGTTATTTTTTTAAAATTACATTTTCACAGATTCTGCAAGGGGTTCACAAACTTTCAAGTTGCACTGTATACACACACACACACACACACACACACACACACACACATATATATATATATATATATATATATATATACATACATTATGTGTGTGTGTGTGTGTGTTTGTTTTTATTTTATTTCATTTTTTTTTTACAAGTAAAAATCAGAACTAATTTGCTGTTAAGATGCCATTGATAAAGTTTAACTTTATACTTGCCATATCCGTGTAATACTAGACCTGGAGATAATTACATTAAACCTCAGAATATCGCTTGGGAATATGTTTAATGTGGAGATGACAGATGTAAAGCTGTAAAACGCATTTATATATTCCACAGAGGAGATGTTGTTGGATAGTTTTCACCTCTCCTCGATTAGATGTCCCGGTTCATTGCAGTAAATTACACTCCTCTGCCTGGCGCGTTTGTTTGTTTGGGTTGACCTGTGAAATTTCCCTCCCTCCGCCACCAAGTGCCATGCAATTAAAACCAACAAATTTAGCAGCGATTTTCATCTCGTTCCACAATACTTCTTGGCAAACAACCAGCGAAACAAATCGGGGAATGCAGTACAGATATTATTCATTTTGATTTGCTTTTCAGGCATTTCATAGATTGTTTGCATCCTCCGTTTCAGACAAAGAAAGACGAAACTACACCCGTCCCCTGAGGGCAGAACGTGCAGTTATTTCAGGAGCGGCCCGGCTGGGAATTATTCATTTTCCAGAGGAGAATCAGCATATTTCATCCATTCATCTTCCACGCTAAAAAGCAAGCAGGCCTCATCCGTCACGTTAGACGGATTTTGTGCAGTAAATGAGCGCGAGGAAAGACCTGCGTCTCAGCGAGAGGGAAAGAGGGAGGAAAGATGTCTGTGTGTCTGTTAAGGGTCAGTTCTCGGGTGGAATCTGCTAGTTTTTGGCACTGATGACCTCTGTGTTTGGTGTGGGCGGCCGCAGACTAACTGCTGATGTCATAATGTCATGTTGTGCTGTAGAACAGCTCTATTACCAGCACGCTGCATGCCTGGTTGCATGTGATTACGAGACATGCAAAACAAACCAGCCTACCGGAGGGTGGAGGTGCTTTTCCAACCTGTGTGAAACATCCCTTCCCCCAACACACACACACACAAACCTGAAATATATTCATGTATATACATTAGCTCTGTTCTAGTGAACAGTCTACACAGCTGCTTTCTAAGACGGAATTTGATGTTAGCATTTTGCTAACATGATGTTAGCTTACAGCATGATGCTCTATATGAAAATACATACACCAATACAAGATAAAATTTTTCTATCTATCTATCTATCTATCTATCTATCTATCTATCTATCTATCTATCTATCTATCTATCTATCTATCTAGCTAGCTATCTAGCTATCTATCTATCTATCTATCTATCTAGTTTTTATCAGAAATATATTTGTGTATCTGTGTGTGTGTGCATACAAAAAATATAATTGCATTACTGTCAATGTGATAAGATTTCTATAAATATAAGTATACATTAACAAAATGACGCAAATTTACAAAAAAATGTAATTGTTAATTGCATTACTGTCTTTATGTCTTTATGATTTTAAATATTTATATTTAATTAAATATTTATAGATAGATAGATAGATAGATAGATAGATAGATGTTTATATATATATATATATATATATATATATAGTTTTTATCAAAAAATATTTTTACATATTTTACAGTTTATATATACATTTATATTTATACTGTTTATGAAATAAATATATATTTTTGATAAATATATATTTTTATTAAAAAAACAATATATACACAGACACACACAGAGACACACACACACACACACACATATTTTATATTTGATAAATATATATTTTTATAAAAAAAAAACTATATATACACAGACGCACACACACACACACACACACACACACACACACACATATATATATATAACTTAAATTTTTTTTTATAATTTTATAATTCTTAAAATATTATTTCTGTTCACATTTCTAGCTTATTTTTACTCTCTTTCTGTCCATATGTTAACTCTCTCTACAATGCTGTGTAAGCCTCCGATAACTGTTTGGGTTTCTTATGATTTGTTATAGTTTGCTTTAGCTTTCATTTCACCGAGCGGCGGGCGGCAGACACACCTGCCCCATTGTGTCGGGGTGACAGGGGTCTGTTTGTGGTAGTGGGTCAATTAACTCCTGTTTGCAGAGCTAGTGAAGTGGGTTGGAAGATTTCTCCCACTCCTTTCGGGAGGAGACCTGAAGACAAGCCTCGAAATGAAAGAAAAATAAGCAGGATCCATCTCAGGAGGACAAAGCGTCCAGTCATTCAAGCCAGATGTGTGTACCGCGGCCTCGTCCGGTCGGATCTTTGTTTTAGGCAATCACTGGTGTCAAGGTGTTCCCACGAGATAGCAGTAGCTGAGCAGAAGAAGGGAGTGTGAGCGGGCAAACTAAAACAGACTCCTGTGAATCGCCAGGGATGGGAATTATTTCGCTTGTTAACTGTACCGCCCAGGTAGCAGACTTGGTTTTAATTAAAGCGAGTGCATTTACAGCCCCTTTCAGAAATCATTTCAATGTGTTTGTACACCACAAATATGAAGCGTATCGTGGTTTTTCACGCACTCTTTGCGTATCTCCACCACACATCAGCATTTGTAGTCTAAACACACCACAACCCAAGAAGTGCAACTTTCGTCAAGTCTTGTCATTGTTGCATTTACATTTGGAACAAGTGAGGTCATGGTCCCAGGAAGACTATTGTCCTTTGGGAGATTAGACAGACCAGCCCCGTCCCGTCCCGTTCCGCAGCACATGCTGGAATACCTCAGCGCTGAGATTAAAGCTCATGACGTGCTGCAAGAAAAGTGTGCGGTCTCCTCTTAGAAGAAAAAAAACAGACAGGACCTCAGTCGTAGGTCCCAGAGCAGCGATACGGCCACCGCTGGGCTCACCTGCTGCGCTTCACTGAAAGAGACACACGCATTACCTAATGACCCATTAAAACAAACAAGCAAAGCACAACAACAACAATCAGTCAAACTCTTGGTTCTCATTAAGTGACTTGGTCATTTTTCCACCATTTATTTATTTATTTGAATTTTTACAATTGCAAATTTTTATGCAATTTAGTTTTGGTTTTGACTTTTGAATTTAAACCAACTTTGTTCCATGGATCAGTATAAGTTCAAATTGCAAATTTTATTTGTAAATGATGTGAGCAAATATCACTTGGTAGGGACTTTATTTAATATCATGTAATCATCAGCAAAATAACAAAAAAATAAACAACATTTAATAAAATTAAATTAATTTATAAAATACATTT
This sequence comes from Spinibarbus caldwelli, assembly GCA_039654775.1. Lineage (NCBI taxonomy): Eukaryota > Metazoa > Chordata > Actinopteri > Cypriniformes > Cyprinidae > Spinibarbus > Spinibarbus caldwelli. The sequence goes on from CM077252.1 coordinate 5,738,750, forward strand.
CTTTTAAATATTTGTATTTTAATAATTTAATTGTTCATTATATTATTTATTACTTTACATATTATTTTATTTTAATGAAATACCAAATAATACTTGCTCTCTGAGAAAGGTTACTTGTTGTTTTTGAAAATGCACTCTAAAATGCATTTTTATTAATTGATTTTTTAATAAATTTATTTGACACAAAATCTAAATTGTTTCATAGATCAGTCTGAGCTCAAACTAAGCAACAAGTCTAATTCCTCAATGAAAAAAAATATTGCAATGGGACAACATTTTATATTATTTGAATGTCATAATTTTAAACAACTTTTTAAAGTGAATAAATTATGAGTTTTCTTTTTTTTTTTAAACATGCTACTTCAGCTCAGTGTTGTGGAACAACTGTATTTTTTGAGAAAATATTCCATTGGGGTATAATTTCATATATTTCAAAAGATCTGAATGCGATTGCATTTACCTTGTTACCTTGTACCGTGTACCTTTACCTTGTTTACCAAATAAACAGCACTGTCTAATTGCATTTTTATCCTTTTAACATCTTTTTCCCCTCCATATCACACCTGCGCACACATTGTATTTCGCCCGCAGTCAAGTGGAACAAAGACCTGTAGGTCATGTGAAGCTACAGTAGATACACATCAGACATTAATTGAGAGGAAATACGGCATCCTCTATATCTGAAATGCCAGCAACAATTATTATGAAACATCAGCTTTCCATTGACTGCCACACAAAGTGCTCTTCCATTTAGAGCGAACAGGGTTAAAAGGTGTCTGAAATCTCTCGATTTCTCTTTGTTTCATCCCTCTCTCCGTCTGCTTTATCTGTCTCTCTCACTCGCTAAATAAAATGCAGCCCTTTAACCTTGAGCACCTAATGGATGGAGTGAATGGAAGGGGAGGTGTAATGAAGAGAGGAATGAGGAAATAAAAGAGTGAGGGTTGTTAATCAACCCCGAATGGTTGATGGGGGAAGGGGGCAGTAAAGGAATGGGGTGAAGGTGCAGAATGATGGGTATGGCCTACAAACTCATGTGCACTGTTGAGGAAACTACCTTGAAACTAGCGTCCCATTTTTAGCAGCAGAGCAGGATTTATCAGGCACAATAGCTATGTTTCCATCCACCTGTTTTAATGTGATTTTTGAATGTGAATTTATCGCATAAAATGCTGGATGGAAACTCCAAGATGTACATAAATGTGAATAAAAAACATAATGTGCTCAATGGAGTCACATATTTATTTATTTTTAATCCAATAAGAGGACATACAAATAAACTGCGATGGAAACATTTACTGAATAAATTCATTGGTGTGCATCAAAAAAGTCATGTGACTTTGCCTCAACAGATCATGTGATTGGATATCCAGTTTCCCAGGAAAAGATGGTTTTATTCATTTGAACACATGGGATGGAAACACTGCTTTATTCGCAAATGTTTTATGCAATATTCAAGTTTTGCGCAAAAACTAATTTCACAACTTTGGATGGAAACAACTAGTGAGGATATCAGGGTAATAACACTAAACTGTAGGGGTGTAATGATATACCAATGCCACGGTTTGGTTCAGTTCGGTTCATGGTTTTGGAGCCTCGGTTCGGTTCTGTTTGCTCTGGGGGTTGGGTTCATGGCATGGCACAGGCAATGCTAAACAGGAAAGAAAATGTGGCAGAAACATTTCACATTGCAACGCTGAATTCATTCCAGACAGTTTTGCATGTTTGCATGACAATAAAGTGAGCTTTGATAATAAAAAAAGCACATAATTAGGGAGTTTATGATGGGTTTCAGCTGGTACAGACACACTAACACAGCTGTTTAGATCTACATACCCACAGGAGGGTGGAATAAAAACAAATGTGTGCTGTCGAACTATTCAAGGACATCATTGGTATTTTCCCTTCGTTTCATCAGGCTGAGGTGAACTGAATCCCATTCTGAGCCAATGACCAGATTTATCAAACCCAGCCGAAGCAAATTCCCTCATTCTGTTCCAAGAACATTGAGGAAGAAATGTTTGTTTGCTGCTGATATACATACACTTTCTTTTTGATTAGATATTTTAAGCTTTCTTGAGGTAATTCTTACTGGCAGGAGTTCACAGTGTAAATATGTGGAACTGGCCAACAAGAAATGAGAACAAATGTATCAACAGTAAGCTGTTTTCTGGATTACTCCCATGACAGATGTATGCATGATAACACATGACCCGACCCAATTAAAGTCCCTCTGATCAGCATAAACGCACACACCCCAACACACGTACGCAAGTGTCATTTCTCTTGGCTTAATAGAGCCAATTACTGAGGGAAACACTCGCAACACAAAGCATTATGTAGAGCTCATTGAAATGGTAATTCTGTTGTTTTTAATGGCTATGCTTCATAATGAAGTAGGAGTGAATTAATTCTACACAAATTACATGCGCTGTGGTGGATTATGCTAATATGAGAGCTTGGACGGGACGGAGATGGAGACAGAAGTGTAATTGTTGGTTTATAGTCTCTGAGGTGGTAGGCACTTCTCAAACAGTGCTGTTGAACTAACCATGTGTATGGATATATTCACCATTTTATTGACCATTTGACTGCTGATTTGGTAGTCTTTGGAAAACCCAAAATTTACCATGACAATTTTTTTATAACATTGCTAAAACATCTACTTAATGTTGACATACTTTTCATATTCGGGAGATTTTTTTTTTAAATTGTTATTAACATCTATTTAAAAATGTGTATATGATACTTACATATAGTAGTACTGTCTTCCGACTTCATGCAACATATAATGTATAACCATATAAACTAGGGCTTTCAAACGATTGCAACTTCTCATCTAATTAATTACACAATGTGCCGATTAATTAATCTAACTAATTGGAAATTAATTGTACATCAAATTTGGCTGAACAGTTACCCCCAAAAGATAAAGTCATTATTGTATTAAATGAGAAAATCATCAAATAGACATTACAAAAAGTAGATTTAGAAAAACATATTTTTATGTTTCAACATAGAATTCATTATTATTTGTTCCCCAGAAGCTGTATTTGAAATGCTATTTAGATATATTTGCATACTATTTAATGCAGCTCAGATGTGGCATGAATGCAGTATTTACACTGCAGTTACAATTGAATAAATAATTTCATAAGATGAATGGGTTTTAAATGAGTATTAAAGGGCTAGTTCACCCAAAAACGAAAATTCTGTCATCATTTACTCAGCCTCACATTGTTTCAAACCTGTATGCCTTTCTTCTGTAGTAAATTGTAGTTACAGAAGGGTAGTTCCATTTTTAGCTGTTCTAAGCATATTTGAGCAGTCTAAACATATGAGCTCAGTATTCGGTGAGTATAACCCTGGCATTTGATCTAACGCTCTCTGCGCTGCAGACTTGTTTGACATGACTAATTAGTGTTCAGCAGTCCTCCCTTCCTCTGCACTTCACCCTGACAGTGACCAGAGCTCCTCATGACTGACACCATCCAGATCCATTCACAATGAGGGATAGAGTTTCTTTATCAAGGGCTCAGAGAGACTGAAGTTCTCCACATGGCTTGGAGACCAGCGGCGATGCTGGAGAGCTGAAAAAGGCAAAAAGAAAGCATTCCTGAGCGGAGGAGAGGACGGATCGAATGACTCAGGGTCTCGTGGTGACACCCGCAGTCATGGGGTGTCGGGTTCCAGGCCTGGGAAACAATGACTCTGGCATCTGTCTGGCGCGAGGGATTCACAGCACCGATGGATTGTGTTCCCGAGCTGGTGCTGAGGATGACCACGACTGCATCGGAATGCCTTTAATGTAATCTGGTATATCCACCTCTCACCCTCCGCTGCTCATGTGATACCTCAGAGCCTCTTTTATTGGAGAGTTTACACAAAACAAGCCCTCACGCTTTTTTAGTTTAAGAAGAAGCTCTTAGGCACTGAGAGGATGCTGGGAAAGTGTTTGGATGAGGTAAAAACCGCAAGACATGCTGCTGATTTGACCACATCTGTAGCGTAGATGAAGTTATCACTATAAAACAGTCCCATATTAATCACATTTTAAGGATTTTTGTTTTTTAAAAATAAAATTAAAAATATATATATAAAAAATATATTTTATGAAATATTATTTTTTTATTTTTTTATATTTTATATTTTACTATATATATATATATATATATATATATATATATATATATATATATATATATATATATATATTTATTTATTTTTATTTTTTATTTTTACCTAGAATATCATGTTTAACTTGGATTAGTATGACAAATTATGGAATTAAAATGGATGGCGATGCCATTTCATGTTAAAGCATCACAGTAAATATTTTCAGTAAATATTTATCATTCATACACGTTGCAAATTTGCATTCTACTGAATGTCATTCTAGGATCCATCAGTAAACATTTATTAAATGATGAATACATACTCTTCGAATTGATGTCCTAGTGACATTCTTTTCATATCTGTGACATTTTTGAAGGAAATAGATCTTTGAATAAGACATTTATATTAGTGTATATCACAACTACCTGTCAATGTGCACTTGTAACATCTGACATTGAAGATCTTCAGACTTTGACATGTGACACGCAGCATTAACCGTCCGCTGACAAACCTCTCGATCTCTGTCCGATCTGCTCAGCTGGCTTTATTGGTGATTTCCTTGGTTGCTTCCATGAGAATATTCTCCTTCAATTCCTCCTTTTACATTGACGCAGGAAGTGAGTAAATTAGAGGGTAATTACTTTAATTTAAGGCCAATTAGATGCCTTCCCCCTCCCTGAGCTCTATCTCTGCAGATGTTATCTGTGGAGAAGCACTCGGGAACACTCCTCAAGACAACAGAACGACTATTGAGCGTGGAAGTCCTCAATTTGAGGGAACAGACCAACATAAACATGTAAAATGGACAATGAAAGGAATGGATAAACAATCGTTGGGTTGTTTCCTGAATAAATTTCATAAGAAGGAAACAAAAGGAACTTTGTTCTGAAATCAGGAGTTACAGTTTCAGTTTGGTAACTTTGGCAACTTAAATTAATATTGTAAATTTGTAGCCCATTTTTTATTTATAAATTGTTGATGATGGAGGAGCAGTTGTGTCAATAGATAAAATAGATTAAAAAATATGCAAGTAGAGGAGAATTATGTGATCTCTGATTGAAACAGAATACAGGTTCTTGTTTTAAACCAGTAAACCTGAATACGTACAGTTTTCAGATTTTTAATGAGTTGCCCGAACTCTTTGGAAGTTGGCTTGTCATCAGAGAAGTTGGATCTCGAGTCACCTTCTGCTCAGAGTCTTTGCGGTTGTCTTAGAAACGCGGATAAGGCCGCGGTCACATCCCTGGTGCGGGTCACTGTTCTGTCTCAGCCGTCGGGCCGCGGGCCAAAAGCTCAGGGATCGATCTCCGGAACTACACTCTTCCATCTGGCTTTCATTGAACTTGAGAACAAGAGCATGAAGAAGCTAATAAGCCCATGCTGGAGCTGCACTGGGACTGAGTGCTTGTTAGAGTTTCTCTTTATTTGACCGTCAGTGTGGAAGTCGGTATGGATGGTTTTATGTTAAATAGCTCTGTTTTTGTCAATAAAGCCACAGTTGACTCTCTTAGAAAAGTCAAACAGCAATCATAAGTAGATCTGAAGGAAATGTGAGTGGTGTTTGTCCATACAAAACTTAATACTATATTGTTAGGGTGTTGTTGGTTTCCAGTGTGTTTTGTTTCCAGTGATTTGCTGAGGTGTTGAACACATTATGTGGTTGCTAAGGTGTTCTGACCTGTTGCTAGGTGGCCCATTTCAAACGTTCCTACACTGCAAATTTTCAATGAGTGTTTTTTGTCTTATTTTCCAGTTAAATCCAGTCACACTTTAAGGTCCAGTTCTCACTATTAACTAACTAGTAACTTTTGCCATAATAAACGCCTTAATACTGATTATTAATAGTTAGTAAGGTAGTTGTTAAGTTCAGAAGTTGGGTAGGATTAATGATTATAATATGGTCATGCAGAATGTGTTTTATAATTACTAATAAACAGTCAATATATTAGTATGTGTGTATGTTGCGCACTGTTTGTCATTTTGTTTAAGTATAAAGAATTGTTTTAAAGATTTGTAGATATTTATACTGGAAAACAAGCATAAAACACCCTGTAAGATGTCATTTTTTTGCAGTGTATGAAATTCTGTCAGGCCTCAATACAAGTCTATTTTTACACCTGTTTTAATGTCTGACATATGAAAATTGCATGTCTGAATGGCTTAGAAAAGTAATGGCACAAGTTTGTATCAAATATATAAGACATTGGTGCATATCTTAGTATAAGGATTAGTAGGTATGATATTTGCCTTAGCAAGCACCACTAAAAATGTTTCACCAAACATCTAACATTCAATCTGCTCTTAGATCTGTTCGAACAACTCAAGTCACGTTTCATTTGAAGCTTCTCTCATGCGCTGAATATGTGATGCTTATTCTCATAACTTATTCCCAACTATTGGATTCTAGGTTTTAGCGCAGCCTGTTTAAAACTGAAGTGTGTGATTTCTGTGCGCCACATTGAGTCTCTGCATATTAAGCTTGGATTGGAGACTGCATTATAACAGAAAAAATGACACCCTTCACCTTTAAGTGAAATATTACGGCATGTCTGTGGTGATCGACTGTAAATGGAGAATCATCACAGCTCTTTTGGCACAGGAACGTAGACGAGAAGGATGGTCAGGAGGTGATATTGCGCATTTAGCAGCTCTGCCAGCGATTGAACCCTCTTCTGTATAAGTGTGTGTGTGTGTGTTTCTAGCTACATGCACATGTTTTTTGAATGAATGTCATGCTCCATCCATCTTCCTGAGTTATTTCATTTTCCCTCCATTACTGTAGTTATTGCATTGATAAAGAAAAACACCTCAGGTCAGGAAATTAACTTCTCATGTTTTTATCCTACTAGTCTCTCTCTCTCTTTCTTTTTTCGTCACTGTCTCTTTCTCTCCTTCAGACCCATCAACAAAGTTCAATGATGGAGTAGCTTGAATTTTTGACCTCATCACCCCAAAAGGAAACATATCTGGAGATGGTGATGAATCCCAGAAGGCCTCGGTCTCGCCCACTGAAGAGTGTGAGATATGATGGAAGTGTGAATGAGTGCCGCTGACGGGTTATGCATGGACTTCCACAGGGCAGGCAGACGAATAGTGTTTGTGTTTGCTTAAGAGCTGGTCAGAATTGAAAGGCTGTGATTTTGTGGAGACAGAGACATGGTGGTCCGACCGAGAGTCGTCCAGAACAAAGTCAAGCTGCCAGTCAGTAACCAGCAGAGATGACATGCTAATAACTGTCAACAGAGGTTGGAAATTGAGTTAGGCACGCAGAACTTCTAAACTTCTTTGCAGTACCTTGAGATCTGACACCAAACCGAGGTTTGTGCGTTGTACTGTGTTCATTTTTGGGTCATAGTTTTACTTTTTGAGAAAAATATCCTTTAAATGTAGTCAATATTTCATCATATAACATGACCAAAAACAAATAAGATCCGCTCACGAAAAAAAGGCCAAAATGCTCATATGAATTTATTATCCAGAGACCACAAACAAGGTGCAAAAAGTGCAGTGTGCAAAACGTTTTCATGATCTTTGAGCTGTTTTTGGATCTGCGCACCACCAGAAGTTTATGTACTTCATTTGAGTTGGACTTGTGTCTGGCACTACGCTTTTCCAGTCTCTTCAGTCATATAAAATGACGAAATAATGTTTTTGTTCTTTTTCATTATTTTTTTGTTAATTTTACCAACTTTTACTTTTGTTAATTTTACTTTGACTAAAATGTAATTCTAATAAATAATTTTACAAATATTTATTATTATTATTAATAATATAATTTTATAATCAATATTATTTTTATGTAATATATTCTTTATTATAATAAAGATTTATTTCTTATAAAAGAAATATATTTAAAAAATTTAATGATTTTATTTTATTATATAAAAGTTAAATTTGTTTGTTTTCTCCCCTTCAAAGTGCAAAATTATACCAAATTTTCAACCTTTTTATTTATTAATTTAAATATTATAAAAGGTATTTTATTGAAAGACATTATTCACTATAATTGTCTTTTTAGATTTAGTTTTTCCAAAGTAATTGTCAGCTTAAACATCTTACAGGTCTTTTATTTTTTTATTTTTTCAAAGGTGTTTTAATTCAAAAGGAGTTAATTATTGTCATCAGGATTCATATGTTTTTTATGCTCTTTCTTTGTTATCGTTAAAAAAAAAAAAAACTTTGCTTATTAAACATTTTTGTTTACAATTCTGTTGACAAGTGAACACTGTTGTTGCAGTGTGTCATTTTGGCATAAAAAGTTTCAAAAGCTTCGACAAAAACGGCTTTGTGTCTTTTTTGTCTACTTTTTGAAGAAACAAAAGGTTTCTGAAGTCATGAGGTCATAGAGCCTGGATCACTAAAGCTCAGATGAAAGACTGTTGTGGACTTATTTAGGTTTTCTTAATCTCTATCTGAACAGATATCTATCAACCAACCCACTGGCCTTATTTACAAGGTCTTCAGGTTGTCATCTCCTGCCCTCATCTCCAAACCCTGTTGAGACATAGAAATCAGACGCACCATTTTTCATTCAACATCCTTGATGTGAAGAACTCTGGGTGGTCCGAAAAATATGGGAACGATGTTAGGAAGAGTCTACTATTTGGTCTGAATAATGCACGGGTTATGTATAATCAAAAACCGTAGCTCTTTATTATACAATTTTTCACGGCTGGGCGACGTTTAGGAGCAGGAGGGGGAACTGACAAGAGTAAATCCTGCTTGTGTAGAGCGTTCGAGATCCTGACTGCCTTACGCACGCCAATACAAACAGAAGTGAAGTCATCTTCACTTTGCCGTCCCGCTAAGAGCAGCACGCTAGTCAGCCAACACAAACAAAACTGCTGGTGACCTCCGGTGCCTGTGAGTTTTTGCCAGTTCCACTTTTATAGCCTGTGTTAATCAGCCTCATAATCAGTTAAAAGTGTTTTACGTGGCCTTGGTGAGTAAGAAATTCAGTTTGAAAACAACTGGTTTGGATTTAGACGTATAAGAGTTACTCAGATAGTGTCTCAAAAGTTCTCAAACTCTCGACCAGGGGTACGTTCCCCATACAACGACGTAACTCGCTGATTAACCACCATAGTATGATGCATTGTTGTGGAAACGAACTAGCTAGTCACGACTGTTTGCCGAACACGGTCGCATCTCCGTCTCCGTCTCCGTCGTTTGAACCACATTAGTTCAGCAACATAAGGTCATTGATCTCTAAGATGCTGCTGTACTGAACATGGCACCTTATGACTAATTTAATATTTTGCTTTATTTGATGTTTGATGCATCGCGGGTTCCCGCTTACGTCATACTCTGGGGTTCCCTTAGGTATTTATGCACATGCGCACTCTTCAAAAACGGCACTTATTGAGGACGCGCAAAAATACATAGATTAAAATGCATTTATATTTAGATAGAATGGAATATATAGATTGTACTGTGTGTTAGCTTACTTATTGTGCCCAAGAGCATATTTATTTAAGCTCATATGTCTTACTAACAAGAAACAATTGCTTAAACCATAGGTCAAGAGCTGTAGTTCCAACCACGTAAGTTTGCAAAGCTGTTTGCAAATGTTCGTTTGAACTATGGTTTCGGGAAACACTGAATGAACCATGTTGGTAACAACAGAACTTGCGACCATGGTTGGCTAACGAAGCTTTTGGGAAACGCACCCCAGGATGGAAGTTCCTACTGCGGTAATGTCGTGACATTGATAGGTCCCGTCTGAAGAGCAGGTCTCTCGACTTAAAACTTTAAAGAGCGTGCGATCGAATTCTCGCCGTCTCACATGGTCTGCGGTCGTCCCGCGACCTCAGAAACGTCCCCTCGCCGAGTCTCAAAAGCATTCCGTGCTCAAAGGCAGAGATGAAACCGCACGATTGTGGCTGAAGGATGGTGGAGAGGTTCTGAGGGCCTATTCGCTCAGCTATTCACACATCAAAGGTGAACGTCAATGGGCTGCTTCGCATTGTCGTCCGCTTTTGTGCCGTGCAGGTGTGCTGCTCCACTCCGGCAGATGTAGAGCTCCCAATTCCTGGCTTGACAAGAGGAACGTCTTCCCCCTTGGGGCATTCATAGGCAACAGGAGAGGTTCAGGTGTTCAGGGCCTGAAATATAACGTGTGGACTGACGGTTTGGGCTTAGTGTTAAATATTTAACAACAGATTTCGCCTGTGGCTCGGGATTTTGCTTTATCTTGCTTTGGGAAAGTAGAGCAGCTGGGATCTGGGAGGTTTGTCGAGTCCCCCATGGAGCATTTCTTTGGCCCGCATTTGTCCGTATGCAGTGAGGGCTTGGTTTTTTTTCTTCGTTTAGAGATAGCGAAGGTTGACTCTGCCCTGCTGGAGCGTGTCCGGTCACATCTTCTAGCATTCAGAGCAGAAAACAATGTAGCATTTTAGCTCGCTGATGCACTATCAGTTATTTGTTGTCATATTTTGCTGCATCTTTGGAGTTTATACATGAAACGCTGAGGCGCTTGAACTGACTGTTTGGGTCTTGGATTGAAATCGTGCTCTTATCTTTGCAGCATGTGGAACGCAGCACAGTTTATCTTTTTCTCTCATCGCACTGTTTGTTCTGCCTGCACTGAACAGCCCTTTCTTTCTGTCTTTGGGTGGCTCTTCATCTCTTCACTAGACTGTTAAATTAGCCATAAAAATGTCAATATATAAATAAAAAAGGTTATCATACTGACTGCCTGTAATTGCATTGTACCATGATTTTCATTGTAGTTTCATTTGTCAACATTTGTGCTCTGTGTAAAACTCCTTTTTAAAGAATTGAATGCTGATATTTCTACAAAATTCCACTTCCCAATGGTCAACTGCAATACAAAATCATCGTAAATTGGGATTTAAAAATTGTCCCCTACTGAAAAACATAGGAAAATGTAAGATAAAGTGATAAAAATGAGTTATCTTCTTGAAAGATAATGTTAACTGGACATTTTAATGCACAGGTAACACTTTACAATAAGGCTTCATTTGTTAACATTAGATAACAACAGAACTTGAGTTTTTAAGTGGAAATAGGTGGAAATTTGTAACAGATTAATAAAAGCTTAATTGTATTGCTTATTGTTAGTTAATATTAGTTAATGCATTAACTGATGTTAATTAATGAAACCTTATTGTAAAGTGTTACCAATAATGTCGTCTAAAATATAAAATTATATAGATAGGGGGAAAAGGAACAAAATGCTAGCTTTTTTCTCTTTAAAATGTGCAGATTTGTTAATACAGCATGGAGATGTTGGGTTGGGGACAGGCCAGAAAAGCACATTTATGATGAAAGAAAAGAAAGAATTAATATAAAGTTCCTAGTTTATGTCAGCGTGTTGAGTAATACTTAAATGTATATTTATATTAGCATATAGTTCCAGCTGTCATCAGCAGTTCCTTGTTAAACTCACACAAATGGTTCCGTTTTGTAGAATGACCCACTTATTTTCTCCAGAATATCAGACTAAATATCAGCCTAATGTTTGGACGAAAGCACATGTTTTATGCTAATGCCTTCTCTGTTTCTCTCTTCCTGTCTTACTTTGTTCCGTTGGCTTGATAAAAGGCACCAGGGCTCGGGACCGTCCGCTGACAGCAGACTTACACAGGCCGCTGGAACAAACACTCAGCTACTTTACTTTGGCAAAGGATTTTCTAACATCTGTCACTCTCTCCGTCTTTCTCTCTCCATTTATCATACACTCGTTTCATTTCCTCCTCTTTTTTCTGTAGCTTTCCAGATGTCATCTCCTAACCAGTTGCTGTACACTACATATTAGCAGTCTGTGTTTTACTAGTCTTACAGTGGCATTTGTGTGTTTTTATCTCTTTTTTTTTTTTCTTTTTTTTTTTTTTGGAAATGAATGGGTCATGCAGAGGTCTTCGCTTCCGCTTTAAGACACCAAACCACCTGCATAAAGTAGATCAGGCAGGACAAAACATCTGCAGTCACCCAAGCAGATTGGAAACAAGCTGTAGAAGAACAATAGAAGAATCAAAATTGAGATTGTGATCATTATTGCGTTATTTAATTTGGTTAATATGAGAATTGTAAAATATTTTGAGGATTTTTAGTCAATTGGCAAGTCTAATGTTTTGTTTAAGTGCAAGCAAATCGATGAAAATGGCAGTGGAAAAGCTTGTTGATGTTTTCGAGCTCGTTATGAACAGTAAATCTGTCGCCTTCAGCAATGTTCAGTTTCTCCTCTGACTTGTGCCTCAATAATGCAAAAGAGCGGTCGATACGGAGATGTATTTAAATATGCTGGAGCTTCAGTGATCTCCCATGTGCTTCCTTTGTTTCAAAGGAGAAAACAAGGAACCACATCAGGGAAAAAGCCTGGCTCAGCACCATGAATTTGTAGGAATATTCCGGATTTTAGTAGTCCTATGTTTTGGCAGGGCTCTGTAGTGCCTGAGGGGAAAAAGAATCGTAGATCATACGGCAGAATGTCTTTACGATGAACAGTAGCAAAGTCCGCCGTAAAACGAGAGGAGGAGAAATCTATGGCTTTGCTCAGTGGCAGATTCTGAGATGACCTGCGCCCCAGTTTTCCACAGTCTTCTGACAATGTTTGGCTTTGTCGAGGAGCTCTGGGAATATTCTAATGAATTTTGTAATATTAAAGCAACATCCTTGTTTGCTTGTGATGCAGAATTGCATAAGATAATATTTGCTTTCAGAATTTATTTGAAAGATTATATTTCTTACCCCACTGGCAATTTTTTAAAACCATAAATCTAACTAAATGACAAGAAAAAAAAAAAAAAAAAAAAACAATAATTCAAGATATATTCTCTGAAAGCCTTAATACATATGTAATTGTTTTTTTCTTCTGAAGTAAATCTTGTTTTAAGAATATGCACATTGAAAAACAAGACTGATTACAAAATAATAATAATAATAATAAAAATAATAATAAAAATTATTATTATTAGCAGTAGTAGTAGTAGTGTTAATAATAATAATAATAATAATAATAATATGTTCCATTTGAGTTATTTTATTTTATTCTTTTTTATTTTATTTAGCAACTTTTTTCTTCTAAAAGACATGTAGTTAATTCACTCTCAATTCACTCTAAATTACCAACTCTTCAAAAACAATTGTCCTTTTTTCCCTTCTCTTAAGAAACCTTTCAAAAACAAAACAGAAGTACAGCTAACAAGATTATTATTATTATTATTATTATTATTATTATTATTAGCTTCCTTTATTTATTTAATTTAGTAAATTTCTTCTTCTGTAACACATAATTCGTTAGACTCTTTAAAAACAATTGTCCTTTTTTCCTTCTATTAAGAAACCATTGAAAAACAAGACAGAAATACAGATAAGAATATTATTATAGTTTGTTTCCTTTTTATTTTATTTTATTTTACAACCTTCTTCTTCTGTAACACATAATTCGTTAATTCACTGTCATTCCCAACTGTTCTTTTTTTCCCTTTTATCAAGAAAGCTTGCAACGCCACCAGGCCTGCTATTTCTATCTTTACACTCTTTCCGCATCTCTCTCTCTCTCTCTCTCTCTCTCTCTCTCTCTTTCTGTTATTCCACAGCCATCCTCTCTGAGTTTGAGATCCTTCTTAAAGATAGGGGATATGAGCACTGTTTCATCTTCCCTGGGCTCATCTGGTAGAGGTTAGCAGACATGTGGAAGCCATTGGGCTGAAGACCCAGGCTGATCAGAGAAAGATGTGCCCCTCTGGATCTACTGCTGCACATGTTTGAATCCCGGGACCCTTATTTGCTCGGTCTCACTTTCTTTAACATTCCTACCCCTCTCATTCTCTCTTTCCCTCTCCAATTACCCCCATCTCTCTCTCTCTCCCCTGTATTCTCTCTGTCTCTCGCTCCTTGTTTTAGAGGTTTGGTGAGGAGGCTTTAGTATAATCACTTACGGAAGTAGCTGTGATTTTCCAGCGGCCTGACAGATTGTTTCAGACAGTCAGTTGTACGGTTTGCAATGTCTTCAGCTGAACTGAGTAATAAAGATCAAACTAATCTTAGAAAAAACATACTAGTCTTAGTAATTTTATATGTTACATTTGCTAAAATGTGCATGAATTCAATTGGAAATAATATCAGCTGCAACTGTTTACAATTTCTTGACTCATTATTTGCCAAATGTGAGACATTTTACAGAAAATTGGGCTATAAGTACAAAATAGCTATATTTTATGATATGATAACTGGACTCACAGTATGAAGTCATGTGACAACAGTTTTTGAAACACTGAGCCATTGAATAATGGCTACTGTTTCACATACTATTTTTAAAAACTAGTATGCAATGCCAGTATTGTAAACTGCAGAGTAGGCTAGTATTCCATTCCCAGCATACCCTGAGTGAATATCAGTGTGTCTTACTGTAACCTTCTCGCTCTTTGTCACTCTCTCTCTTTTCTCTCTTTGTCTGACAGTGTTTTATGACAGTAAAACAGCCTGTATTATGTTTCCTGCTCATGTGACTGACGTAATCCCAGTTTATCATCCTATTCAGTGCATTACGGTCTGTCACCCGCTCTCTGTCGTTCTCTCTCTCACACGCGGACCGATCGACAGTTCGAAAAACAGCTTGCAAAATAATTAGTTACAGATACACATTGCCAAATGGATATAAATGATCTCAACAAACTAAAATCTCAAAACCAGCTTCATTCTTTCCACCAACTGGCTTTACAATATTTTATACTGTACCTCATCTACCCAGAATTCACTGCTGGAATAATGATCATTCCATTTGAAATGTATGGCGTAAATTTTAGCACACCAATATGAGAAAACGAGGCTTTAAACTTGTGTTGAGAGTCATGTGGAATGATAATACCTCTTAAAATACCTCTTTTACTGTCTTTTATCTTTTGTCTTTTACTGTTATTTATTTATTTTTGTATTTATTTATTTTTTAATTTGTTACTTTTATTTTATTTAATATTTTATTTTATTTTATTAAAATAACACAAGGTGGTAAACGTGAGCTGCACAATCAAAATGAACAAAGAAAATTTTATTTTATATTGTTATTTTAGTTTAGTTCAGTTTAGTGTAAAAAAACAAGGCTGTAAATTTGAGCTGCAAAATCAAAATGAACAAAGACATTTTTATTTCATTTTATTTTGTTTTATAAAAATTGGCAGAAAACTTGAACAGCACAATCAAAATGAACAAAGAATATTTAATTTTATATTTTATTTTGAGACTAAAGACTGAAACAAAAATTATAAAAAAAAAACAGAAACCACGGATTTTTTTTTTATGCAAACTCAGATGTGAATTATTGACAATTATGGAAGTGTATGAACATTTGTCGCATAAATTATGTTGCTAATGGCCATTATTATAATAGTTGGGAGCTTAAGGAGATAAAGTGAGTAGTTTTTGATATTTGTTTGGTCATTTGATCAGTCAAGTCCTTGTTGAATATAACTATACTGTATAACAAATGCGTAATTTTAAATGCAATTTTACTTCGCAAAATACAAAAGTACTTTGCATTTGTGTAAAACTTTTTAATCCGAAACAAATGGCAGAGTGCACCTTTAAGAAGACCTCACTGACTGATCTTCTTAAGGTACTTGGGATTTTTTGCTGAACAAACCGAAAAAACGTAAGAAAAATAAACCAAAGTGGTAACCAGCACTTAGTTGAAACCACTGATCCTTTCTTAGCGATCGCACTGTAACTTAATGTCCTGATATATCACTTTACCCGTTATGCTGCCAAGACACAGTATTGGCCTTAAGAATAAATAATACATTTGTACTGGCAGCTCACCGCAGTCCCTGATCTCCAGAACCCACGTCTCCAGAGTCTTCTGACGGGAAACCAGAACACTGTCGGAGCAGAGCTGGATTAACCCGCTCTCCTGCTGCTATGGGCCGCACAATCTACTTTTGTATACATATTTATGTTCGTTTTATGTGGATTTATGAAGATGTGTTTGGTGTTTATGGCTTTGGCTCCCAGAAAACGAAAACGTGTATCTGTATGTAAGACGATGGAAACAGCACACAGGCCAGATAACTACTCCAGCTGTTGGGTTTTCTTGGCACGCTTCCTGCTCCAATCTTTCACACACACACACACACACACACACACACACACACACACACACACACACACACACACACACACACACATTTATTTCTACTCATTACTCTTGGTTGCAAATATGTGGAGATGGTTGCCCAAAGCTTGTAGCATATAATCCTTTTGTCTGATTTTGCCTATTTGTTTATGTGTGAAAATCAGATTGTTTATGTATGCGGCAAATCGCAATATTGGTACAAAGCATAAGAAGAAAGCTCCGAATCAAGCCAATAAACAATACAATTTTATCCCAAACAAAAGAAAACCCAACACTGGTAGTTCTGACCCGTGTCTACACCATTATCTAACCACAGAAGAAAACTTGTAGAGCAGTATGTGGTGTGCTGTGTCTGTAAGTGTGTGTTTCTGAAGACCTCAGGGTTATGTTACGGCCCCCGGGGCCCGATGCCCCTTTTCGTGCGCTCTGGAGGTCGTCCTGCTCGCCGTGCCCTAAGCAATGTCTGCATGCTGCATTTCTGCTTCACTTTGGAGGAAAATAGCTGGAACAGACAACACTACGCCTGTGTGTCCGCACTGACAAGAGCTTTCATTTGCTCAACTGTAGTTTTCTAAACAAATCATGCATTTGTCCCACCACCAATTTTGCAAGTAGAAACTGGAGATGAATGTTTGACCCCGAAGAGCTCAAACAAAAGCCTGAATGTAGCCACAAAATTTGTTTGGTTTATCGTTGATTAAGGTTTCCCACAATATGTCCTGTTTTATCCATGAGGAATGGTAATGCCTCTCCTAAATATTTGTTGGCTTTTGCTGTTTTTACTATTTTATTTTATTTTATTTTATTTTATTTTATTTTATTTTATTTATAAAACAGGGCAGTAAACTTGATCTGCACAATCAAACTGAGCAGAGAGTAATTTATTGATTTTTTTTTTTTTTTTTTAATTTATTTTATTTTATTTTTTTTTAAAAACAAGGTGGTGTTAAAAAAATGATTTTTTTGATGTGAACTCAAATGTGAATTATTGACAATGATCGATGTGAGTGTCACATAAAAACAGGTTTTATGTTGTGAAAAAGCTAGATTTTTTTTCACATTTTTTTGTGAGCTTTTTTATGCACTTTTTGGGCGTTTTTTTGACATCTTGATATTTCCGTCCGTGATATTTTTTTGTGGAATGTGCATAAATGTGTCGATGTAAAAAATCTCAAATAATGTGACTTCTTGACATTACTAATTTTTATTTTTTTTCAAAGGGATCAGACTTATGATTTTTGCCTGACAGGTGATCAGAAGTGACCACAGTATATATATATATTTCTGGTGGGTACTTTTCAACCACCCACACGACTCTAGCATTGAGGCGGTGACTTTTGCACATGCAAACACCTATCACATTTTGATCAGAAAGTGTTTAAGTCTAATCCTATTTGTCTTGGATTTTCGGTGAGACTCATTTTATTCTTGCCATCCACTAATTTAAACTGTCGTTCGTTGCTCTCCGCTGTGGCAGTTTACCCACATACCTACATGAGGACCTGTCAAACACTCTGCTGCTTTGCTTTTGACAAAAAAAACCCTCCACACAAAGCACCAGCACCACTCAAGTGGGCAGGTATGACTTGTTTGGACAGTATATTTGAAAGCATTGTGTTATTATTACAGCACAGTTTGTTCACCCCCCTCGCCGTCAGTGCAACCCTGTTGTTTGATGACGATTGTGAACACACACCCCGCGGCGCTTCTGTTAATGACAGCGGACGCTGAGCACTGTGGGAAATGTGACAAAGGCTTGATCAAACTAATAGCTACTTCGTATTTCGTCTGCCTCAGAGGTTAAAAGAAAAAACGACTGGAGACCATGAAAACAGTGTGTTTCCAAAAACAAACAAGTTATATGTGATAAATGATATGGTACTGTTTGTTTTAGGTCTTTTAAAGGGAAAGTTCACCCAAAAATGTAAATTCTATTACTCAATCACTCTTAAGCCAAACCAAACCAGTGTGAACACAAAATATATTTTAAAAGTCAATAGGGTCCAAACAACCACAGAAGAAAAAAAAAGTGTTCTGGTATGGAATGACAAGTAAATGATGACAGCTTGTGAACTGTCCATTTAAATAAGCTACGTTTTCCCAGAATGCCTTGCTGCATGTTTAACGTGACCCCAAACGTGGGTCGGTAACCTCCTGCTGTTCTTCAAGTACATACGAACAGCTCTGAGCATGTTAATAAACAGGTATCGTGAATAGACTCTCTGTCTTTAGGGTCGCCGTTCTGAATAAGGCAAGGGCTCGTATCAATAGCTGTTTCCTTTCAGGTCCTCTTCCACTAGATTTGATGAATTAGCCCTTTTCTTAGTCCACCACCCTAAAATAACAGGTCACTAAAACCTGATAAGGACTATTAATCAACAGAAACCTTTCCAACTGCATTCGTTTGGCATCTCCAATGACTTGTTCAATGTTTTCATAATCGTAGCCAGTTAGGCCACGTTTCAATCCCTGACGCCCACCGAAATGATGTTTCCCCCATATTTGTTTATTGATAGTAGCGTCATTGTTTAAATCTCTTGATTGGAGCTTCCCTTTTTTCCTCTCGTAATCCCTTTCCGGCAAAAGTTCAGCAAAGTCTCCCAACTCCCAAGTTTTTTTTTCCTCTATGTTAACGCTCTTTAGCGTTCCCAAATGAGTTATAAGACCCTCTAAATCACCCAACTGAAGTACACTACATGTCCCGCACCGTGTCTGCCACCCCTAAAAAAACAGGTCACTAGGTAATTGAATAGTTAAGGGAGGACTTGTCCTTCATCAGGGCCAAGCAAAGCATATGGCAGTAAAATCATGCGCCTGCTGTTTCATTTCCACAGGCCCCCTGAAGACTAGCAGACCGTGGAGGGGTTGAAAAGAAGCCTTTATTTCCACACACACATCAGAGAACGGGCTGCGTTTTGAGGTCACTGCAAGAGCGATAGGGGAGATTTGATCTGAAACGCCATTGCTGATGTATTTGGGTGCTTCTTTTGGAGCGTTCGCTCATTGTTGGTCTGTTTATTTCCGCGCAGCTGAAGCGTATGGCACTGTTTACCCCATCGCCAGATGCCGTACACACATGCTCAATAGAAGCTTTCGATATTGCTTCTTTACCATTGAGATCCCACCCTGCGTCACGTCTCCTCAGAGATGCCTTATCCACTCACATACCAGACCTTGACTGTGCCGCCACATGGGCGCAGGAGCAGGGGGTTAACGCACCGTAGCTGGGGGCCTTCCTTTGAAGTCGAGACTCACCAGGAGAGCGGTATCAGCCGAAGAGAAAGAGCGAGAGTTGTAAACCCCAGTGGACGCCGCAGCTTCAGGCAGGGTTAGCTGGTTGTGAATGCACTAGCGGGTTCGTATCCCCCCATCTCCTCACAGCTCTCTGCTGCTAATGAGAGCAGCGTATCGATCTGCTCTTTGAGACTCTAGGCGGGTATAGTATGTCCTCGCTAAAGTGTGCATTTCCAGCGGCAAGTTCTGGCCAACACCGGCCCCGGAGACCCTACAGACAGCGGAAAGAGTTCGAGCATCAGGCAGTGATGAATGAGGTGGGCACTCATGATGGTTTGGTGGAAAATAATGGAGGGAGGAAGAGTGGAGGAGGCATTTGGGGAGGTGGATGTAAACTAGAGATGATTGTCTTGTAGCAAGTAGTATGAATGCCAATTTGGGCTTTAGTGAAGTGCCAGAGTGAAGTGCCATTCGTAGCTTGTTTTACTGTTGTAATTTGAGTGAAACAGTATATTCAAGATGGCAAAATATAAATGTTGAGCTTGTGGTTGCCTATCAGGAAGTGATTAGATTGTGAAAAGTGTGCATTACAAACCAGAATGGAGCCATACTGAATGTTAGTTTGAAAAAATAATGTCTGAATGGCATTGTACAGTAGCCTGTGTAGCCTGTTACAACAACAAAATGCAAAATCATTTTGCTGGAGAGCAAGTCATTACATACTGTATGTGGTGATAGATTATGAAAACATATTTTCTTGGAAATGTTACGCACCGATGAATCATTCGCAAAAAGAACGGGAGAATCCATTAAGAAAGAAAATATAGTTGGGTGAATAGTTAATTGTGGATGCATGTTTCCACTTTCCACTTTTTTAAAATTATTTTTGGATTACCTTTGCCATCACCTAAAGCACACTTAAATGTAATCATTTAAAACACGAAACAGTTTAATAACGCTGTTAAATATAATACTGCAAATCTTAAAAATAATATGCATTTTTAACTTTATATTATTAAGATGCGTTATAATATTGAATTCACTTGTTGCATGTAAGACAGTTGATCGTTTTTAGTCATTTATTTTTATTTATTCATATACAATAGTAAATTAAATTGAATTAATGATAATAAAATTTAATATTATTCAATTAAAAATTTATTTATTTTAGTTTTATTTATTATTACTATTTATTTCAGAAAGTAGTATAGAATTTTATTATCTGGCATTTATCGCTTATCAGCCATAACAATAATTATCAGTGCATCAGCTACAGTAGAATTTTAATGTTTTGCATCTCTATAAATCACCATGGTATATATCTAAAGTACCATGGGATTTCCATCTGATACTGTTACTGTTCCATAGTGCCGCCACAGCAGTTTTTGTAACGTTTTTCTGGCAGTTTCGTTCAGTTCTCCATTCTTCAGTACAGTTTCTTTTAGCGGGTGGTCTTGAGTGTTGGATAACCAGCGGCTGGCACAACTCCAGCTTCAGTCTGACCTGCAATGGCGCGGCGACCCAGGGAGCGGAGAGCGTTCTAAATGAGGTCTTGCTCTAATTTGTCATTCCTCCATTTTTGTATTATGTTTAGCAGGCACCATGTGGACAGATGATCTGGAGGAGAGGGAATGTGCGGCAGTGTTCCGTGGGTTCACATCTGGGAACGATTGCATTCGCATATGCACATTGTTCATGTGGAATTGTTCTCGCAAACCTGATGTACACGTTCTTATTCTCGAAATATTCTCACGATTTTGTAATTTCGTCCCGGTGACATTTCGTCTTGTACGTGATGCTCGATTGGACAGATGCAAGAAGTTATTGATTGTTTGGACAAAGTGATGAAACATGATGATGTTTCACAGTTCCTATAGCAGAATTCTCCTTGGTTCAAAACCTACAAACCTGAGTAGTTTGATGAACTGTATTTCTTTTTGCTGAACACATTGGTTTTGTTGGATAAGATAGTGGAGAACCAGGTTCTTGCTAGTAGTTTTTCTAGTTTAAAACTGACAGTAATTCTATTCTAGCTGTGGTTGGGAAGTCTGGTGTGGACAAACCAGCAAACCAGCATCCAAAAGCAACATGATAATGTTCAGTAAGCTTCTAAGCATATAGATAGGGTGTTTATAATACACATTTATGCTTATTTAACTGCTGTATTTCAATCATTCCCCATGGTTTCTCTTCAAGGGTGAGTGGATTCCCGGTGGAAAAGGCCCACAATCCTGTTCTTGACAAATCTTCCCGTGTCTTTGCCAGCTCTGGGTTTTTGAAGTGCTTTTTTTAGCAAATCTCCAGTTCCCCAATGGCTCCAGTAGAACACTCCAGAAACCCTCAGTGGTGGCTCAGCAAAATCCATTTCATTTCCGCCCTGCAGAGATCGTACTATCATCCCTCTGTAGCCGGCGTGTGGTATTAAATATTCATTTAATTAATGTCGGAGGCATATCAACGCAAATCTCATTTTAATTTGACATTACCACATCTGTTTCGAATTTCTGTGAAGCGTAAAGTTCTGCAAAATTCTGAAAACTGAACAGCCATGTTTAAGACAATGTGAGGATTTGGATGGCAGTGAAGAGTGAAGAGCATAGTCTGTGCACAGACTTGAAACTGTTTATACACAGATGAATCAGATCCAGCTCATTCAAAACTGGTATGGCCTATATTTTAAAATTAGTCATGTAATTAGAGGTATTTTCATACAGTTAAACTGAATAGTTGCTTTTAAGCTTCAAAAAGGATGCAAAAAACCCTAAAAGTATAAAAGTAATCATGACTTGTGTAGTATAATCCAAGTCTTCATGTAGATGTTCTTCAAAAATGTATCATTTGTGTTTCACAGACAAAATAAGGTTATATTACTTACTTTGGGTTAACTGTCACTTTAAAGTGAAGTGTTTGGCTTCTCTCTCTTTTACCATCACTCTTTCTGTCACACTTCAGTGGTTTATATCATTTCCAGGACTCTATTCCCATTTTGTAGACACATGTTCAGAACTTGACTTATGTACACACACACACACACACACACACACACACACACACTCACAACTTTCCCCACAAGGCCCTGTTAGAAAGTAAGCACGTTATCAAGTTTCTCAGCTCAGGGTGCAAATCAAGCGTGGGTTGGTTTCGCACAACTGTGCAAACTCAATCCAAGTTTGTTGGTCCGGTGCGAAATTCAGAATTCCAGAGCTGATCCACGGACAGCAAACACAGTTCACATTAGACACTGACCCTCATCTCTCTCTCCACCGGCCAGTGATCTCCTGCTGTACATATGTGTCTTTCCTCTATAGACTGCCTAATTATGCCGGTTGGGGAAACGAGATGCCTGTTGAAATCCTTGGCTGGAAGGAATGATATGCTTGAGAGATTGTTACAGAGAAATGATGGAAAAAGAGAGAGGGAGAGAGAAGGAGAAGAAATTATTTCCATTTCTTTCAGCGAATCGCCTCTTTTCGGTGGGGTAAAAGGGGACTTTTACCTGCTGTGACATTACAAGAGGTAGAAACTGGAATCATATGGCCAATTAAGTGCTTAAAGTCTTAAAGGAATTTGGAGGCAGTCAGGAGTTCAGGTTACCTTAAGCATCTCACTTTGATCTAGTGCTAAGGTTAATCGTGCCGACAAGAACACGTTCAGGGGCGTGAGAGCCGAAAGAAGTTTGCGTTTCTGTCGACTTAGACGTATCTGAAATTGGAGAAATCTGAAAAGGGGAGAAATACTGATATGTGCTTAGTCCTGAAATATCTGAAGTAATAAAAATAATATATATATATATATATATATATATATATATATATATTATATGTATGTATGTATGTATGTATGATATATATATATATATATATATATATATATATATATATATATATATATCACATTTCAGCGACTATTTTATTATATCTTCTCAAGGGACAATACTATAAAAATGAAACTTGGATATATTTTAGAGTAGTCAATGTGCAACATGTATAGCAGTGTAGATTTTACTGTGCTCTGAAAATAACTCAACATGCAGCCATTATTGTCAAAATAGCTGGCAACAAAAGTGAGTACACCCTAAGTGATAACAGCTATACTTCGTTTAACCATACAAAGCCACATGTCCTATTCATCGTGTTCATGTTTTTGTCTGCTTGACAGGACCATACATATTTGTGTATCTTGCATTAGAGCAGTTAAAATTTGGTGCTTTGAGTACAATTCTCTCATACTGACCACTGGATGTTCAACATGGCACCTCATGGCAAAGAACTCTCTGAGGATTTGAGAATTAGAATTGTTGCTCTCCACAAAGATGGCCTAGGCTATAAGACGATCAATAACACCCTGAAACTGAGTTACAGTACAGTGGTCAGGGTCACACAGAGGTTTTCCAAGACGGGGTACACCCGGAAGAGGCCTCGCAAGGGTCAATCAAAGAAGTTGAGTCCTCATGGTGTGCGTCAGGTGCAGAAGCTGGCTTCAAAAAACATACGCATGAGTGCTGCCAGCATTGCTTTAGAGGTTTCAGAAGTGAAAGGTCAGCTTGTCAGTGTTCAGACCATACGCCACACACTGCAACAAGTTGATTTGCATGGCTGTCGTCACAGAAGGAAGCCTCTTCTGAAGCTGGCTCACAAGAAAGCCTGCAAACAGTTTGCTGAAGACCTGTCCAAGAGCATGAATTACTGGAACCATGTCCTGTGGTCTGATGATACTCAGAAAAACTTGTTTGGCTCAGATGGTGTCCAGCATGTGTGGTGACGGCCTGGTGAAGAGTACTAAGAAAGTTGTGTCTTGCCTACAGTCAAGCATGGTGGTGGTAGCATCATGGTCTGGGGCTGCATGAGTGCTGCTGGTACTGGGGAGCTGCGGTTCATTGAGGGAAACATGGATGCCAACATGTACTGTGACATTCTGAAGCAGAAGATGATGCCCTCCCTTCAGAAACTGGGTTTTTCAACATGATAATGACCCCAAACACACCGCCAAGATGACAACTGCCTTGCTGATGAAGCTGAAGGTGAAGGTGATGGAGTGGCCAAGTATGTCTCCAGACCTGAACCCTGTTGAGCACATGTGGGACATCCTCAAGCGGAAGGTGGAGAAGCGTCATGTGTCTAACATCCAGCAGCTCCGTGATGCCATTATGGAGGAGTGGAAGAGGATCCCAGCAACAACCTGTGCAGCTCTGGTCAATTCCAAGCCCAGGAGGATTAAGGCAATGCTAGATAACAGTGGTGCTCACACAAAATATTGACACTTTGGACACAGTTTTGAAATGTTCACTTAGGGTGTACTCACTTTTGTTGCCAGCTATTTTGACAATAATGGCTGTATGTTGAGTTATTTTCAGAGGACAGTAAATCTACACTGCTATACATGTTGCATATTGACTACTCTAAATTAAATCCAAGTTTCATTTTTATAGTATTGTCCCTTGAGAAGTTATAATAAAATAGTTGCTGAAATGTACTCACTTTTGTGAGATACTGTATATATACATATATATACAAACATACATACATACATCAGAGATGCTCACGAGTCTTTAACCTGGAGTCCGAGTCAAGTCTGAAGTCTTTGTCGCTGGAGTCTGGGTCAAGTCTCGAGTCTTTAGTCACGAGTCTGAGTCGAGTCTCAAGTCATTTAATGGCTAGCTAAAAAAATCCCATTCAGAATCCTCATGTATTGAAATCTTCCTATTTACGAAGCTGTTTTATAGGCTATAGACAAAATATATTATCTATGAACTGCTTTTTTTTTTCTTCTTTTTTTAAAGAGGTAAGATGTAAGGTTAATGTACATCCAGCCTGTTACTTATGTTTTAATCCATTCCCATGTTCAAAACAGTTTTTCTGTAATCAAATTCTATAATAAGAGTCCTATCTACCATGACACATAAGGAAATATGTGACACAGATATTACAAAACCATACAAATCAAGTATTTCTTTTTGATAAAAGTCAGGGGTATTCAATTAAAGTTCCAAGAGGCACGGCCTCTATATTTTCTTCCAAGTAGAGGTCCGAACAAAAAATAAAATAAATAAATAAAAAATATAGGTATTTTTACATGTATTGTACT
Organism: Spinibarbus caldwelli; assembly: GCA_039654775.1. Lineage (NCBI taxonomy): Eukaryota > Metazoa > Chordata > Actinopteri > Cypriniformes > Cyprinidae > Spinibarbus > Spinibarbus caldwelli. Next base: position 5,764,278 of record CM077252.1, read on the forward strand.
TTTTCATTTAGATACATGCGAGACCATGTGACAAAAACACTGTTTCTGTTTATGGTTTTCCTCCTGAAATCTATACCATTTAAATATATTATAAGCATTATCTACTAAAAACAATGTAGCTACAATAATCAAAACATTCTCATCTTGAGCAGAAAAGAAAGATAACCAGCAGTTTCAAAGTTTAAGTTCTGTCCTAGCCATCTAACAACAATTTTCCCAATTATACTTACATGATTCTTTTGAAATGTTCTTAGCCTACAGATTAATAATGCTAAATGTAGATCAAAAACGTCTTGTCACATCTGGTTTGAACAGTCAGAGTGATAGGTTATTGAGAGATAGATAGATAGTAAGAAAAAATAACTAGATTTGCAGCATTGTTTCTGTTGTTGTTAATATAACCGCGTGATCCGCAGCTCTTGAATTTAGCGCCGGCGCGCGTCCGGAGAGAGAGAAAGAAAGCGCACGGAGCTGAAAGGGCTTTGAAAAATTAAGCGCGTTTGGCTTTAGATAAAAATACTAGAGTATATATCCCTGAAAGATATTTGCCATAAACGACGCTTGTTATGTGATCTGCTCCGCTGTTTTGACGCGCTGCTCACTTGAAATGGTGTTACGGCTCGCGGTCTGGATTGATGCCGGTGTTGTGCCCATTTTCCACCCCTGCCAAATTATTACCCCCTCTCGTTGAAATCGCTACCTGATTGCCTAATCCTAACCCCACCCCTAATCCTAACCCCTCCCCCACACCTAACCCTAAACCTACCAATAATAGGGGGTTAGTAATCTGGCGGGGGTCAGAATTTGGCACAACACCGGTGTGCGGATGCCGTCCGCCTTTTGAAAATCAGTTATATAAGTATTTAAGGATAAAAGACTCAAGTTGCTTTTAAAATATTCACGAGTCCTTTTCCTCGAGTGTAGTCAAGTCTGGAGTCATTTCAGGTCAAGTCTGAGCCAAGTCTGAAGTCTATAAAAATGCTAACTGGAGTGCCCATCTCTGACATACATACATAGAGTGGTGGCCAAAATTATTAGAACACTAGTATTTTCGCCAGCTAAAAAATGGTTTTAAGTCAGTTATTTCTATCTTTTGCTATAGTGTGTCAGTAGGAAATATCAGTTTACATTTCCAAACATTCATTTTGCCATTAATTGTAATAATCCAGTGAGATTTTTGTTTGCATTTTTTTGCTGGTAAAAATACTAATGTTCTAATAATGTTGGCCACCATAGATTACCAAAGTGAACTTTTTCCTTTGTAAAAATGTGCACAAAAACATCAGAAATGCACACTGTAGAAGCAAATATGGTCCATTTTTATTTCACATGGACTTTAAATTGCTGTACAGGTTGGCAGCTGACTTGGTTTTGGAAAACAAAACATTTCAAGTTGCTATGTTTCAGTACATGTGCTTTTCCCATGTCATGTGTATATAATTTAAAGCACTGGACTAATCTAATGTGCTGCTGTACAGTATCTACATGACACTGAAAGGAATGCTGTCTTGGATTAATGAGAACGCTTTAAGCGAATCCATCAGAAGGCTAACAGGGTTGACTAACATGCTTAGGCTCTGAAATATAGAGTGCGTTCGTGTGAGCAGATATTAGACGTTATTGCACACTTGAGCAGTGGTTTAGATGAATGTTCAATCTTCGCTGCTCACTTGTGTCCTACATTAATATCACTTACATGCAGGAAGAGCACTTTATGTTTCAAACCCTCCTTTGTGCCTTTTTAGCTACTGTAAACAAAAGTTTTAGGTTTAATCGTTGAATGTTTGAAATAGATTAGAGGTGGTTTGCGCTGGGCAAGAGTAGAAAAATGTTCCTCTGGTGGTTTCTAATTTGTTATTCCTCTCTTCTAAACATTAGCATGAATCGTTTCCTGATAGAAATATTGTTCATGATTCTAATATCTGTTTCTTTCTCTCTTTTCATCAGTTCTTCGAGATGATTTCAGACAGAACCCTGTGGACGTGATGGTGGCGGCGGGTGAGCCAGCGGTCATGGAGTGCCAGCCACCCCGCGGACACCCCGAACCCACCATCTCCTGGAAGAAAGATGGAGTCACCATAGACGACAGAGACGAGAGGATAACGGTAAGGATATCTGACAGTGTTTCCTGTGAAAAGACCAGCTTTCTAGACTGGTTAGTACTGGTTTGGTGCTCATCTAGCTGGGGAAGAGTCTTATTTTACACAGGCCAGTTAAAGGGATAGTTTACTCAAAAATGAAAATTAAGATGAGTTTGTTTCTTCGTCAGAGCAGATTTGGAGAAATTAAGCATTATATCGCTTGCTCAAGTCCAAACAGCTGATAAAAACATCACAATAATCCACAAGTAATGCACACAAACTTCTTGATATATTCGTTTCATACAAACATGCCGCTTTTCACTTCATAAGACATTAATTGATGGAGTGGAGTGTTTTGCATTACTAGTGGATTTTTGTGATGTTTTTATCACATCTCATTCTGACGGCACCCATTCACTGCAAAGGATCCATTGGTGAACAAGTGATGTACTGTAATGCTAAATTTCTCCAAATCTGTTCAGATGAAGAAACAAACTCATCTATATCTTGGATGACCTGAGGGTAAACCATTTAGGTCCGCTGACAGGATTTCTGTGATACTAGAAGTTTATCTACCTAGAACAGTAGTCCCACCACAAAATTGATGATTTAAACAAAATTACAGCTTAAATAACAGTTTTTTGGAAGACTTAGTGCAAGTGCCTTATTAAAATGTTGGGCTTCACATTTCAGCCTTGTTTTTGCAAATTAAACCAGGTCCCTTCCTAATTTCCAATTTAGTGTTACTAACGAAGACCTGCTAATTGTTAATAAAAAGAGACACAGCAAAAAGAAGTTCCCTTATTTAATGCAGGTGGATAACAATTGCTTCTGCTGCATTTTTCAAGCAAATGAAGGCTGATTAGGGCTTCTGCTGATGAGTGTTTAAACTGCGTCACATCCGACTCTTGTCAGGGAAAATTAATGGAGCCCATTCATCTGATTAGAAATGCATGTAGGAATGAAAGTTTGCTTTCGCCAGCATTCATGAGCTGAAAACTCGCTCTCTGCTGATTTAATGCAGTCTTTAAACCAGGGCCACCAATTAGGTTTTTCTAATTAAATGTGTGGGAAATTAAGTAACAGGATCAATCAGGCTTCTTTTGTCGTTAAAAGAGTGACTTTGATGTGCATGCCGCTGCTCGTTTTCCATGTGACGTATTTGTGTGGAATAAAGCTAAAAGTGGTTTGGGGGGTTTGTCATTTTTAATCAAACTGTAGACAGGGTTTCTGAGAATACAAATTTAGTGCTTAACATTGGCTAAAAAGGCAAAGAAGGACTGTGTTACGCATTCCAGCGTTCGGACAATGTGTAACTAAGACGTTTTTGGAATGCGATAGGGCTGATTACGATAAAACTGAATCAAAACTAAATCAAAACTAAATCAAGTTTGTTGTTGTTAGTGCTGTGTGTGTGTGTGCGTGTGTGTGTGCGGCTTATCTCCAGTCTGCAGTCTACAATTTTGTAGACAGTAAACTATTGTCATCTGACACACACACACACACACACAAAACAAAACACCACAGCAACAAACACAACAATGTATATACAAAATATACTCTTACACCTTGTCCTAACTACATGCGATGCAAAAAGATTCCAGCGACAAGAAATTTAGCTGTCCAAACCAAACAAATACTACCTTACACTTAAATAATATATTTTAATAATATATAACATATATTTCATTTTAATTTTTTAAATAATTACATTTTTAAAACAAAACCTAAGAGCGACCATTGTGAGAATGAGAACGGGGGAGTGTTTAGATGTACAAATAGTGTAAATATTTTGTTGTGTTCCTGTAAGAATCATTTGTGTCTTTTTTGTTTTTTGTTTAGTGACAAAATGCATTTCACCGCAATAAACTGATATCCGTTGGAACATTGGCTCAACTACAGCTCTGCGTACAATAATGAGCATCAACATTATTCATTTGTTTTGCGTTCCACTGTTATCTCTAAATTAAAGCGCTCCAATTTGGCCATTAATTGCTTTTCAGCAGTAATTGCTGCAGTCTGCTCGAAAATTAACTGGAGCAGCGCGGCACATTGAAGCTGATGCTCCGTATTGTTTCGCAGAGCTTTGTTCGGAGTTTGTGTGTGATTATCTGGCCTGCTGAATGACTCCACACTGCGAGCCCTGTATGAGCACTTCTGCTCAAGCAGCGCTGCCAAACCACACAAGACAAAAGGCATGCGAATAAAGCAATCAGATTGATCGCATCCTCAGCAGCCGTCCTGCTGTTACCCGAGGACAGAGGGAGCGAGGGAGGGTTCATTGACTCTGGACCGAGAGTGAAACGATCCTGCCGTGATGGAACTCCAAATATGTGTCTGTGTGAGCTTGGAATGTTTGGGTAGTTGCATTATGAAACCTTGCAAGTTGCCTATCTAGACAACAGTTTTTAGGTTTCATGCCTTACACCACATGTATCCTTAGCAGATAAAGCACAATGCATTTCCACAGGCAGCTCACTATCTTTTGAAATGGAGCTCAAGTTTTTTCCTGAGGCACATTCTCACTTTTCCTTTGGTTTCACCTTTTTTTCACTGTATATTCTTCCAAATGCACACACACACACACACACACACACACATTTACTCCTCCTTTACTATCTGACCCGACCTTGTCTGCTCTGCGAGTCTTGTGCCGTTTCAGCCGTTAAGCTCTTGCTCAAACAAACAGTAACATAATGACACTTCAAACCCTCTCCAACACCACGGGGTTCCTTAAATAACTTGCCCTCCTTCCTTCCCCTCCTATCTCTCCTTTGTTTAAAGACTCTTTTCCACCATTAATATTTAGTAGAGGCGACAGGACTGAAGAATGCTTCAGAATGTGTCCGGTTTGGAAGTGCTCAGAGACGTCCCGTGAGACCTGGTGATGGATTCGTTTAGATGTTTGCTGTCCTTTAAATGTAAATGACTGTAAAAGCAATCATATCAAACTCTCGTTTTACACCTCTGAGAGAGACTGTACACTTCAGTGATACTTTATTGTTCGTTCTTTAGTGTCTGCCTATCTATCCATCCATCGTTCCTTCTATAGTGTCTTTCTTAGTTTCCAGCCTTCCATCCAACCATCATTTCATCTGCAGTTTCTGTCAGCATCATCCATCCATCCATCCATCCATTCATTCATTCATTCATTTGTTTCTTCTGTAATTTCTGCTAGTATCAGTTCACCCACCCACCCATCCATTCATTATTTCTTCTTTAGTTTTTTTGTTAGTTTCTATCTGTCCATCCTTCCATCCTTCCATCCATCCATCCACCCACCCATCCATCCATCCATTCATTCATTCATTCATTTGTTTCTTCTGTAATTTCTTTGTTAGTATCAGTTCACCCACCCACCCACCCATCCATTCATTATTTCTTCTTTAGTTTTTTAGTTAGTTTATCTGTCCATCCTTCCATCCTTCCATCCATCCATCCATCTACCCACCCATCCATCCATCCATCTCTTCTTTAGTTTCCTTGTTAGTTTCTATCTGTCCGTCTAACCATCCATCTATCATTTCTTCAGTCTATTCATCCATCTTTCTTCATTACTTTATTCATTAGTTATCCATCCATCTATCCATCCATCCATCCATCCATCCATCATTTCTTAGTTTCTTCGTTAGTTTCTGTCTATCCATCCATCCATCCATCCATCCATCTTTCTTCTTTAGTTTCTTTGTGAGTTTCTGTCTATCCATCGTTTCTTCGTTTTTATTTTTCTCTCTGTTCATCCATTTATTGTGAATTTCGAGCTGTGAAATCACATTTCAGTGCAGACTTGAAGATTGTTTGTGGCATTTGTGCACATGACCTCATAAGTGTAATATCTGCATCTAATTTGTAAATTATGGGATATACAGCGAATGCCTCTGGTCTTTATCATTGAGACTATGTTTACACATTCCACATGTTAGTCAGATCCAGCCGCTGGACTCAACACTGACCGCAGTGAATGCTAATCAAGGAGACATGACATGATCTGCCATAAAGTGAACCCACATGTTGACCTGTGTAAGTGCACGCAGGTAGGGGGCCGCAGGAGAGCTGCCACATTCTGCTCCCCCTCATTGACTCTCGCCGTGTGGTCCCCTGATGCAGGGGTCAGATGTGTTGTGTGTGTGTGTGTGTGATTTTGATCCGCTCAGGTGAATGAGGACCCCCAGCTGCCCTTACAATTACCTGAGAAGAAAAAAAGGGCCTCTTTGGCCTGAAATCAGATGCTGGGGAGAATAGAAGCTCAGCTGAATAGCCACTACACAAATTTACACACACCCACACACACACACACACACACACACACACACTATATATATATAGTGTAAGGGTTTTGACCTTTGACATTTAATCCTCATATTTATGACTTCTCATATTTTCTTTCTGACAGATACGAGGAGGAAAACTGATGATCACCAACACCAGAAAAACGGATGCAGGGAAGTACGTGTGCGTGGGAACCAACATGATGGGGGAACGAGAGAGCGAGATTGCAGAGTTGACCGTTCTCGGTACGTTTGCAATATATTTATGCTTTAATTTATGCATTTCAATATATGACAGATCTGATTCTCAGATACTCCGGCACATGATCTGCCTTCTTCAAGATGTACACGTTTATATAATCAGGTTCCCACACAAACCTCTGGTGCATTCGATTGTGGAAACGCATGCAGATGGATTCACTTAAACACATACACGTCATATGAAGTGTTTGTTAATGGGCAGAGCAGGAGAGAGTCCAGATGTTTAGAGTTTGTGTGCTTAGCTGTAGGAAGACTCCAGCGTGTCATTGACCCTGTTTAGGAGACATGGACCCATTATCCTCAGTTTGCCGTGAACCAAATACCAGCTTACACTTCACACACCCCTTCATTCACACATACACACGAAAATATACATCCATCTGTCATCCAACACCTTAACATATCAGTTTACACTACCCAACATCAAGCCTGTGACCTTTGACCTTCCCTCCTTAATCCCTGCAACACAGCCGTCCTCTTCTCCATCACTGTCAACCTCGTTAATCAATGTCTGCTGGCATGTGTACACATTTCAGGAGAAAGTCACGAGCCATATTATGTCAAGTCAAGTTTACTGTCATTCTCAGTATAGACCAAGTGTAAGAAATGGAGTTAAATGATTTCCTCCAAAAACACTTCTAGAAATCTCAGCAGACTTCATTTAAAGTGTCATTCTTGTGGCAATAGAATCACAAAACACAATGCTGAAAAATAAGGACTGTTTTTTAACAGATTGCCATTGGTCATTCAAACAGATAGTCCCGCCCCCAACTCAAGCCATTGTTCAATTCAATTCAATTCAAGTTTATTTGTATAGCGCTTTTCACAATACAAATCGTTGCAAAGCAGCTTTACAGGAAATTAAGCTTCTACAATATATTTATATATTGTAGAAACTTAATATATTTAACTTATGGCGAAATTGTTGATATGTTAATACATTTCTGAGATAGCAACCTGTGAATTACTAACTTACAGTAGAATCTGTATTAAGGTGAGATGGAAGAAACTATATAAAAAAATGACTCCCCTTAAAAGACTTATTTCTCATTTAATTCTGCTAATTTTCGTAAATGTGTCAGCCATTTTCATGAATGACTAAATTTCATTTAATGAATCAGTGTTGTTTTAGTATTATTTGTATACAGTGATAGAATTTATTCTGTATTTATTTTATTCAAATTATTATTTAAATGAGTTTTTATTTCTATATTTTCAGTTTTCATTTTAATTGTAGTTTAAGTTGTCGTAATTTGTTTTGCTTTTAATTTTTATTTATTGATTTTTTTATATTTTGGTTTATTATTATTATTTTTTTTTTTTGTAATTTTGAACTTAAATATATTTATTTCAGTAAGTTGCCAATGGAACATTTGTCATTTTATTATTATTATTATTTTGAGTTTTTAAGTGTTTAATCTTTTTTTTATTACTTATTGAACATTATTTAAATGATCGAAAATAATTTTTAATAGTTTTAGTTAACAATAACACTGATAACAGTAGTAGCTAGCCCACATTATATGCAAAGTAATATAAATGGAAAGTGTAATAAACACAACATGGACTAAAAAAAATCAATGGGTACATTACAAGAGATCGATAAACATGAATTAACTGCTGTGATACAGTAAATGTGCTTTTAAGGAACTGTAGTGCTGTTTCCTCATATCAGTGGGTTAGATCATCTTAATCTGAACAGATTCTATCATATCCTAACATCAAAATTATATAATCTTAATAAATAAATCAGAGAAGAAGCTTTCTTCAGGATTAGCTGCATGAACGTTTAGACTAAAACAACAAGTCAGAGTTCAAGCTGAAGCAGAAACCAAAGGTACTAAAAGTAGCTGTTATGAAGAAGAAAGATGAGAACGAGTAAAAATAGATGGATAGATATAGTTCACTGTAAGTTCATAAGTAGCAAATCAGATCAGAGAAGGGAATATCTCATAGGGAAGACTGGGAAAAGTGTATTACATAATAAGCTGTGTGTTTGTGTGCAGAGAGGCCCAGTTTCTTACGAAAGCCGAGCAGTCAGTCTGTTCTGGTGGACCAGAGTGTGGAGTTCAGATGTGAAGCTCAAGGAGACCCCGTGCCCACCATCCGCTGGAGGAAAGAGGACGGAGATCTTCCCAAGGGAAGGTATGAGTGAGAAAAGTCTAGTTAGTTTATGTTAAGAACAATAAAATTGGAATGGGAAATGCCCAGAAAGAAATAATCTTGTTTGTGTATCGTCATCTTCTCAGGCATGAGATCTGGGAGGACCACACGCTCAAACTGAAGAGACTGACCTCAGGAGACGCCGGTACTTACACCTGTCAGGCGGAGAACATGATGGGGAAGACGGAGGCCAGCGCCACCCTCACCGTCCACGGTAAGAACACACAAACACACGCTGTCACTCATCTCACGCTGCTTGACAAACTGCTTTTGATCCTGCAGCCACTTATCTATAATTTGAAGTAACGAATGCCCTCAGTGGGCGGGAGATTGTGCGTGTGCTTTGACCAGCTTATTCACAGCTGTTTTCAGACAAACGTTTGCTGCTTTGACAGCTTGTCAGGTAGCTTTGTCCGACTGGATGCTGCATCATTTTGAATATTCCTGACCATTTTTTTCCTAGCTGTTGGAAAAAAAACATTTTTTTTCTGTATCCTGCGAGTGAAACAGGATTATTTGTGTCATTTTTCTGAAGCATCATTCCCAACACAGTGTCATTTCCACCACATCTCAAATGATTTGTAGTGTTTGATAACACCCTGTGGCAGAAATGACATTTGAATGTGAAAAATGGGTGATATCTTCATCTTTCTTAGGTTTTTGGAAACTTGATTGGAAATGATTCAGTTGACGTTTACTTTTGTCACTAATCGCATTTCATATTTTATCTCAAGCTGGCTCCTCACTTTTGTTTTCTTAGTAACCAAATATTTTAAAATATAATAACATAATTAAAAAAAAAAAAGTTTGTTGTGGTGGAAATGAGATAGTTATAATTTGTGGAATAATTGATTTTTTATTTACAATAAATATATGAATATTGGTTTGTTTACTTTGCTCTTTTGTTTATAATAGCATCATTGTTAAAATAATAATAATTATTATTATTATTATTATTATTATTATTATTATTATTATTAATTATTTAACAAAAAGAAAAAAACAGAAATATTTAGTTATAATAATTGTTTATATTTATTTGATATTTACAATTATTTATAATTTACACATAATTGATTTTCAAATAGTTAGTTAATAAAAAAGTAGTTTAGTTGTTGAAACACCCATATATCAGAACACACATATTTTACTTATGATGTATTCATTTTGTTTCTTCATTTTCACTTTAAGTCTTCCCTTGAGTGAATTTCACACTCTTGAAGGCTCAACTCTTTAGAGGACAATGTGCTCATTGTGTCCTGACACCCCTGAGTAGTTTCCTCCTCCTCCTCCTCCTCCTCTCTGCTTCCTTGCTTCGCTTATTGCTTTTATTGGTTTTTACTGCTTACAGAAATTGGTGTATTATTATTTTACTTGTGTGTTTAGTGGGCCAGCAACATTGGAACCAGATTTACAAACACGTCAGCTTCAATAATCAGTCTGTCCATTGAAGGGGCTTATTACTAAACTTGACTTTGGCACAGCATTGCCTTTCAGATGCCAAGAAATGAGATTCCTCAAACATTCAAAATGATGAGTTCTATTAGAGGATGTCTTTTGTGTGATTAGTGTTTTGATGGAATTACATGGGCTGTGTTTCAAAACCTTGTGAACTTCCTACTTTTGGGCATCGTAGATGCGTTTGAAGAGTCAAACAATTCATCAAATGATTCATACAATTCAAGATTTTTAAAAGCTGTCTAGGTGTGCAGCTTCCTAGGATTTGAGAGACAGTCAAATGCACACAAACACACACAATCTCTGAGATAACTCATTTAGAATAAGAGTCGGTTTTCTGTTAAAAAGCCATGGAAAGATAATGTTAGATACAAACGAGGCCTCTCTCAGCTGGCGATTTAGTCATTAGTACTGATGTATTTAAGGAAAGTGCTAAAATGCCATGCGAGTCCCAGGAGTAGCTACGTTAATGGGCCATGGAAACCAAGTAGAGTGGGAGCCGCTAACACTGCCAAAAGAGCAAACGGCCCGTCCAAGTCGAGTTCTCTTTACCCAGCTGTTCTCAAATATACCGCTTTCCCTCATTTCTCACCCTTCATTTGTGTCCATCTCATAGGATCGACTCCAAATGACCAGAGTTATTGCATTTAAAGTTAAATTTGACCTATTTACTGAGCTTGCTTAACAAGTGTTCTTGGTTTATTGTGCACGATTCATCAGTGGTTTCTTTGCATAATCTTTCATTAAAATTAAATTTTCACCCTACTTTATTCCAACTAAATAGTAGGTTTAATTTGGAAATATGTCACTTTACAGATGCTTTGTGAATGCCATTTCATGTCGTTTTCAACTTTTTAAAACTGTACTGGAGAGTGAGGATTTTTAAACAAATTATGCAAAATTGCTGCTGAAATGTTAAGAATTTGTATTTCTTTTAAAGTTAGTGTTTAATTTCCATGCATTACACTCTTAAAACAAAGGTGCCATAGAAGAACCACCTTTGGTTCCCTTTCATTCAGCAGTTCTTAAAATAACAGTTTTTTTCTTAGTGTAAAGAACATTTTATTTATCTAAAGAACCTTTTTCCACTATAAAGAAGCTTTTGTGCAATGGAAAGCTTCCATGAATTTTAAAGGTTCTTCATGGAACCATCAATGCCAATAAAGAGAGTGTAGCGGAAACAAATAAAATAAAACTATTTGAAAATATTAAAATAATTGTCTGCCAATATTCAGACAAACAGTTAGTCACGCCCCTAAACTCATGCCATTTTTGGAAAAAAATGACACACTGCAACGTTTAAAGGGCCAGACCCCAGGTTCCATTGTCCACCTAATAAAATCTTTGGCCGGAACAGAAGAATAAAACCTCCATTCATACCTCACACGCACAACTCAAGACTGATAGAATCGTTTCTTTGTGTGGTTTCTGCCATATATTTCAGCTCATGATATATTTACAATGTGTGTGTGTGCTTGCCACACATTATGTTTTGTGTATGTTTTTGTGTTTTATTCTCATAAATACATCACTGCAGTGATCATGTTCAGTAAGCATATCTTATCATTTTTGCTTCATGTCGTGTGCGGTTTATTTGCGCATCTATCACATCTGTGTTTTATCGTGCTTCTATGTTTTTCTTTCCTCTTTCAGTTGTGTCTGGTAAGTTGCAAATGTCACCCGTCACCATTTTTGCTGCATTGACAGCAACAGGAAGTTGTCAGAACCACCATCCATCCACCTTCCATCCTCCCACCAATCAGCACGCTTGTCTGGGTTGTCACCGGCAACAGTGACAGCACAGCAGGCCTGGGTAAAACTAATGCTCACTCGGAGCGAACAAGGTAACGTCAAAATCGCCTCATTTTATTCTCACTTAGTTGAAAATTCTTCCTTTATTCCTCCGGACGCATTACGGAGTGTGTGATTTGACAGGTGTAAGATTGGTTTAGTGCTGCGGTGTATGTGGCGCTCGCCGTCGTAGGGGGTCATACTTTGTGTCACATATTATGAACATATTCATCCTTATTACAAGCTGAAATGGCTCCGTGCTGTTACGGACGCTGAAGTCGAGTTCGCGTCGGAAATCACGAGACGGAGTTTGTCAGTAAGATGCATGAAAAACCTGCAACCCACATGACGCCGGTGCCATTAAAGAGTGTCAGCACGGGACAGATGGCCTAAATTTATCCCCCATCTCCATGTAAATTTTATTGCTTTGTGCCCTTGCCCATGCAAATGAAGTAGACGTGGCGGTCATGCCGGTTTTATATCGTGTCTACATCTGTTTTTATGTTTCGGCAAACCTGCACATGCGTCCATTAAACAGCAGTATGACTCTTCTTTTATCACCTGCCGTTAATGTGACGCTGAAGGGTTGAGCTCTGTCAGTCTCCAGTGTATTTATTTTATACGCAAGAAATTCAGCTGATGTCAAAGACCCCCTGAAATCAGAATGAGAGACTTGCTTGTAGAGGCTCAAATGCACTAATAAAATTCAGTCTTTCTCTTCTAGGACCAAAAATATTAATGACTCATGTCCAGATGTTTGTCCAATCCAGTGATCTTTAAAACAAGAATGTCGTGGCCGAATCTGTGACGTAAACTAAAGATTATAGACCCAACTTCCTGTTTTAATAAAAAAATGTCAACAGGAAAGAACAATATGCTCGTCAAGTCAAATTGTGTTTACAGTAATGCACTTACACTGGATATTTAAAAATGTTAATATGCATGTACTATATTTAAATACTAAAATATTTATATATTCACTACTGTTTTTCTTTTTTAAGAAATGAATACTTTTATTCATCAAGGATGCGTTAAATTGATTAAAAAAACTGTAAAGACATTGATGATGCTACAAAAGATTTCTATTTCAAATAAATGCTGTTCTTTTGACTTTTCTGTTTGTTAACAAATTCTGAAAAAAAAAAAAACAAAAAAAAAAAATCTATCAGTTTTTCCACAAAAAAATATTGTTGTTTTCAACATCGATAATAATAAGAAAGGTTTCTTGAACACCCAATCAGCATAATGGAAAGATTTCTGAAGGATCATGTGACACTGAAGACTGGAGAAATGATGCTGAAAATTCATCTTTGCATCACAGGAATAAATTATATTTTAAAATCTTTTCAAATAGAAAGCAGGTACTAGGTACGAGGTATTAGAAAGATGATTTAATGAAATGCAAATACATATTGCACATCTGCTTTTAAACCATCAGGCTCCATAGACTTCCACTGTAAGTGCATTAATGTAAATGTGTTTTTTAGATACTAAAAGTCAAAATTAATTGATCTTTGGTAATTGATTTGTTTAACTCGTATTCCTGCAGTTCCTCCTGTGTTCGTGGTGCGACCCAGGAATCAAGTGGTCGGGATGGGCCGCACCGTGACCTTTCAATGCGAAGCCACAGGAAGTCCTCAGCCTGCCATATTTTGGCAGAAAGAAGGCAGTCAGGTGAGAATGTTTGTGTTTTTTCACTTGTGGTATGAAGATGCATTTCCTGAGCGCACTTTTACAGTAACATATAAAAAGCATGGCACTCTTCCCCATTAAAGTCAGTCGGATTTATGAGGCCGGTAGATTTATAAGGCCATCTGCACATTTACACATCTAATGGGCTCTGTAACACTCCACACTCCACTCTTATACACCTCAAGTCATCTTGGTTTGATCAAAATCACTCATCACACGCTCAGGAATTCAGGGACACCGTGAATCAAGATGTTTATTTGTCATACACTGAATATTCTTGCAGTAATTAGTGTTTATGATTTTATATTTTTGTTATCAAATTCTACCTCTATTCATAGATCTTTTTCCTCTTCCCCCTCTCCAGAACCTTCTGTTCTCCTCTCAACCTCCTCCTCCCTCCAGTCGATTCTCTGTCTCTCAGACAGGCGATCTGACCATCACAGCGGTTGAGCGTTCGGATGGAGGCTACTACAGCTGTCAGGCTCTGAACATCGCTGGCAGTGTGATCACCAAAGCCCTGCTGGAGGTTACAGACGGTGAGATTGACGCACTCAACACAGATGAAGCCTTAGTGAGCGCTTATGTGCATACCTTTTTGACAAGTTTAGGTGAAGTTGCTCTCAAAAAGTTTATTTTATTTTTAATTTAATTTAATTTTTTAATGAAATATTTTATATTGATTGCAGTATACTGTATTAATTGCTCCGTTTGGCACTGTAAATGCCTTACTCATTATACTACTTGTGAATTTATTTGTAAAACACATATGAACCTTTTCTAGATGGGCATTATTAAGATAAACATTGAATTTTCTATCGTTACTCATAGATTTCTGGCTATTAGTTTCATGTAGCCATGTCAAATGTTTTGACAATACAGCACAATGCAGCTCAGAGGTGTTTTTCCACCAGGATGCAATTAATTTAACTTAATCACATTTTGCTATTGTAATATTCTTGTAATATTCTTACATAAATAATGTAAGTGATGAAGTCAGTCAGTCAGTACTGAACTGAGTGACCCTGAATGATTCGCTGACCGAAAGAGTCTGACTCGGCAGTGAGTTTGAGACTGTTTCTTGAATCTTTTTGACTGAATCATTAAAAAGAATCAGTTCATAAGAGTCATTTGTTGGCTAAATAGACATTACAGCTCGTGCTGTTCATTTTTGCATGCGACACGCACTGTATAAAGGCAAAATGTTGTTAAATATTTGTGGCTGGACATAAAATTTAGGTTGAAAATTCATATTCAATGCAAATAACAATATTTTATAGAAAATACACACATTACTCCAACACTGATTACACCGTATGTTCAAATATGGTCAATAAGACACTTCAACTGAATAGTGACAGTTTGGCAGTTCTCTCTCATCCAACATAATCTCCTGTGAGTGCTGTCCTTAAAAAAACACCAAAGCAAGACAAAGAGAGTGAATGTGAGGTAAAGAAAGAATAATAACAGTTATTTTAGCGCCAAACTGCTCTCTGGCCTCGCTCTCAATGCAGGCACGGAGCGTAATTACAGGTTACTGCCATGATGATTCAGTAATTACAACAGCAGCGACGCGAGGACACAACCGTGCCTGAGCAAACGTGTCGTGTGATACATAATTCATCCTTTTGATGGCCCTTACAAAAGTGTTGTAGGGCTTTGAAAACGCGCTGTAGTGGCGGTTATGCAAATTGCAGCCGTATAAATGGCGATAATGCTTCTATAGCGGGGTCGAACACAATCAGATGGACGTAAACATTGCAGCGTTTACTACAATCAGACAGGCCAGGTCCGCTGTGAGAGAGAGGAGGCCGCGGCGGGGGGCGGTTGTGTTTGGGTGTGTTTTAGTGTGGGGATGAAGGCCGGTGTGTGTGAGGGAGGTTTAGTGCTGCTGAAATGCTGCCGGTATTAATTGCTCGTCTCTAGTTTGGCTTCACTCTGCTACTGCTGGTGACTGATTAGAAAATTGCTTCCAGTTGAAAAAATTGGATTCCATCTCTATTTCTCTCTCTCTCTCGTTTTTAAAACATGTACTCAGCTCGTTTGCTGCCAGGCATTCCTCTCTCACATGCTATTTTTCCTTGGTTACATTTATTTTTATTTGCGTTCTTCGTTCTCTTTACCTCTGACCGTACACGCACTCGCTTGTGGCTCTTAGAAAATGTGGAAGGATGTATTTTGGATTTTGGTTTGGAGTACTGTAGTGTTTTATTATAGTTATTATAATGATATTAGTAGGTCTGGGACAACTTAAGACTCTGTCTTAAGACTCTGTCTCTCGTTCTGTCTCACTTTCTTCCTCTTTGTCTCATCCTGTCTTTCGGTCTCTCACTTTTAATTTAGTGCATTTTAGTGGCTTTAGAGATCATTTAGATTCATATCACCAAATATTTTTCAGCTTAGCCGAATACATGCATTTTATTTTATTTTATTTTATTTTATTTTATTTTATTTTATTTTATTTTATTTTATTTTATTTTATTTTATTTTATACATATATTTTTTGCAGACATTAAGTGATTGCAGATGCTAATTGATACACCAAAGTGATTCATCTTAAAGTTATCCATTTTTTTTAAATAAATACAAGAAAATATTAAGTAACAAAGAAGAGAATTAAAAAAATTATGTTAATATTTTTTAATTATTATGAGGACTGAAACAAGGCAATCACTGATCTTACATTTACATTTAGTCATTTAGCAGATGCTTTTATCCAAATCGACTTAAACATGAGGACAATAGAAGCAATCAAAATTAACTAAAGAGCAATAATATGTAACAACTGTGATAAGTCTCAGTTAGCCTAACACAG
Source organism: Spinibarbus caldwelli (assembly GCA_039654775.1). Lineage (NCBI taxonomy): Eukaryota > Metazoa > Chordata > Actinopteri > Cypriniformes > Cyprinidae > Spinibarbus > Spinibarbus caldwelli. The sequence continues at coordinate 5,780,804 of CM077252.1, forward strand.
TACGCAAGGTTTTTTTTTTTAATATAATAAATAAAAAGAAAACAAGTAGATAGAATAGAAAAAGAACAGGGAATGCTAGTGTTAGAGGGTCATTTTTTATTAAAATTAATAAAAAAAAAAGAAAATAAATTGACAAAATAGAATTAGAATAGAGAGCTAGACTTAGAGGGTCAAATGAAGATGGAAGAGATGTGTTTTAGCCGTTTCTTGAAGATTGCGAAGGACTGAGCTGCTCGGATCTGATCTTAAAGTGGTTTTATTTGTATTTTATTGACATTTTATTTAATTATATGTTGTTTTTATTTTATTAATTTATTCAACTTTTTTAATTAATTAATTGAAGAATTTATTTATTTATTTATTTTAGCAATTACAGTAAATAAAAGAAAGTAATAAGAATGAAAGAAAATAATATGGTCTAGGTATTGATAATATAAATAATAATGACATAACTAAATACAATAAACTAAATACAATAAACACTCAACATGATATTAATGAACAATAGGAATACAATTTTTTTTTTTACTGTTATTATGCTCTTATACTAAAGTGATTGGTTTCTGTTTCACAGTGATCTCAGACAGACCTCCACCCGTCGTCCGTCAGGGTCCCACCAACCAGACCGTGGCTGTGGACGGGACGGTGGTCCTGGGATGCCAAGCCACCGGCACGCCGACTCCCACCATCCTGTGGAGGAAAGACGGGGTCCTGGTGTCCACCCACGACTCTCGGCTCAAACAGCTGGACACGGGAGCCCTGCAGATCCGTTACGCTAAGGTACGGTGGCTCTGAGGGGTCAGAACCACATCAAAGCCTGACATTTTTATCATGCAGATAAATGTACAGTAACGGGACATGACTCCAGTTCATGGGAACCTTTTCCTTTGGTGGATTTATAGCTTTGAAACTCCTCTCTGACCCTGATGATGCATTAAAACGCTCATGTATGGAAGTCTGAGCATGTGCTCGTTTGTTGCACCAAACCAACTTGTTCTCGTAAAGTGCTGTTTCCCTTGTTCGCTTTTCCTTAGTAACAGATTTTTATGGAATTTTTCATTCCAAATACACCGCATAGAACAACTATTTACAGGGAATCTTGAGCAGTTTTGTGCTGCGCCGCTCATCTCAGACCCAGCGCCTCGCTTTCATTTTTATTAATATTTTATTCATGGAGGTTTCTGAATGCGGCAGTGTGGTTTATTGAATGCGGTTAGCTGCTGTTTCTTTCTGAGCTGAAGTTGGCAGATCTTTTTTTGAGCCGTTAGCTGTTTTATTCCCAGATATCTGAGACGGCACTGCAGGATTCAGTGACAGAATCAAAAATCACAGCTCCCTTTAGAAAAATATTGTGTTGTGAATTCTTTTTGCACACGTTTGGGAAACATTTACACAGATTTACCACATACCTAGTGGTTTGCGAGGGCATACATTCCATGAGAAAATAATAAAATGATTACCATGATAAAAATATGGCTTTTATTTAGCATGTTTTGTTTATTTTATTTTATTTTATTAACATTAACTTTATTAGTTCATTGAGACTGGGTACTGAAAATTATTTAATTACTTTAATAGCCGTAATTTAATTTGATTTAAAAAGTCATTTAAAAAGGAAAATAAATGTAATTTAACCATAAATGTAAAATTTACCATTTTGACAATAATTTTGTTTTTCTTTAAGCATAAAACTCACTAATTTTGTCAGATTTGTTTGAAAACAAAACTTAATATCTCATTAATATTTCATATCATATCTCAAAACTACCATATTTTGCAGTATAAATTTTATGCAGTATTTTTTTAAAATAACAAATCTTTGTTTATTTTCAGGTTTAAGCTAGATTTTGAATCACATATTTTCAGTATGTTATACTGCCTCACTATTTATAAAAAATCAATAAATAAAATTAAAAAATAAATTAGTTGATCCTGTTTTAAGGATGTTTTTATAAGACAAAAATACACATTTTTGCAGTACCTCACTATAAATAATAATAATAGTAATACAGGTAGAAAGTATTGATACAGTATAGCTATATTGATATGTGATCATACATCCTTTATTTGAAATTGCTAATGATTGCAAAACAGTCCTAATATCTTGTTTATGTATGCATCTTTGAAGGTTTGTTCTTTTGTTAGTGTGTGAGTGAACACAGACATACATGTGTGTCGTACAGCATCAGACAGGCTTTCCTTTCATCCCTCACTACAGCACAACATCATCATCTCATACACAGACGGCCAGTGTTCAGAGAGCCGTCAGTCAGCCTGCAGGTCTTGATGTGTGAACACACACTCCTGCTGTCACCCCCCGTCAGCCACGAGGGGGAGGGGAGCGTTTCCTGTCACCGCACACACACACACACGCACTCGCGCGCGCAAGCGCCCGGGTTCCCCCTGCACGGGGGTCAAAGGTCCCCGCAGCATGGGCTGTCAGAATACGACTTTAATTAACGTAGATGTCTCACTTGATGATGTCTCGCTTCTTTTAAAGAATAGAGGAGAGATAAAGCGAAATGAGGAGATGCGTCTCTATCTGTTGCGCTTCGGGCGGTCCACATTAATGAACATGTCATTAAGCGAACACACGCACACCAGTCGCTCCAGATAGACTGTCTATTTCTGGTGACATTCATACCTCTGTAAATTTACTCACAGATCGGCTGACGTGTTCTTAAATGTATCTTTTTTTTTCTTTAAGATATTAGCATACACCAACACTACATCATACAGTCAGTATTATTTTCATTCTGTGCTAAGAAAACACTGTCTAGGAACATACATGTAAATGTTCTTATTTGTGTTTCTTGCTTTTAACAATGTTTGTTTAATTCATTCATTCATTTAGATTTCCTAGTGAGTCCTCCAATTAATTACAGGTTTGGGAAAACTAGTTTTTTTTTCATGGTTTTATTTATTTATTTATTTTTTAATCATCATTTTGATTACCTAGTAAGTCCTCCAGTTAACTACAGGTTTAGGAAAATTATATTTTATTTGAAGAAATTTTATTTATTTATTTATTTGTTTGTTTTTAATCATCATTTTTATGGTAAGTCCTCCAAATAACTTACTATTTTTATTTTGTTTTGTTTTCCTTTGCTTTGTTTTGTTTGCAAATGTTAGTGGTGCAGACATTCCACATGGCACCTTTACATATTATATTTGTGTAGATCTGGATCATCTATAAAAGCAGAATGATTCATACATTCTAAATAGTACACATTGGAAAAATATCTGCTCAATGTTATTTTATCAACGTATTACATACGAGCAGACAAAAAAAAAAGTTCAGTCTTCAATGTGAAAGCGATACTCTGAATAGACATCTTTACAATGTACACTGTATTTTGGTGTTAAATGACACTATAGTGTCAAACTAGGAGTTATTTTGGAGCTGAATGTAGGAAAATCATTATTAATGTATATGCATATGTGTATATTTGCATTAATAGTTGGATTTTTTCTTGATTTCAGCTGGGAGACACTGGCATGTACACCTGCACCGCGTCCACCCCCAGCGGAGAGGCGTCCTGGAAGGCTTACCTGGAGGTGCAAGGTACGACAGAGAGACAGAACGCAAGATAACAGACAACAGAGTGAGAGGCGCTGAGGAACGGACCTCAGGAAATTAAGTTTGAAATTAAACCTTTGTCTGCCTGTAATTGGTTTTCATTGTTTCTTGATGCAAATTTGAACCGCTGCACTGGAAAAAAAAATTTTGTTTCTCAATATTTTTCTCTTATTTTCCAACATAAATAACTGAAAGTCCTTAAAGCAAGATTTATATGCCAGTGGGGTGAGAAAAATAAACAGTTCAAAAGGGAAAACGAGTCTATTTACCCTAGTGGCAAATATTTTTTTTCTTTTTTTAAGCATAAAAACTCACAAATTTTTTGTTAGATTTGTCTAAAAACAAGACTTAATACCTATTTAAATGCAGAGCACAAATTCCGAGTATGGGTCACCATACTTGGCCACACACCACTTCTCTATTTAATATTTCATATAATTTCTCATACTGCATATAGTCTTTTGCTTCTCATGTAAATTGACCTTGTTTTAAGAATCATTAGATATTTATTTCTTTAATTTTAAGGCTATGTAGAAATGAAAGCTATGTAGACCAGAAAGCTAGTCAAAAATCCTTTTTTTTTTTTTTTAGTTTTTGGTGGGTGTAATCATTGCACAGGATGATATGCTCATGTGTGTTTATGGTTTCAGAGTTTGGCGCTCCGGTTCAGCCGGGCCGACCCACAGATCCCAACCTCATCCCCAGCGCCCCCTTCAAACCAGAGGTCACGGACGTCAGCCGCACCTCTGTGTCTCTGTCCTGGAAGCCCAACCTGAATGCTGGAGCCACGCCCACCTCTTACATCATAGAGGCCTTCAGGTGACATCATCAGTTTTGACTATACTTAACTATCATTGGTCGGTTTGGTTGCACGAGCGTGTGCTTTACAAACATTTGTGAATACCCTTCTAAGCAAACGGTGGTTCTGTAAATACCCAGTCCATTTGCTGCGGCATGTCATAATTAATCATACCCACGCCCGTGCTTTCCTGAAAGCCCTGAGTTTTGCAGTAACCTCATTGTTTGGAATAATGTTTGTAGTTGCGATATTTCGCTACAAAGTTTGGCCCTCAGGGTAAACTGACGTTTGATTTGTGTGGTGTGGACGGCAGCCATGCGGCGGGCAGCAGCTGGCAGACACTCGCGGATCACGTGAAGACAGAGAGCTTCGTTCTGAAGGGTCTGAAGCCCAGCGGCGTCTACCTGTTCCTGGTGAGAGCGGCTAATGCGTACGGCCTGAGCGACCCGAGCCCCATCAGCGACGCTGTCAAAACACAAGGTCAGTTCACCTTTGACCTCCCAGATAAGCGTCCTTTCGTGTGTTTTAAATATTGCACCCGTGAGAGTTATGAAAGTTATCACTGTTTTGTGCATTATCTCTGAATTGGTATTCATATATGCTTGTGCTTCATATTTTCTGTGTGGTTTGTGTTTTTGAGTAGACATCCCACCAACCAGTCAGGGAGTGGACCACGGGCAGATCCAGAGGGAACTGGGAGATGTTGTCATTCACCTCCACAATCCCACAATTCTCTCATCATCTTCTGTCAGAGTCCAGTGGACTGTGAGTGCCACCACATTTTCTTTTAAAGGGACAGTTCACACAAAAATAAAAAAATTCTGTTAAAGGGATAGTTCTCCCAAAAATGAAAATTGTCCTTCCAAACACGCAAGACCTTCGTTTATCTTCGGAACACAAATGAAGATATTTTTGATGAAATCTGAGAGCTTTCTGAGCCTGCATAGACAGCAATGCAACTGACACGTTCAAGGCCCAGAAACGTGGTAAGGACATCTTTAAAATAGTCCATGTGACATTAGTTGTTCAACCTTAATTTTATGAAGCTACAAGAATACTTTTTTTGAACAAAGGTCTTACAGGTTTGGAACGACGAGGGTGAATAACTAAAGACAGAATTTTAATGTTTAGTCACAACTTGGCCAGTGGAATTCAAATGACCTTTTAATCAGTGTTTTATCTTGTTTTCCAGAGAAATACTAAACATCCTAAAGATAAGAAATACATAATTGAGAATCAAAATTGTGTACAATTAGAAAATTTTAAAACAATAATAAGACTTATTTAAAGAGAATATTTTGTCAATTAAATTTATCTTTCTTAACTCACTGGCAACTTGGTTTTTATCTCAGTTATAGCATAGATTTAACAAATTTGAAGTTTTATGTGGTATTGAACAAATGAATTTAGTGTTAATTAAACAGTATGTTCTAAACATCTGAAGTCAAGGTTAATTCTGTACAGATTTTCACTCCACAAACGCATGCACACACGAACAGAAGTATTCCCAGCATGTTACTTTTTTAACATTTTGGGTCATTCGCACTTTATACGTATTTTATCAGAAACAGCTGAAACGACATCTGCTTTTATTGGGGCGGATCAAGAATTGATTAAAATCTTTACAAGCGTGTACAGTTCTCCTCCCTCCACGGCCATATGGACTGATCCCAGTCCTGAACACCTCCGATATGAAAATCATTTCACATTAGAAGTCGACAGAAGCTCAGGTCTGAATATTCAATGTTGATTTTTGCAAACCTAGGATAAGTATTTTAACCAGTGGTGTAGTGGAGGGTATACGCAGGTATACGGCGTATACCCACTTCTTTATCAGTCCACATTCCGTATACCTACTTCTAAATCCCCTCTGATGCGTGTCCTGCACTAGCCAAATCATGACAGTCCAGCATATGAGTAACTAATCCAATCGCATGTAACTAATCCAAAAACATCCAGTAAAGACAGTGATGCGGTCAGGAACGAGACGTAAACACTCTCATGCAGTGTATGTTTCATTTATAGGCTACTCGAAGGCGGATAGCGCTCTCGCGCAGAAAGTCCGAATCGGCCTCATAGAAGTAGCTACTAACTTACGAGTCACGACGTGCAAGAATCCAGCTATCGCTGTAGCTAAGCTGAATAAAAAGAAACATGAAGACAGTAAACACATGATTGCGACAATATGGTTTATGTGTGTTTTTGAAGTCATCTCCAGGTAATAAAAAAGCATCTGATTCTGAATAATGCAGTGCTAATTGATAGCATTTATTACACTTGGCAATAGATAGGCTACTAGGCTATAAAATATATATTCTGCCTTATTCTGTGATAAAAAATGGGGAAAAAATGTAGTATATAGGCTAAACAAATCATAAAATTGTCATTAGGAAAATACAGGAAAAATATTATAAATTATTGGTTATTGTCGCAGTGTATTTGATTTCTCAGCCAATTAAAAGCAAGAGGTAATAATTAATAAATAATAATAATCGTAATAAAACCTGTCAATTAGACAAAAAAGTTATTATATTTGACATTTCTGTCCTCCTAACTTCTGAAATGATTGAGAATCACGATTTTTTGTTTGTTTCAAATAGAGATAAGAATTCTCCCACAATTCTGAACAGACAACTAAACAAAATAGCATGTAATTTACTAGAGGTTCTGACAAAATATCAGTTGCTGCAGTCTATTTATATTTATTTGTTTATTTTAATTATTTATTGCAAAATCTGCACCTCTTCTGTGGATAATATTATTTTCATAATGACCCTTACTCAAGCAGCAGAAATTAAGTGACATTGTGCAAATATTACAATAGTGAACTAAATATGCAAGACTAGTTCATCCTTTGCCAGGCCGTTTAAAAAAAAAAAAATGGGGCATAAATTAAGAGTATACACACTTATCAAGGCACCACTACACCACTGATTTCAACGCACACCCACAAAGCCACAAAAAAAAAAGAAAAAGAAAAGAATTTCGTCCAAAATGTTAGAAATATTGCAACAACATTAATACTTGGGATTATAGTTATAAGTTTTGTTATAATTTTGTTAGTAACTGTAATAGTTACAGCAAAATATAATATTTAACTATGTTTTCATGTGTGATAAACCATGGTGTAGCTAACTAGCAACAAATGTCATAAAAATTCCTAGTTCTAGACAATGCTAATGGTAATCATTAGCAGGCGTTTAAAGCATCTAAGTGGTTTTGTCCTTCAGTTTTGCCCTGTTCTTGCCTGTAGGTCGAGCAGCAGTCTCAGTACATTCAGGGCTATAAGGTGATGTACCGGCCGTCCCCAGAGGGCGCTCAACAGCGTGTGGAATGGGCCATGTTTGAGGTTCGAACCCTGGGGGAGAACAGCGCAGTCGTCACCCAGCTCAAGAAGGGCGTGACCTATGACTTCAAAGTCCGACCTTTCTTCAACGAGTTCCAAGGCACCGACAGCGACATCAAAGTGGCCAAGACCCTGGAGGAAGGTGAGGAGAGCTTCCAGCCATCTGACAGTGTGCTCTTTAAAGCGTAATGTCCCACAATTTCTTTCTCATTCACTTCACAGTAGTCACAATACAATGTGATGTGCGTGTGTATATATATATATATATATATATATATATATATATATATATATAGATAGATAGTAATGTTTCATAAATTTAAAAAAAAAAAAAATTATAGAACATTTTAAACTCACACTTTCTAGATCAGGTTTCGGACAAGGTTTCAGTCAGTTTTTTTCATGCTTAATTTTTCAATTTTAGGTTCACATATGGTTAAAAATAATAAAATAAAATTGTAGTTTTTTTACTCATGTTCCTCAGATAATTCAAATTTTTGTGTTCGTTTCGGACAAGGTTTTAGTCTGTTTTTTTTTTTTTTATGCGCAATTTTTAATTTTATGTTCACATATGGTTTAGTTTTGTGAAACATAAATTATAATACTTTTTAATAAATTATTATAAATATTTTTGCACTCACATTCCTGGGCAAAATCAAACTGTTTTGCATTTGCGCCTGGGTGTACCCACTCGGACAGGAAATAGAAAGACAGTTTATTTTTGGGTTTGGCTCGATCACATTCACAGGCTACATTCAAGTTTTCTGCATGCCCATACGGACTTCTAGAGTAAGAAAGACACTCTCCTGCATTCAGTAGTTCTCATTTATTTTAACGTGTGGTCTGCGGCCCACGAGGGAGGGCAAAGAGAGCCATTTAAAACGTTTCACGAAAGCCAAGCAGCCAACGAGAAGCCAAAAACCGAAAGCTCAAACAACTGCTGTGCTAATTGTTCTGAGGGTGTGGCGTCTGTGGCTCTGGAGAACGCCAGCCATTTGGTTTGCTCCAAATTTGCCTCTGTGTGTGTGCGTGCGCGCCTGCTTTTTTATGTAATTGAAATGCAAAACGTCAGAGACAGCAAACACAAAGCAAATGTTTCTCTCTAGGGCTTTGTGTTAACATTCATTTTAAGTGGATAATAGTTATGTGAAATGAAGTCCAGTGACAACATTCTGTTCACCCTGAGCTCAAGTATTCATTCTGCTGGCATCTGGCACTGGGACGGTCCAGTCATGTTGCTTGGCAGTCGCCACTCATTATTTAAGTGCACTAATACCGCTGAGTGTGTACTATTAAAATGAGTGCTTACATGTGTTTCAGAGAACACACAAACAGACACTATACATGTCTACATAATGTTTATATATGCACACATGCACATGTGAAATCTGCATATTTGCATAATTTAAGGTGTTAAGAAGGTGCATATGCACATGCAGAACACTTGTATATTGTAAGGTGTGTGTAACATCCCGCTCGTGTCTCTTATCGCAGCGCCCAGCGCCGCTCCCAGGGGGGTCACCGTAACGGGAAGTGGAGACAACGGCACAGCTATTCTGGTATCCTGGCAACCGCCCCCAGAGGAGGAGCAGAACGGTGTGGTGCAGGAGTACAAGGTACGAACCACAGGAAACAGACAATGAGAGAGAGAGACAAAGAGAGTATGAAAAAAAAAACACACAGAATGAAGAATGGTAGTAGAGGAAGGAAATAGGAAGTGGAAGAGGAAATTATATTTACTGGCTCACACTCCATTCATTTTATGATGTGCTGCTGAATGAACGCTGAGAGTGTAGTGGTTAATGGCTTGATTTTGATTGGGGGGAATTTAGATGTTGTGACATGCTGCCACCTAGTGGTTCATGTGCGGTGTTACCACAATGGCCTTCCAGACAGATCAGAATCAGAATCAGAAAGAGCTTTATTGCCAAGTATGTTTGCACATACAAGGAATTTGTTTTAGTGTCACAGCTTCCAGTACTCAGAAACAACAACAACAGCAACAACAACAACAACAACACAATAATAAAAATAAGATGTGAATAATACACACACACACACACACACACACACACATATATATATATATATATATATATATATAAAGAGAAAATAAAATAAATAGATGTGATCATACGGAATGTTCTGATATGTTTTTCTTTTGATTTGACTTATTTTGTCTGTTTTTTCATCATTATTGTATTTATGCCAAATCATTCCCTTATAAGCATTTGAAATTATAAATTAAAATAATAAATTATAATGTTGCATTTATATAAATATTTTATTATATTGTAATATTATTCTAAATATAATACAGTTATAATATATATATATATATATATATATATATATATATATACATATATACATATATACATACATACATATATATATATATATATATATATATATATATATATATATATACACATATATACATACATACATACATACATATGTATATATATATATATATATATATATATATATATATATATATATATATATATATATATATATATTTATATATATATGTATGTATGTGTGTATATATATATATATATATATATAAAATCTATAATTATTTATAAATAGAATTAAACAAATATAACAGTTTTCTATATACATACATATATATATATATATATATATATATATATATAAAATCTATAACTATTTATAAATAGAATTAAACAAATATAAGAGTTTTCTGTCTTGTATGTTTTTTTTTTTTGTTTTTTTTGACTAAAGTACAATGTTGTATTGGTTGTTGTTGTTGTTTTGATTAGGGTTAGTTTCAGGCAAAATATTTTTTTTGACTGGTTAGTAGTGTGCCAAAACGTTACCATATAAACATGCTACATTTTATTTCATAAGATAGTTACGTTTGCAAATTATGAACAAGACCTTTTTGTAGATGCTTTGTGTCTTTTTGTGTCCGATTTGTATTTTATACGCAATTGTACATACTAACAAATATAATTGTGGCATCAATTTTCTAGCTATTGTACATTCTTTCTCTTTATTTTCTCTTTAGTATCGGACGGTATTTTGACTAGGGCTACTTTCAGACAAAATATCTTTTTGACTGGTTAGTAGTGTGCCAAAACGTTACTTTTAAACATGCTACATTATATTTCATAAGATAATTACGTTTGCAAATTATGAATAAGACATTTTTTTGTAGATGCCTTTTGTGTCCGCTCTGTATTTGTAGTCATACGCAATTATACTAGCATATAGTCATTTGCAAAACATACTAGCAAATATAATTGCGGCAACTGCATGTCTTTATGTGCTTTTCATGTCCAAACAAGATAACAGAGCCCATCTCATACGATATTCTTCTCAGGCTCTTAAATTTTAATGGCTTTGCGGTGTTTCGGTATTTAGTTCGTAGGCCGTGGCTGACGAGAAGAGGTGCGGTTCAAGTCGTTCAGTCCCAGTTAATTTTCCAGGTAAATGTTTTCAGGCAGTTGAAAGAAGGTAGTCAGTAATTTCATGCTTGTTAAATTGGGCGGAGGAGGATTTTTCGCTAATCACTTTTCTTGCACACTTATTTTTTCTACCCCATTGTGCCTCATGAGAACCTCGGAACCCTCAGAACGTCCTCGCTCGTTACCTCGGGGATGACTTCGGGGATGTCTAAATCTGGTTAGCACTTCCGAAAAAGGGGATGTCAGCATAGAAAAACATGTAAAAATGCCTTTTTTGTATGCATCATTGTGTAGAGCTCAGCGTAGATCAGTGCGCTGACCTTATAATCGAAGTTAGACGGTCAGAGAGGGCTGATATCACATTTCACCCCGGTGAATGGGCCCCTGTGATTGTGTTAGGGTGAGGGTGGCTGATCCGAGCTCTGGTCACGCACAGGGTCGCGCACACACTTTGACGCTCATTTGGACGCCATGGCTGGCTGAGCTTCCCGAGAGGAGGAAACAGACCAGGGTTCAGTGCACGCAATGAAAACAAAGAAAACTGCATTTTCATGTCAGGGAAAATCAGATCTTTGGCATAAAGACGGAATGACGGAATGTCGGTACCACAGATAGGGAGTGTTATTCTAGGTGGTGAATCTTGTTTTCATGACACGTTTCAACTTTAGCGCTACATGATAGTGTGTGAATTGATGCAAGAGGGCTGACGGAAACATTCAAATAGATTTACTAACTAGCTTTGAGGAAACTGTAGTTTTATTTTAAGGACAGTCGTGCATTATTTTCAGACGAGAAATATTTGTATGCAACAATGATAAAGTTAGCAAAACAATGTCTATTTGTACGATCGCAAAAGTTTGGACACACTTTACTGAATTGATGCTTCTCATGATCAAAGTATTTTGATAAAAAGGTATTTGAACATAATATTATATTTAAACATATAATAATAATAATAATAATAATAATTATTATTATTATTATTATTATTATTATACACAGCTTTGGAAACACTTGACTGAATCTATGTCTCTTATGATATTTAAAAGATTTTGGTTTAATGACTTGTTTAAATTCTTGAAATACGTTTTGTAGACAACATATAGAAATGCATAAATTAATAGTAATAATATTTTTTTACACACAGGTTTGAATAAACTTGACTGAATTTATGGTTCTCATGATCTTAAAAATTTTTTTTTCAAAAACTTTGAAATTATTATTTTTTATTTATTTATAAAATATTATTATTATTATTATTATTATTATTATTAGGATCATGTGAAGCATAAATTCAGTCAAGTGATTCCAAAGCTATGTGTAAAAAATATTATTATTATTATTATTATTATTATTATTATTATTATTATTAAGATCATGTGAAGCATAAATTCAGTCAAGTGTGTCCAAACCTGTGTGTAAAAAATAGTATTACTATTTATGCTTTAAATTAGGGCTGGGCGATATGGCCAAAATAATTATCATGGTAATTTTTTTCATATCAGTCGATATCGGTAATTATCACGATAAATGTCAAATCTTTATTTCTTTCAAGTTTAAAGCCAGAATTTTGCTCCAAAGTGAAAGCTGTAGAAACCAGACCATTAATTTTTCTTAAAAAATAAATATCTAACTAGAAAAATTAATTTCTTAGATTCTTCATGTTCTAATGAGTGATATTGTTTCAAGTCAAGAAACAGGTTTGAGTTGCCTGATAGAATTAATAATAATAATATCACTTTTTTGTCTCTTAGAAATTCACATTTGATAGCAGCTTGAGTTAGGATGCAGAGGTAAATTTTTGTTCATTTTTAAAATCCGTAACATATGTAAAAATTGTGGCATGGTTAAATTTATTCTGACCAAGTGTTTTTTTTTTTTTTTTTTTTTTTTAATTAAGCATTGGTCTCCCATAGTCGCATACATTTAAATCATGATAAACACAGTTCAAACCACACATATAACACCTCAATACCATGGTAAAAATATAACTATATGGTTTTCAGGTAGCCTATTTGTATGAAAAAACTGTAGTCTAAAAACATTCAGTATAAATGCACACATGCTATAGCTTAATCACAAATACATGCACTATAAATATATACCATTACTCCTGTAATAAAATTCAATGTGAATATCCCACATTTCTGCCACAATACCATGGTGCAGTGAGTGTTACTGCAGTAAATCCATGGTAAATGATGGCGATGTGTAGATTGAAAAGCTTTCTGACTGTCTCGTTGCACACAGTGTTTCTCCTGTGTGGCTTTAAACTAGTTTAAATCACAGAGACATTTGTGTTGCTCACTGAATGCAAGCGCGTCACAGCGCTGTTTTTTTATTTTTATTTTTTTTCGTTTTTTCGCTTGACCGTCTCATCAGTGAGTAAACACATCTGCTCTAGGGAGCTTGTGCCGCGCAGCAGTTTGAACTTTGATCAGAGCGGATAAATGGTCCGTGTGGCGCGATTCAAATGAGTCACGCCGTTTCGTTCTGCTTTTGGCGCATAAATATTATATCGAACATTTATCAAACTCTTCATATCGTTTTATCGAGGAAAATTATATCGCGATAATTATCGTTATCGAATTATCGCCCAGCGCTACTTTAAACGATCTTAATAATAATGCTAATAATAATATGATTTTTTTTTTTTTTAATGGACACTACATCATTTTTATACTTAGATTTGTGTTATTTCATAGTTAAAGAGTTTTAAAGACTTGAAGACTATTAAAATAGTAAAATAGTAATCAAGTTGGTGTGCCCAAATTTTTGACTGGTTAGATTATGTTAGTATCACTTAAAAAGGTTCACTCTTTCAGAACAGACTTGTTATTCAACATAAATAATGTTTTATTAAGTGCTAACTGCTTGTCTCCTATCATGTTTTCTTTACTCTTCCCCCTCAGATCTGGTGTCTGGGTAATGAAAGCCGATACCACATTAACCGCACGGTGGATGGATCCACACACTCGGTTCTGATTCCCGGCCTGGTCGCAGGGGTCACATACAGGGTGGAGGTGGCAGCCAGCACAGGGGCCGGTCCTGGGGTCAAAAGCGAGGCTACATCCTTCCAGCTGGGTGAGTCGGACCGGGATGTTACTCTGGTTAACTGAGACGCTCAACTCTGCCGGACAGCTGTTATTCAATACCAGCAGCTAAAGAAGAGCACAATATGAATGGCTGATTCATCTGATAACGGGTTACAGAAACACAACAAACACTCTGATAGCAGCTACCGGCCCGTTTTAACACCCGGCTGTGTTATTATGGCTGGAAAGGTTTGTGATAATGTCCATTATTTCAGGCCTGCTCTTTAAAAAAACGAACCGTTTATGCTTGTGAATGGCACGGTTGTAACTTGCCTTGTGGTTAGCCATCAGAAGGTATGTAATTTACAAAAACAGCCTTATCAGATTCCTTATTCTCATCCGAGAATAAAGGAGACGTCAAGTAAAGTGCAGTTTACTTTAGTGCTGGAAAGCTTTTAATTGCTTTAAGTTTATTTCTCCATTAACTTACCAGCTTTAACTTGTTCAGCCTCAAGACATCGGTGGCAGCGGTTAAACTGCACTGAATGGAAGTGATTGTGACGCAGCCTGGTGTTGTGCCAATGGATACAGGTGGATAATAGGCCATCCGGTTATGCAAATCTGTTTTTAATAAGATGCCAATCACTGCTGTCAGAAACTAGTTTATAGTCAGTTATTTGACAGAAAGAGATTAAATGGTCTTTAGAAACCCGGTTGGATGCACAAAGAGAGACTCATACAGTATAGTACACTAAGAAAAATAGTTGATCAACATTTGGACTTGATATAAAGCAACTGTTGTTTTAGTGTTAGACCAAGCTGATTTTTAATAGTAAGCAGTATATTGTGCATGTAAACGCACACTATGTTGGTCCACGTGACTGTTATGATGAAGGGTTTTTGTATTTGTTACTTAAAAAGTAAATAGAAAACTAATGTGCACTATTTGAAAAGTAACTTGGGTATTATAGGGTAAATTCAGAATTTAGTAACTTGTCATTATTTCCAGTACAAAAATCTAATTTTGTAGCATATTACTTCTGCAAGTCAAGGTTTTTATTTTTTTTATTTATTTATTTTTTTTAGAAATAAATACTTTTATTCAGCAAAGACACAAATTGATCAGAAGTAACAGTACAGATGCTTACATTATAAATATATCACAGTTTCCACAAAAATATTAAACAGCACAACTGTTTTCAACATTGATTTAAAAATCGTAAGCAGCAAACCAGCATATTAGAATAATTTATGAAGGATCATGTGACACTGAAGACTGGAGTAATGATACTGAAAATTCAGCTTTGCATCACAGGAATATATTAAATGCTGTTATTCTAAATTGTAAAAATATTTCACAATATAACTGTTTTTACTGTATTTTTGATCAAACAAACAAAGGCTCAGTGAAAATAAGAGACTTTGTTTAAAAACGACCCCAAACTTTTGAACAGTAGTATATATATAGTTATTTATTTTTATGTTGTTTGCAAGCTTTTGAGAAGCATTGAATTGTATTCTGGGTAATACTCTACTTGTCTCCCATTGAAACATGTTTGGTAGTAGCGGTTTGAACTGTAACCTCACACAGAAGAGAGCAGCAGTGGGTTTGTGCAGTGTGGGATGAATGCACTCCGCTCCTCTTGAACGCAGTGACTGATCTGCTTCCATTCCCCTGCTGAGTGTGCTTCTGTGGCCTTACACTGCCGCCGGAAGCAGAGGACGCAGGTCTCAAAAGCATTTGTCACACCGTAGGCTTTCTTGCATCTCCGCATCCTACGCACCTGTCCTGCCCTGGCCTCTCAGCGGAGTCTCAGTCACAACCAAACAACAAACAAAACCTCTGAGACAGGAAGTACAGAGGACAGACTCACAAAGACAGAGCAGGGAGTGCAGCGCAGAGAGAGAGAGAGAGAGAGAGAGAGAGAGATGCTCAGGTTTTGGGAGAACCTGTTTGCTCCCAGCTAAAAAAAAAAAAAAACCAAGACAAAAACTGAACATAGTCAAAAAGATGAAAGTGACGCCCACATGAAACGCAGGGAGGAAGGGGAAAAGATGGAAAAAAGAAAGGAAGTCAACGGAATGAGATTTCTTTTGGGTCGACAGCGCTAGTTTCTCTTTAATGTAGAAATAAGAGAGGCCAACCGAGAGCGACAGCACAGAAGGGAAGTTGCTTTGTTGGTTGCAGTTCTTCCAGACAGCGGCTTGTCATTCATAATTCATCTTTTACATAATATATAAAAGCACTCACTTTTTACTTTCTATTCTAACTTATTATTCCAGTTTCAAGTGAGTATTTAGCAAAATTCACATTATTGATCATAAGGAAAATGAACAGCTCTGAATAAAACTGAATAGTGATTTTATTAATATTCTTTTCTGTTGGTGTTTTATGTTTGAAGTAGAATTATAGTTTATTTTTTAATAATATCAAGTGGTATTTTTGACAAATAATTATTATTGCTGTTGTTACTACTACTACTACTATTATTAACAATACTTATTTTCTGTATAAGGTTTTACAAATTTAAAGGAATGTTTTGCATTAAACAAGTTCTGTGACATGCAAAAAAAAAATAGTTATATAATATATTTATTTATTATTTTTATTTATACATTTATTAATTGGCTTGAATATTATATTTATTGATTTTCAATTGTCAATTAATTTTTTTTTTTTTTTTTTTACCCAATTGACAGCATTCCGCGGGTTTATTTTACCTAAAATATCTCTCTAATTATTACATCAGTGTTATGGTTTATATCAAATATTTTTTTCCTCTTTTCTCATGGTCTTTATCTCAGACTCATCAGGCCGTGTTCTTCCGCCGCCTCTGGACGATGACAATACGATTTCCCAGCAGATCTCAGACGTGGTGCGTCAGCCGGCCTTCATCGCGGGCATCGGCGCGGCCTGCTGGATCATCCTCATGGTCTTCAGCATCTGGCTGTACCGCCACCGTAAGAAGAGGAACGGCCTCAGCAGCAGCTACGCCGGCATCCGCAAAGGTCAGCCCAGCCAGCTTAAACTTGATTTCTCTTCTAGCGCTGGTGTTACACGACTGTGTATTCGCATATAATGATTTAAAAACACATAAAATGTAACATCAGTAGGAGGTTAGTCACTCCAACCTAATAATTATGAATCCCTGAGCTTTCATTAAGGAGGCGTGGCCTGCGTCTCATCTAAAATTCCAGCTGATCTTTTAATACTGAGTTTGTGCGTTAGTCAGAGGCAGATGTTTAATTGTTTTGTTATCAACTATTCTTTCTTTCTTTCGCTGGTAGTGTCTCTGGTTTAGTGTTTGGCCTCGAGCTCTGCAGCTGCTTGTGTTTTGCGTTATAATCTCAGGTTTAATCCCAAACATCAGCCTCTTTTATTAAAGCTGGTATGAGAATACTTTTCCTAAATTAGATAAGCCTGATCCACAGCTACAGAATTAATATTTTTCTCCTGTGCTTCCGTGTTTTAAAAAGCCGTTTCCTCTCTTGACCCTGATGAATCGTGGCAGATCCTTTACAGTCTGAATTCAGAGCAGCTTTTGCTTTCTTTCCGTTTTCTCTTTCATTGAAGAGATGACTGAGATGGCGTTTTTTCCAATGTGTGTCTCAAGGACATGAAGCTAATGGAATGTTTATTGGCAGGAATCTAAAGGAAAAGATCCAAGCCATTCATTAGCGTTCGCATTCATAGACTCCCAAGGCTGGGCTGCATTCAAGTTAATTGAACGTGTCGACCACAAGAGCACAAAAAAGCCAAAATGAATATGTCCATTTTTCAAGGTTGAGAGCACCTGAATTCATTTACCAGGATGACTCGACAACATCTTGTTTCAACAACTGCACAAGACTGACAGGCAGCTTTTTAAGAGACATTCTTCCTAAATGTTAGTGGAATTATATATATTAAAAAAACACAACAAAAACGGTTTGCATGGCTCAACATTAAGCTATGATATGTGATTTTATGGCTTGCAAACCTAAACATTATCTAGTCTAGTTGTCTCCAAGTCTAGTTACAACCAAGTGATCTTGTCTTGGAGGCTTCAGTTATAAAAGTTGACAATTACAAACAAATTACTGTATGCCATCGTTTTCCATCAGAAATGCGTTCATGAATTTATTATTGCAAATTAAAAACCTACTAAATTATGTGTTGTAAATTAAAGGTATTTGAAAGTTTTAAAGTTAGTGTAAACTAAATAAAATATAAAATATTTTAGAATATATATATATATATATATATATATATATATATATATATATATATATAATGTATATATTCTAAAATATTTTATATTTTATTTATTTTACACTAACTTTAAAACTTAATGTATATATATGTGTATATGTATATATGTGTGTATATGTGTATATATGTGTATATGTGTATATATATGTATATATGTGTATATATGTATATGCATATATATATGTATATGTGTGTATATATATATATATATATATATATATATATATATATATATATATATATATATATATATATATATATGCAAAATTGATATTTTAGATTTTATTTATTTTATACTAACTTTAAAACTTTAAGTTAACTTAGTAAACTATATCTAAAATATATACTACATATAATATAACTATATAAACTATATGTTGCACTTTAAAGAATGCAAATTTTACTAAAAAAAACATATACATACATATATATATATATATATATATATATATATATATATATATATATATATATATATATATTATTATTATTTTATTTTTTTTTTTTTTCAGTACACATCAAGCAGGAAAAAATCTTTACTTTATTGAGCCCTAATTTGTACATGATGGTAAAATGTTATAGCCCAGAAGGTACATTGAAAAGTAGTGCCTTTTTGTGTCCGCAAGCAAGTGAGACTGCAAAAAGGATCTTTGGCATCATGAAGCACCAATTTTCTTTGGTTTTAGCATCTGTTGAGCTACTAAAGACATTCCCGCTTCCCGCATTACTCTGAAAGCCACGAGAAAGCACAGGTTGCCATGTTTGAACCGGTAGCTGCGAGTCTCTTGAGCGTGAACGTGTTTGAGCAGAGGTGGATAATAGTAAACACATGAAGTGGTAATCTGTTCTCCGGGTGGAACGGGGTGATGGGGAGAGATGGATAGTCGTGCAGTGTGTGTGTGTGTGATGTACATGTGCGTTTAGCTGTGATGTGTGTTAAATTGTTTAAAAACACTGATCATCCCCAGACTCCTGAGATTTGATTTATTTATCGTCCATCAAATGATCTTTTTCCCATGCTGCATTTGGCCTGCCAAGCATCAATCTACTTCTGCTTCAAAACCTTCATGCATACAGGATAAAATCATCAAAAAACGGCCCAATCTATTAGACTCATCTTTTCTCAAAGCACTGCCAAGAAGCAGACGAGCGCAGACGATAAACGTGACATTTGAAAAGGACGGCAGCGGCTGACAATTTTAAAGGTTGTTTTCCCGTAAATACGTGAAGATGAGAAGGTGAAGACAGCAGGTGTTGAATTCTGATGTATCGGTGTAACGCTGCCAAAAAACAATCCTGACGGCATCACGCGCAACAGCTTCCTGCACAGATACTTTGATGTTTCTGATGGGCTGTTTATTATGAATTCTGACCCCATATTGCTCAGATTGATTCAGCCGTGTTCATCTGCTTATTGGAGCCTTTGATCAACATGAAAGAAACTAGATTTCACATCAGACTGAGGGCATATGTTATAATAGATTTAAGTCAAAGTTAATAAAGTACACCGTTAGACTGCAGCCTGGCACGAATTCTTGCAATTCACGTCACATGTTTGGGTATATTATTATTATTATTATTGTATTTGATTGTTAATGTAAATATGTTTATTTTAATTATACTAATTTCAAATACATTTATTTTTATTATTATTATTATTATTATTATTATTATTATTATTATTATTATTATTATTATTTGTATTTATTCAATTATATTAATATACATTTATTATAAAAAATATATATTATGTATAATAATACAATATAATATTAAATATTATGATTTATTATAATAGATTTAAGTTAAAATTAATAAAATACACCGTTAGTGTGCAGCCGAATTCTTGCAATTCACATGTCAAATGTTTGGGTATATAATAATAATAATAATAATAATAATAATAATTATTATTATTATTATTATTATTATTATTATTATTATTATTATTATTATTATTATTTTCATTATATTAATGTTTATTTTTAATTATATTAATTAAAAAAAACATTATTATTTGTTTGTTTTATATTTGATTACATTAATATACATTTATTATTACTAAAATTATATTATTTTATGTATAATAAGATACAATATTAAATATTATGATTGATTATAATGTTTAAATATGTAAATTACTAATTTACTGGAGATTTTGTGGCAAGTATCAGTAGATCGTTTATTTAGTGTATGATAAAAATAGATCAAATAGAGGAAAAGTTATTTCAATTTATAATTAAGCCACATATAGGGACCAGAATATAGTAAAGTGAGCTCTTTTTAATTTGTGCCAGTAAACAACCTCCCAGAACACCCTAGCAACTGCATATCAACATGCTAAAATAGCAACCATCTACAAAATCCTAGCATTGCGGTGCCATTTTCTTCAGAAACTTTAGATATCAATATTTTCCTCGTCTCTGATATATATACACAATTAATCAGACACACAAACCCACAACTGTAAAACCACAGAGTTCAGATGACAAGGAGAATGAAATGAACTGTGTATTTATGATGAGGTTTCAGTGTTCTGAGTAACTGGTAACAGACTCGTTATATCAGAGACTGTAAAATATAATCGCAAGTGCCTTTTTGAAAACTTTTTCCAATAACTGCATAAATATTTAAGTTTAATGCACAGCACTGCTCTGATGAATAATAAATTTTTGAATAATAATTACGAATCTGATGAATAATTAATGTGCTCTTTTTCTTTCTCTTTGTTCTGTGTCTGCAGTGCCCTCCTTCACCTTCACCCCCACAGGTAATCACACCTTCCTCACAGCACATATGCCCAGAATTCCCACAATCCCTAGAGTGTGTCGACTTCCTGCCCGCTGGAGTTGAAAAGCGCACGGCAGTATAATGTTTCTCAGCCGTTGTAATGAAGTGTCCCTCAACACTCCCTTCAGTCACGTTCGTTCTGCACAGCAGAACTCCAAACAAATCTGACACAGGCGAAGTGTGGGAGGCACGGCCTCTCTTTAAAAATACATCTCCCCACAAGAAAGGAACCCCAGTCTGAGTTTACATGGATAATCAAAGAGAACTTCAGTCGCATGGACTTGTCAGCATGAAAAGAAGTCAAAAATAAAAGAGAGAGGGAGGAAATGCTTAAAGAGAAGAGTGCTTGACTAAAGAGGGCTGTTAGAACCGGCAGAGCGGCTGATCAAAGCGCCGGCGCCCACCCTAACGCTTCGGACGGGATGGGAAGCTGTGACATCACAAGTCTCGTGGCCAATTAGACGAAGAGAGGAGCCGGCTAGCGTGAGGACTGAACTCGGATGACTTTTACATACCAGAGAAAGACTCTTAGACCCTTTCATTATTTCTCATCTTGTGCAATCTTTCTGTAACCGCTGTTGACTCACCTGGTTTTGGGAGGTTTTTATCAAAGAGATGAGAGGGGCGGGAAGATTGAGAAAGAGAAGCAAACCAAACAAGCTTTATTTCCACACGCTCACTGGTTTTAAGCGAAATGCAGGAGCTTGTAAGATATGAATGAAAATACAAGGCCAACAAAATATGCTTAGATGAGCCTGTTAAAGAGATAGCTCACCCAGAAATCAAAAATCTGCCATCATTTATTCACCCACGCTTTTGGAAACTATATGACTATCTTTTGTGGAGTACAAAAGGAAAATTTGAAAGAGCAGCTAGATATTTGTTTCATTACACATTTTCCATGGGATTTTTCTTCATTAATGTAATTTCTTTTATCTACAGTGGCCTATCAGAGAGGAGGAGAGGCTGTCAGCAGTGCTGGAAGGTGAGATGTTTAAAAAAAAAAAAGACATTTTGTGAAGTTAATATTTATCACAAGCCAACAATGTCCGTGTGAAGGGTGTGTACCTTAGTGTAATTGCATTTTATTGACACTAGGGGGCATTTTTGGCTTTGCAAAGACATTTTTGGAGGTTGTGCAGTGAGACGAAGCCCTGCAGAACCCAGATGAGACAAAAGCCCTCCGTTTCTACCCTGCTAATGCAATCATTTCCAACCAATTCATTTAACCATTTACACTGGATCATGTGTGCATTTGTGCACCTCATTCAAATAGTTACAGACGATGCTTAGTGTGTCTTTCCCTTGAGTCGTTTTTTTGGAGTCCAGCTTTTAATCAAGCAGGTCTTTGCCCTTGCCTAAAGGAAAGGTTTAAGCCTTTTGAAGCTAAAGAGTCTGTTAGAAAATTAAAAGAAAGAGACATACCATGCTGCAGGGACACGGCACGAACTAAGAGAAGAGGAAGCCACGTTTACTTTGAAGCATCACGTTGAAGATTCATTGCACAAAACTCTTTCTTTGATGTTCTTTTTGTGTCTTTGATAAGCGTCCCTGAAATTTTTTTTCCCTCATCTCCTTTATTTCCTCAGAAGCATTTTAATGTGACCTTGTTTTATCATGAAAGCTAACTATCAAACATAAATCAGTGTTTGAAATAAAAAAGACTTTAACTGCAAGATTTGATAGAAAAGGTTACTATGGGCACTGGATGAATTCATATATGCGTTTATCCAGAGCTTCTCCAGCTCTTGAGATCACGTTGATTGACTGTGACACCCTGGCATGCACTGGGAGCTCCAAGCTCTTCCTTTAGCGATGGCTGGGTTCATTTGTGTTTTTCTTTCCCAGGCTGGAGCAGCAATGTTCTCCAGCACTTGGGTAATCCACACGGAGATCTGACGGTCACGAGGCCTCAGGGAAACGGTGTCATCAGCCATGAGCAAGTCAAGCAAACGCAATCCATTTAGCACAGATACAGCCTAATGCACTGAGATGTGCACTGGGATAGAAGGAGATGGGATGGGCTTCCTGTTTAAAGCTGAAGAGTGTCATTTCTGTGCCACCAAATGGAATAGTCTTCCCTCTGCCTGCCATTGGTCAGACAAACTGTTAACCCTGCCCCAAAACTCACACCAATGGTTGTTCCGATGTTGCTGTGTCAGGCTCACGGATTGCTGATTGATTGATTTGTGGAAATAACAGTTCAAAAATGAAATAGAAACAGCATTTAACACTACTGATCATGATCATACAATGTGCATGTACCACTTCCAATTTAACATTAGTAATAAATCACCATGTGTCTGTGTTTTCCAGGCCAGGTTTGTTGAATATAGGTGAACCAGCTACCCAGCCCTGGCTTGCAGACACATGGCCGAACAGCTGCTCCAATCACAATGACTGCACCATCAACTGCTGCACCGGCAGCAACGGAAACAGTGACAGCAACCTGGCCACCTACAGCCGCCCAGGTGAGTGTGTGAGCGAGTGTGTGTAGGAGTCTAGCTGTCATAGTAGTGTACAAAGGCATAATGCTATGCTCTATTCAAAGTGGGAAAATTACAATTATAACTAGAGATTTTTTGCATTTATTCATTTAGCAAGCTTTTTTATCCAAAGCGACAAATGAGGAAATACTTCTTCTGGAAGAGTTTGTTTCTTAAATGAAGAAAAGACTTGTTAACGACTGGAAAAACAGGTTTTTATTATGGTAACTGTGACTCAAGGACTTGTTTAAATTGATTTAAAGCAATCATTTACCATTAACGGTGCAGATTTCCCCCTTATACCACATTGCTTGTGCAACGACATTTTCGTAAATCTCGTTGAAGTTTGGGCTTGTTCATTTCCACTGAAGTTTCCAACTTGGAAGCAGTATGTTCTAGTACACCTATCCAAGTTGGAAATTCCAACTTTCCAAGTTGAATGGAATGCAGCGCAAGTATCGTGTCCTTCCTTTGACACACAACTGTGTGTGTGATTTGTTGGAACGTGGACATTTTAGGGAAAATAAAAGCGGCCGATATTGAAAAGGCCCCGCAGGCTGTAGTCCAGCTAATCCAATCAGCCGTCTGATTTCCATACCACCGTTAGAACCTTTTAATGCAGTTTCTCTAAGTGCTCGCTTATTCAGAAAACCAGGAGCCGTTACAGAGGTCAAAATAGACCTGAGAGGGAGAAAAAGAGCGGGCGAGGAAAGAGAAGGAGTGATGGAGCACCTCCAGGTGGCTTTATTTCAGGAGTCAGCAAGTTACTTTACAAACAAAAGAACGCCAGGTTGACTCGCAAGTCCAAAGAGACACACACTGAAAGTGACAAAGCGGCGTTAATATACACAGTCACCCAGTTTTCACAAAGCAACTCTTAGTTTGGACAGCGGTGTCACTGTTGGTTCATTTAATGATATTTAAATGTCACTACAAGAGCTTTTTCAGTTTTTTTTTTTTTTTTTCTGTTCTCAGCTATCAGCTGGTGCGACTAAGCCGTTGGCTAAGAGTATCTCATTCATAACAGAACCCTTAAATGCATCCAATCCTTGTAGAAAATGTCTTTCTATTGAATTTAAGAAATTAGCTACCATATTCATGGATAGACTTGCGGATTAGGCTTTGTGTTTGTTCAGACCATCCACAGAAACCGTAGATGGGGCTTTTTAACCCAAAAAGCTTGGCTTTGCCTTTGACATCCATTTATTGGGAGTGTGTTTTCACTAACACTAGGTTTTATCCCTGTCGCCTTCATCAAAGCAGGAATGAAGGATAAATGTTGAGTGATTCTCACAGCATGACGTTTTAAAAGCTTGACACCCGCTTGCCTGGTGTGCCAAATACTAAAAAATCTCCAGGATATTAACCGGATCAGTACCCACAGGGCTTCTCTGGAAAGACGACTTAGTTTGTCTCATTCCATGGGATCTTTTATCATTGATACGTCAACCTTTGAAGTGCAGAGCCGTTTCTTCTTATGGAAACACGAGCCACACTCGAAATCCGTCCAATGGCAGGCCGCGGTATTTACGCGCCAAGCTTCTCACTCAGATCCCGGGGAGGATTTGAATATTTTATGAGCCGGGGAAAATTGGATCTGTCAGAGGATGGTCTTTTACAGCGTTCCTCGTTTCGGAGGCTTTTGATTCGGACGTGTTGGAACATCCTGCTTGATAAGCTGGGATGCCTTTCTCGTGGCTGCTCGGGAAACTCAAAGTGACACGCTTGGCTTGTGTCGTAGACGAGGGAGGAGGAGGAGGATTGTAGTACAGTGTCAGGGATTCTGATGAAAAGTGTTATCTTGGTATGTGAATTTCGAGTATTCGACATTATCGTCGAAATTTCTGGTTTCAAGTGTCCTTTTTCATTCTCGTTGGTATAAAGCTAATTTGCAAATATTAAAACCAACCTAGTGTCTTCACTCCACGAGTTTCTGTAAATGTCCCCTTATTTTAAAAGCACTTCAGTCTGATCAGTACATCATTACCTACAACATATCAGAATCCAGGTTTATCCTTAGATCCTAAACAGTCCTTTGGCTATCAAAATGTCTTACGCCTCTTCTATCATGCAGCCGACTGCATCGCCAACTACAGCAACCAGATGGACAACAAGGCCAGCAACCTTCTGGCTCCTGACACGGGCCTTTATAGTGACGTGGACCTCTCCAACAAGATCAACGAGATGAAGACCTTCAACAGCCCCAACCTGAAGGATGGCCGTTTTGTGGGTCCTGGCGGTCAACCTACACCCTACGCCACCACCCAGCTCATCCAGTCCAGCCTGGCCAACAACAACGTGAACAGCAGCAGCGGCGGAAGTGGAGGAGGAAGTGCTGACCTTAACGAGAAGCAGAGCTGGAAGAGCAGCCAGGGAACGCCTCAAAAACAGGCCGACATCAACATGCCACTGCAGTATAACGTCATGGAGCAAAACAAACTAAACAAGGGTGAGTTTTGTGGATTTCCTCGCGGTCCCCGAAAATATAAGGCAGATTTATTTGAATTTGATTTTAAACACTAGTTCAAGCTCTTCAAAGAAAGCCATGCCATGTTTTTCTCGGTTTACCACAAAGGTGCGTCATCAAATTGCTGCTCTTCTTGTCTTGTTGTTCTATTGTCTCCTCATATTCAGACCACAATAAAACAGTTATACGATTTTGATTCCTAATAGCCTCCCTGGCACCTTTACCTGTGGCTTTTTTTTTTTTACTTTCTAACCCCTTTTTTTAAATCCGTCACCGTTGCTCATATTGCGTATATGTGTAATTCAACTCTGTACTCTGCTAGTAAACTTAATCCATATTTATAGCTGTTGTTTTACTGTTTGGATGGGGATGAAGGTAAAGAGAAGACTCTAAAGTGTCAGATGTCTCAGAACAGTGTGAAGCCAGAGATCTTAGATTACTGTACAAATAAGGGGGAATGTAACTCAAGCTCAAAGCTATCCATTATCTGTTGCTTCATATTGTGCCACTAAAAAGGTCATTGTGTTTGCTTTTTGATTCAACTTGCATGAATCTAACTGCGTGTGGGTGTGATATTTCACACTTGGTAGACAATTGAAACCAGTCACCGACAAGTCATAACAGCTTATGACTGAAACCCTTTTGTAACCTTTTACCACTCGACTGTCTGATGTTCCACTCTGAAGTGTTCTGCATTGAAGTGTCTATGTTTTATAAGAGCTTTTATTTGTCTGGTTCACAAAATAATTTTTTTCATTTACTCTGGTATGTAAAGGACTGGCTCATAATGCCTCACCTGTATGTATAATAAAAACTAAAACTCAAAATCTCTTGACTGCAATCTCTTAGACCACTATCGAGGTGAGGGGCCCATCTTAGGCACCATCCCCTATAACCAGGCCCAAGACGTCCTCACAGGAGGAACCTACAGCAGCTCTGACAGGGGGAGCAGCACTTCTGGTAAGACATCCATCCATCCATCCATCCATCTATCTATCTATTAGGGGTGTAACGGTACACAAACAATGGTTTGGTATGTACCTCGGTTTTGACGTCACAGTTCGGTATGGTTTCGGTAACCTAATAACCCTAACCCTAACAGGAGGAAAAAATACTAAATTAATTTGTTTTTTTAATAAACAATATTTTACTGAACAAATTGCTCTTTCTTTAAATACATTTTAATTATAATTGAATTTTCTTTAAATCTACCTCATAATAATAAAAAAAAAAAATTATATATATATATAGGCCTAAAAATCTACCTCAGCTTCTGCTCTAAACTATAGGGAGCCCTTTTACATTACTATAAGGTTACAAAAGCAGCTTTACAGAAAATTTTAAGTTTCTACATTATATTTAGGAGTAAGTTGTTAGTGGTGACTATGGCAGAAATGTACAGTAAGAATCATGCAGTTAGTTACAAATTACACGTAATCAAACAGACGGTGAACACTATTAACTACAATGATTATATGTTGCGATTAAACTTTGCAATTGCGATTAAACGTTGCGATTAAGCAAAATTTGGTATTTTTTTATGTTGTTCCAGGGTTAGCATTTAATTACTATTTATTTTTAACTATATTAATCAACACTCAAAAATAAATAAATAAATAAACTGTATGCAAACATGTAAATTGTTCGCTCAATGCAGTTTTTAAATTAACTTCTAAATTATAGGCTACAATTTCTATTTGTTGTTGAAATATAATCATTTACATGGTGGTTGTCATAGCTTGTTTCATAAAAGATTTATTTAAATATACATTAAAAGATTAAGATATCACTAAAAGGTAAAGTAAAATATAATTAGTATATAGCCTAGTCTAATATTTCGTGAAATACTCTAGACTTCATTTCTCTGGTGAACCGACGAGCTGTGAACACTGATGACTTGCCTGAGGTAAATGAAATGCTACGTTTTAATCGCATGTTTCCGCGATTGAAACATTGATTGTGCGATTACATGAGGCATGAGATGTTAGTTCATGTTTATTTCGCGTTAAAACTAGAAGAGGAAGGAATGATCGCACTCGCTCGCACTCCGCGCTGCCATTAGAACTGAAGCTTCTGTTCAGTGATCTGTCACTGAATACGTGTACCGTTACACCCTTCTATCTATCCATCCATCCATCCATCTATCCAGCCATCCATCCAACCAACCAACCAACCAAGTTGTCATAAAAATCTGCAGACATAACCTCCTAAATGGTTAGCCTCCAATTTATTGCATTATTCTGTTTTCCCCTGTCATTTCCATTGTTTCAGAGCGTTTTCATCACTTTAAGAGGCAGTAAATCATATGCAAAACAGGACATTTACAAATCGCTCATTCATTGTTGAGAAACTCCAGGGAACAAAGAGAAACATTTGTGTCCGAACAAAAGGAGGCGATTCTTCCTCACGATTTCTGAGGTGCACGAGCGCATATCTTAAAACGGCAGCAACAATCTCTCTCTCAGTCCTAATTCCTTTAGTTAAAACCATGTTCCCTGCAGATTTCTAAGGTCTGCCGCATTTTCCTGGGATGTTTCTGATTTGGAGGATATCCCCCCTCCCTTTTTGCCATTCGCCACACCGTCATTAATTACGCCGGCTTTCGTCCATCCGACTCAAAGAAAGGGGGGATAATGTTGTCAGAAAGCCGGTGTTTGTTGCGGGACAAAGATAAATGAGGCCCATTCTGCGGCGTATGCAAGGCTGCCGGCGTAATGCATCGTATCTATTTTTATATTGTATTTGAAGTTCAGGTAATTAAAGAGAGGGTCTGGGTGCGTGGAGGTCCTCACAGCTCATTGGCTCTGAATTTTAATTCCTTTCTGTTAATTGGCCTCCAATGTTTCTCTTTTTAATGCGCTCTCTCTCTATCTCTCTCTCTCTCTCTCTCTCTCTATCTCTCTCTCTATCTCTCCACTGGGCAATGGAGAGTGTTAGTTTTGAAAAATTACTAATTTTTTGATGGAGAGCGCAACGTTAATTACAAATAGAGAGATAATGCGCATAAGCGTTTTACACCGCATAAATTATGGTGTGGGTGTCATTAATGTTGCTTCTCCTGAGTGTAAAAGTGCCATTTGTTTCACGCATGCATCAAGCTCGCAAACAAACTAACAGAAAAAGAAATGAACCAGAACTTAAAGCATTTTAGTTTGCAATCAAATTAATTTATAAGTTCAGATGGCATTATGGGCTGGGAGTTGATATAGCTGTTTGTATCACACTGAATGTGTATTTATATATTTATTTGCTTTACAGGAAGTCAAGGACAGAAAAAAGGTGGGCGATCAACTAAACAGATCAAACAGAACCCAATGAATTGGACCGAACTGTTGCCACCTCCTCCAGTTAATCCACCACCATGTCGGGAATATACCCTCGCGATGGACGACAGGTGAGATCAACACACACAGGTTTTCACTTATGGTGTGTATGCTTATTATTAGTGCTGTCAAACAATCCAAATTAAAAGTTTTTGTTTACATTATATGTGTAATGTGTATATTTATTATGTATATATAAATACACACACATACGGTATATATTTTTTAAATATTTAAATGTTTATACATTTATATATTCATATTCTTATATTTTATATTATATATAAATATATTTAATATATAAACATATTTTTTCTTAAATATATACATGCATGTGTTTGTATTTATATAAACATAATAAATATACACAGTATACACACATATATTATGTAAACAAAAACTTTTATTTTGGATGCGATTAATCGCGAATAATAGTTTGACAGCACTACTTATTATGCACATCTATTAGGAATAACATTCATAGTTTATGTATTTTCATATTTTTTAAACATTCTAATGATATTTACATACAGCATTTTAATTGTATATATATATATATATAATAAAACATTAATTTAAAAATAAATTAATAGTATTAAATTGATTTATAAATCAACAAAATATTAGTATAATATAAATCATAATAAGAATAATTATATTATTTTAAAATAACATAATTAACTTAATATTAATATTCCTTATATGTATATACATAACTTTAATACAATAAATTAACAAAATATTAATATAATACAAAATCAAAACAATAAAAATTAATAAAACAATATTTTTAAATAACATGAATATATAAATTTATAATAAAGACATTTATCAGACATTTTGTACAGCAACTTACAGAAACATTAAATACATGATTATACAACATATGCAAATGAGAAACTCAAGATTGCAAGATGTTTCCAAAAATTTCTGTGATTTAAGTTTTTCAAAGTGATCATGTTTTTTGGTTTTCTCTTCAGTTATGACACAAACCTACAGTGCCCTTTGCCGCCGTCTCGTATGTATCTGCAACCTGACGAGCTAGAAGAGGAGGAGGAAGAGGTGGAGGTAGAGCGCGGACCTACGCCGCCCGTACGGGGAGCGGCTTCCTCACCTGCCGCCGTGTCCTACAGTCACCAGTCCACCGCGACCCTCACCCCGTCCCCTCAGGAGGAGATGCAGCCCATGCTGCAGGATAACCCTGACCTCCACGAGCGCAGGTACGCTAGCTGCAACACCTTGACAATGCTTTCTTTTTAAACCATTTACAGTTTGATACAGTTGGCATCTGTCATCCTCCATTAGGCGACTCTTGGTGAGCCCACCCCCTCCACCACGCCCCCTCTCCCCTCCGCACACGTACGGCTACATATCCAGCCCCCTGGGTCTGGATACGGACGGGCTGGAGGAAGAAGAGGACGAGGAAGAGGGTGACGAGACGGATGCAGAGGTCGCTCGAGTCCACCAGCTCCACACCCACCCTCACCAGCAGCACTTGCCCCAGCAGAGGGCTCTCCTGCGGGGCCTGGAACAAACCCCGGCCTCCAGCACCTGCGACCTGGAGAGCTCCGTCACCGGGTCTATGATCAACGGCTGGGGCTCGGCTTCAGAGGAGGACAACGCCTCGTCGGGTCGCTCCAGCGCCGTCAGCTCATCGGACGGATCTTTCTTTACCGATGCTGATTTCGCCCAGGCAGTGGCAGCTGCGGCCGAATATGCTGGTTTACGAGTGGCAAAGCATCCTGGGAAAGGCCACCATCAGCTTCCAGTCTCTGGAGGTACTGTACCGTGTATATGCTTTCTTAATAAACATGCCTAATGTTATTGTGCATAATTAAAACAGGCCTAATAATATAAACCAACTCCTGAATCCATTTTCATGGACAAACTCAAGCCCAGCCTACATTATTTTCTACAGACTATTCTGTTTCATTTGGAGATATGCTACAATGTGGAAGATATGGAAGTGTCCCACCAAAAACTCATAATATTTGCTCATGAATTTAAATGATAATGGTTTTAAACTGTAATGCTATACATCCAACAGCAGCTAAATTAATTTGTAGTCAATTCTGCGGCCTTTAATAGAGCTGAACTAAGCAAACCCTCTGCCCTCTAATTTGCCAGCAGCACGGAAATACCAAAACCTCCCTGCGGGACACCGTCCAGGCAGCCCAGTGTCCACAGACAGTAATGTTAGCGCAGCCCCGGGTCAGAGGAGGCCCCTAAAGAGGCAAAAACAACATCCAGCTGCTCAGACAGGCTACCAGCGTCGAGAGGCCTACACAGAGGGTACGTCCACACTCAATTCTGCTTTCTGTCATGAATACTAAATACTTATCTACTTTTTTATTTTTAAGAGAAAATAATTAAAATATATAAAAAAATATATAAAATACTACAAAATATAAATTCAAAATAAAATTACAATACATTTTTTATAATTTATATTCATCATTATTATTATTATTATTATTATTATATAATTTATAAATAAAATACATGTAAAAGTAAATTAAATAATGCATTATATTTTCTGAAAAATTAAAATATTACCAAAATATTAAATATTATATTTTAATAATTTGTATTCATTTTATTAATATTATTAATAATAACAATAATGTATAAATAAAATACATTTAAAAGTAAATGAATTAATTTATTATATTTTATGAAAAATTTAAACTAAACATTAAAATTTTACCAAAATATTAAACATAATTTATGAAATAATAATCATAAAGGTTAATTTAACAATTTATAATAATTTATTAAAATTAAAACAAATTATAAATATTGTAATTTACATTATTATGTTACAATATTTTAAAGAAAATAATAGTAATAGCTTTTTTAATCATAAAATGATTACAAATTTATAATATACTTTATACTTATAATGTTTATATTATTTTATTATTTCAAATATTATGAAATTTATATTATAATTTACAGTATTTTGGTAACATTTTTTGTTATTTCTTAATTTAATATTATAATCTAATTAATATATATATATATAATTTGTTGTTATGATTATGCTATGAACATAACGATTCAATGCGTAAACAGCTGCTCTGAATGATTTTGGACTAGTTCAAACCGATAACTTGAAAGTGGAACACTGATGTGTTTTTGACCAGTACAACGAACCGATTCATTTTGTTCACACATCAGCACATTGTTCAAACAACCCTTGTGATCCATTCAAAATGGTGGTCATGTATTCATATAAATATTGATTTAACCTAAACTGTTGAAGTTGATTAAAAAGTCCATGGATGCTATGCATCAACTATAAGGCAACATGCATCTTCCAAACATTTAATCTACACAGAGCAGGATCATAAAGAGCGAGGGGGATGGAGAGGTCAGTTCAGTGGGACGGCGGCGTCCACCTACAGTGTGTGCTTCAGTCTCTAATGAAATTGCAGCAGGTGCCAAAGCTTCACTGAAGAGCTCTCCGAAGGCTTCAGAAAGGTCACGTTATGTGTGTGATGCGTGTGGAACTGCAAAAGGAAGCGCTCACAAACGCATTCAAAATTTCTGCTCGCATTCGTGCGAGTGTGTGTATATGTGCACACGGTCTCATCTGCTGCGTCTCATCATTGAGTCACTTGTCCTTGTGTGTTGACACTAAGATTTAATATCAGACACACACAGGCCTTGGTCGGCTCTATCAGATCAACTAGCCTCTCTCATCTGTCCTTCACTCCCTCCCTTCACTGTAATCTCTTCCTCCCCCTCTTCTAATCTCCTCCGCTCCCTCTCTCTCTCTCGTCTTTGTTCGCTGTTGGCCGCTGAAGAGACCCAGATTGATCAGTCTTGTGTCAGCTCAAGTTTCTGTTGAATGTGTGATTTGATTTGATAGGCCTTCGTCGAGTTACGCTGTGTGGGAGGGTTAAATACAGCGTTTCGCTCGGAAAAGAAGAAGAAGGATGTCGTTTGAATGCGCTTCACACAAACACACTCAAAACTAAATGATCTGAAACACAGATTGCCTACCAACCCCCCAAATACCACGCGTCAGACACGCACTCCCCCCACCTCTGTTAATTTTGTTCTTGTTTGCTCAGTGCTTTGGGTGACACCAGGCTTATTATCTCGTCCTCCTCCAACTCCTCTCCAGAAGGCCCTGTTAACCTTTCATCTGCCTCCACTTCTGTCTGGAGAGAAAAGAGCCAGTCTTTTCCAGACATTCTTCTCTCTCTTTGTCTTAGTTTCCTCCTTTAGCATGTTTCTATTAGAAGTTTGTTTTCAGATTTCAAGAAAAGTTTTCTGCAGGAATGCTGAAGGATATCTTTGGTTATCAAACGTTTTGAAGCAAATATGGGTTAGAAAATTTGTAACGCGGCTGAAAAGTAACTTAATAATATATGCAAGTTGAATAAATTTCAATGATTGGAGATTGCTGTAACCCGCGGACTAAAAAACAACCTGCAGCAACAGTGTAAAACTAGCCCGATTCTGCGGGAAAACCAAAGACTTGGCTAAGCTGGTTGGTTGAAAACAGTTCTGTTTCTTTTCACAGCAGCCAGGCAAAATAAAACTTTAGAAATAGGCTGCAGAAATAGGTTTTATGTCCCTGTTTGAATAGTGTATGTTAAGCAATTAATAGTAATAATAAAAATAAAAAATATCAACATTTATACGTTAAATCTAAAAGTAAATTAATTTATAATAATTTATGAAAAAAAATAAAACAAATGTTAAAATGATGCCAAAATTAATTACATCAATTAATTGAATAATTAATTAAAAGTAAATTAAATAATTAATGATTTATGAAAAAACAACGTTAGTGATACCAAAATGATAATCTACATTAAGCCATAATATTTATTAAGAAATAATCATATTAATAACGATAATAAAAAATTACAAATGTATAATATAATACTGTTTGAATTTTGTGTGTTTGTTAAGCAGTTTGAGTTGATTTATAACATCATCAAAAGTTTGGTGTTGGAAAGGTTTTTTTAAATAAGTGTTTTGCTCACCAAGGCTGCATTAATTCAATCAAAAACACAGTAAAAACAGCAAGATTGTGTAATAGCATTAAAGTTTAAAAGATCTATTTTCAGATTTTAAAATGTAATTTATTCATGTGATGCAAAGCTGAGTTTTCAGCATCATTACTCCAGTCTTCAGTGTCACATGATCCTTCAGAAATCATTCTAATATGCTGATTTGGTTAAGGAATATTTATTATCGATGTTGAAAACAGTTGTGAGGCTTAATATTTTTGTGAAAATTTTCATGCATTTTTTTCAGGATTCTTTGATGAATAGAAAGTTCAAAAGAGCATCATTTTGCAACACAACTCTTGAATTTAAAACATTGTAAATGTCTTTACTGTCACATTTAATCAATTCAATGTATGTTGTTGAGCAAAAGTATTAATATCTTTTAAAAAAAAAAAAAAAAGTCTTACTGACACCAAACTTTTGAGTGCAAAAAAGCACTCATAAGCACTGAGCATCAATCATTCATACCACATCTAAGTAAGAAAGGACGTGTTTTACACTACTATTAATTTCACGGCAGTGCAGGCACTGCTCACACAAATAAGGACAGCAGCGCTAGCTGTTGTATAAAGCAGAGAGAGAGCCCTCCCTCCCTCCTTCACCCCTCTCGTAAATCTAACAGCTCTCTTCTGCTCCTGTGAAATGCGGCCCGTCTCTGTCACCCTGGCATCGATCCGCCGCCTGACTACCGCAAGACACCACAGGGCTTATAAAAACCATCCACGTCCACCATCCACTGACCCTTCTCGTATTTTGCTGAGTGTCAGAGCAGTGATGAAGCAGTGCTAAGCTCTCCTGGACAAAACAAGACACGCGCTCTGTGAAGACGTCAGATGTGCTCTGACCTTGAACGGGTAAAAATGTTTACGCAGCACCCGAGCACCATTTTAGCACTTTTTAAACTTGTCAACAAGAGTCTAGTGATGCAATGTTTGCGCATTTGTGACTCTGGCGCTTATTGGGATGTCATTTCATATGCATGTTGATTTGCAATTGAATAAGGTTTCAGCGTCACTGGCACAGGTTTACGAGATCCGTCACGCACAGAGCTCAGACGACATTTTTAGCCAATGCTTTTTAACAAGAAGGCAATTGTAAACAACCCTGAATAACTGGCACGGGAAGCGTGGAGACATCCAGTGACAGTGATGAACCGTCATTCACAGTTTCTCGACTGGCTAGCCGCGCCGCGGTGGGAAAGAGCTCCAGCGTGCAGCTGTTTGGAGGGTTGCGACGCAACAGCACAGCTGTGTTTCCATGGCACCTTCCGGGTGCCAGACAAATGAGTTCTGGTGTCAATTAGCTGAACGTCTGCTTCTGAAGGACACTAGCATGTGTGAATATCCACCTTACTTTGCAACGCGGAAGTAAGCTATTTTCTGTAAATGTGTGAGACTTCTGATTCATTAGCCGCTAAATAACTAGAACAAAAACAAAGTGCGGTAAAACTATGCTACAAACCAATGCGATTAGTATTACGACAATGCATCAACCTTCGGATGAGACGTTAAACCGAGGTCCTGACTCTCTGTGGTCATTAAAAATCCCAGGATGTCCTTCAAAAAGAGTAGGGGTGTAACCCCGGCATCCTGGCCAAATTTGCCCATTGGCCTCTGATCATCATGGCCTCCTAACAATCCCCATATCTGCTGATTGGCTTCATCACTCTGTCTCCTCTTCACCTGTAGCTGGTGTGTGGTGGGCGTTCTGGCGCAATATGGCTGCCGTCGCATCATCCAGGTGGATGCTGCACACTGGTGGTGGACGAGGAGAGACCTCACAATGTAGAGCGCTTTGAGTGCTTAGAAAAACGCTATATAAATGTAACAAATTATTATTATTATAACCCTTCTGTGTCAATTAAAAAAAATAATAATAATAATAATATTTTTTTTTTCTGCATTTCATTAACGTCATTTTTAACAATGGTTCTGACCATGACTACCAAAAATATATTTATTTTCAGGATTTAACCTTTTAAATATCACCTTTTTGATGCATTATTTTTGTGTCAGATTTAAAAAAAAAATACAACAAATTTCTCAGTACACACATAAAAATCACACTTTGCTATCCATATTAATTTTGGGATTAAACATTGCCATTTTATGGATTTTAATAGGGACATTTTATAGTGTAGTCCTTAATTTAACAATTTTCATTTAACTTTTTATATTTAATATATATTTATTTATTTATTTATTTATATACAGGTGCATCTCAATAAGTTTGAATGTCGTGGAAAAGTTAATTTATTTCAGTAGTTCAACTCAAATTGTGAAACTCGTGTATTAAATCAATTCAGTGCACACAGACTGAAGTAGTTTAAGTCTTTGGTTCTTTTAATTGTGATGATTTTGGCTCAAATTTAACAAAAACCCACCAATTCACCATCAACAAATTAGAATACTTCGTAAGACCAATAAAAAAACATTTTTAGGGAATTGTTGGCCTTCTGGAAAGTATGTTCATTTACTGTATTTGTACTCAATACTTGGTAGGGACTCCTTTTGCTTTAATTACTGCCTCAATTCAGCGTGGCATGGAGGTGATCAGTTTGTGGCACTGCTGAGGTGGTATGGAAGCCCAGGTTTCTTTGACAGTGGCCTTCAGCTCATCTGCATTTTTTGGTCTCTTGTTTCTCATTTTCCTCTTGACAATACCCCATAGATTCTCTATGGGGTTCAGGTCTGGTGAGTTTGCTGGCCAGTCAAGCACACCAACACCATGGTCATTTAACCAACTTTTGGTGCTTTTGGCAGTGTGGGCAGGTGCCAAATCCTGCTGAAAAATGAAATCAGCATCTTTAAAAAGCTGGTCAGCAGAAGGAAGCATGAAGTGCTCCAAAATTTCTTGGTAAACGGGTGCAGTGACTTTGGTTTTCAAAAAACACAATGGACCAACACCAGCAGATGACATTGCACCCCAAATCATCACAGACTGTGGAAACTTAACACTGGACTTCAAGCAACTTGGGCTATGAGCTTCTCCACCCTTCCTCCAGACTCTAGGACCTTGGTTTCCAAATGAAATACAAAACTTGCTCTCATCTGAAAAGAGGACTTTGGACCACTGGGCAACAGTCCAGTTCTTCTTCTCCTTAGCCCAGGTAAGACGCCTCTGATGTTGTCTGTGGTTCAGGAGTGGCTTAACAAGAGGAACACGACAACTGTAGCCAAATTCCTTGACACGTCTGTGTGTGGTGGCTCTTGATGCCTTGACCCCAGCCTCAGTCCATTTCTTGTGAAGTTCACCCAAATTCTTGAATCGATTTTGCTTGACAATCCTCATAAGGCTGCGGTTCTCTCGGTTGGTTGTGCATCTTTTTCTTCCACACTTTTTCCTTCCACTTAACTTTCTGTTAACATGCTTGGATACAGCACTCTGTGAACAGCCAGCTTCTTTGGCAATGAATGTTTGTGGCTTACCCTCCTTGTGAAGGGTGTCAATGATTGTCTTCTGGACAACTGTCAGATCAGCAGTCTTCCCCATGATTGTGTAGCCTAGTGAACCAAACCGAGAGACCATTTTGAAGGCTCAGGAAACTTTTGCAGGTGTTTTGAGTTGATTAGCTGATTGGCATGTCACCATATTCTAATTTGTTGAGAGTGAATTGGTGGGTTTTTGAGACAGCCGACCCCAGAGAGTTAAACTACTTCAATATGTGTGCATTGAATTTATTTAATACACGAGTTTCACAATTTGAGTTGAATTACTGAAATAAATGAACTTTTCCACGACATTCTAATTTATTGAGATGCACCTGTATGTATGTGTGTGTGTGTATATGTATGTATGTGTGTGTGTGTGTATATATATATATATATATATATATATATATATATATATATATATATATATATATATATATATATTATTTTTTTTATTTTTTTTTTTTATTTTAACTATTTTTGTACCAGATTTAAGAAGGGAAAATTCCAATAAAAATACACATTTCTGGCTAAATTTATGCTGTTTGCATTAACACAGCCAAAATTATCAAAATTATAAGCAAATATCTCTTCACATTCAAGTTACAAATTGTCACACCTGTCATGTTAAAAATAAGGTGGATGGTGAACTATAATGTCAAACATTCACACAAAATAAATGAAACATTCACACAAAATAAATGCTTTTCCATTTGTTTTCTCACAGATCTCCCCCCTCCTCCGATTCCTCCTCCAGCTATGCTGAAGTCTCCAACACACCCGGCCAAAACCATCCCGGAGGGCCCACGGGGGGCCATGTCGCCCAGATCCAGTTCTGCTGATGGCAAGGACAAGGGAACGGGTTCGGGTGGACCCAGACCCCGGGATGGCTCAGACACCCGGACTAGCTCTTCGGAACGGCGGGAGGGCCAGGAGGTACAGAAGGGTCAGAGGACGGGGAAAAGCAGCAAACAAGATGCCGGTGCAGGCCATAAGAGCCGCCAGCACCCAGGTACTGTGCTACAGTCCTATCTTCTCATGTTAAATACTATAGTAAATAATGCTCAAGTCATTTACCTTTCATTTTCATCTCGTTCAGGATCAGAGGACATCCTACCTTATAGTCGCCCATCTTTCCCAGCCGTCCACAGTCCTCGTGGAGAAAGAGACCCCAGCTCCTCCAGTTCACTGTCCTCTCGGGGGTCCGGTGGACGGCGGCGAGGTGAAGGGGCTCCGGGGGCCCGCAGAAACCCTGCAGATGTTGGGCTAAACACCATAGGAGCCTTCCAGACAGGAGGGGAGGAGCTTGAGGTGCGTCCTCACTTCTAACATACCTGAAAATGGAAGGAATACATGATTCTGATTGGTCAATAGGAATCTTTGGTCAACCATACTTATATATTTGACAAGCTACAAACCAGAGCACCCCGTTATTTTGCAAAAACTGTGACTGGTGTTGTTAATGTTCATTTAAACTATTATTATTATTATTATTATTATTAGGTAATTTAAATAAATCTGAAATATAAATATTATACGAAAAACTTATTTTAAACTTTAGTTTGTTGCCAAAGCAACAATTCTAATTTACGCTTAATTAAATGACAAAAAATTAAACCGAAATTAACATGACAAAAAAATAAAAATGAAATAAAAAATAAATATTATATGGAAAATCTTTAACTGAAATTAAAAATGTTGCTTTTGCAATTAACTGAAATAAATGTTTTATTAATAAAATAAAAAATTCAAGTTAGTCAAAAAATTTAAACTGAAAATGTTTGACAAAAAAACAGAAATTGAAATACAAGTTGATAAAAGGCTAAAAAATTACAAAACTGAAAAAAGAAAAAAAAATTGATATATAAAAATAAAAGCAAAGTCAAAACATACTATAATAGTATAGAAATAATAGTAAATAACACTGTGCTCTTTGGATGATGCATATTTATTGTTTCCTTGTATGATGTTTGCTATAATGCTTCAATTTTTTTCTTTTCAGATGGTGGAGAGCTGAAGATAAAAAAAAATGGCTGTCTAAAGTTCCTCAGCAACCATCTTCAGCGCAGTTTGACCATCTCGGCGGTATCTTTTACTGAAAACTACCGACCCAGAGTCACGTTTGGAAAACTGACCAACCATTCTTCATTTATTTACCTTAATTTTCAATGTGCATTTAAAGAAGAAAAAAGACAGAAGAAACAAAAAACAAAAAAGGAAGGGTGCATTTGAGAGGGGCTAAAGCAGTTTTGTTTTGATTCCAATGCAATATGATGCGTCCGTTAGCTCCTGAAAACGATTATGGCTTTGTTCACCTTGGCGAGAAGGTTGTCAGTCAGCTGTTACTGTAATGAAACTCCAGGCACAAAGGGACTGACTGACAGACATGTACATACACGTGTATACATATCTAACTGTCTTTTATAATCCATTGTGGTACATTAAATTTGTCTTCCTTGACTTATTTGAATAATTTTAAAATTACCAGTT
Source organism: Spinibarbus caldwelli (assembly GCA_039654775.1). Taxonomy (NCBI): domain Eukaryota; kingdom Metazoa; phylum Chordata; class Actinopteri; order Cypriniformes; family Cyprinidae; genus Spinibarbus; species Spinibarbus caldwelli. The sequence continues at coordinate 5,821,273 of CM077252.1, forward strand.
AATATAATTTTTTTTTTATAGCCGCCATCCTGGTTGTAAATTGTCATAGTGTTTAAACTGCCCCAGGAAAAGTGCCACATTTTGAGAGTTATTGTTTGTTTGTTTTTGTAATGCACTGTTATTCTTTTTTGTCATTGTCGATGTTTGTTGTTCTATGTTTGACTTTGGTTTTAAAAGCACAATCACTAAACTTTATTTTGAACCATGTTATTGATTAACCTTTTGTCTTACGCGAGGGGAGCGCGGACGGTACGACAAAAGGCCTTGTTAAACCTGTTGATGTAAGGTTATGAGAAAAGAAATAAGGATAAGCTGTTTACAAACGAGTGAATGAATGGAAACGAATCCCTGCATCCTTACCTTCGGTGTCTTTTCCAGATTCTCATTCCAGCTCTAGACATCCTGCAAAAATGAAATAAATATACAGGAATTAATGCAGGGATGTTATATTAACGAAAGTATTGCTCCACCTGTGCACTTTCGTTATTAAAAAAAGAACACATTTTTCAATTCGCATATGCACTTAACAGGAAGTGGGTGTCGATTTGAGAGTCTGGGGTGTTCGTGATTGGCTGGCTGAGGACCCGGCTCTCATGGGTTGGCTGCGTTGGTCACGATCTAAAAGGGGTGAGGATGTGAGTGTTAATTCATTTGACATCTGCAAGCATTTGTTTCTTAAAACAAAAAAGCATATAAAAAAAATGAAGAAAAAAAATAAAATCAAAATACTGAAACTGACCTGCTTGTTTTGTGATTAATCCACTGATACATTTTGTGACACTTGAACCCATCACCTAGGACACAAGCCTGACCCTAAAAAAAAAAAAAAAAAAAAAAACTTAACCTTACCACAAGGAGAACTGTACCTCAAGAAAGTCCATTTTGGTTAGTTCTCTTTAAAGATATAAATAAATAATAATAATAAATAAAATCCCAATAGAGTACTATGTACTGGCCACTGCACCCATATATTGAAATGTGCAATCCATTAGGGCCTTCTGTGCCATTTTATATAGTGCCTAAAAACTCCAAATAGTAATTTAATTAGGTTTGTTTGAAGTACTTATGGTAAATAGAAATATATGACTATGCTAAGTACACTATGCAACTCACTCATTCTCTTTGCACTGTTCAAAACTGAAAATAATTTAAAGTAGTTTTATCAGGATTTAACTACTTAAAAATTACTTGTATAAAATTACAGTTAAAAAAATGCAAATATCAGACAATAGAAGTCTATCGTTTTGAGTTTTGAGTTTTGAGACTGAGGTTTTTACACTGGACAGCAAGTGAAAAGTAACTAATAAAAATCAAACGTTTTCACTATTGCAATAAATTTCTTATTTTTTACTTTTTCATTATGCAACACCGCACAACACAGCCTACTTGCCTTCATCAGTGAATAAATTTCAAAGGGCTGACAACATGCAAAAATATTAACATAGGTTGACTAAGAAAATTGACTGCATAAACAGCATATGTGTGATTTACCACCCAACAACAAACATTTAATATTAGCCATAAAATTTTACAAAATATTATACTAGCCATAAAACACTATATTATTTGTTATAGCCATATTAGACTAATTTGTAACGGCAGGTTTTATATTCCTGCCTATTATATTTTCTATTTGTGTTTTATTCTGGTTCTTTGTTTTAGTCTGTTTTGTTTGTTTTTACGACTCTTATGATGCGGTTTCTTTTGTGAAGCACTTTGGTCAGTCTTGTGGCAGTTTTAAATGTGCTATATAAATAAAGTAAACTTGAAATTTGATTTGTGAGAAAAAAAATAAAAAAAATACTCTACTGCCTTTGACATGAACCACAGTTGATATAGGAAGCATTTTCTCAGCCCTTTTAAACATTATGTACCTATTTATTTTACTATTCCAACTATTGAGTTGGAGTTGGAGCATTGTTTTTACTGAATAGAGTCCCTGTGTTCCCTATTTTGGTGCATCCCATCTTTTTTTTTTAAACATACGAATAAAGGTCCCTTATTAAATGTGTCTGATCAGAAGCCAAAACCAGCCTCATTATATCAGGCCTATTAGTCATGTAGGCAACCCACCGACAAGTCGATTTTGTGAAGGTATATTTTGCAACGCATCCTTTATAGAGAGCCGCTGCACTGAGACAACTATATACACGCTCCATTTGAATATCCACAGACAAATATTGGGACATACAGAAAGTAAAATGTCAAACGCATGCCTTCTCCTGTGCATCTGCCAGGCGTCTTGGTTGCTGTCAGAAAACGAGAGCAGTTCCCCGCAGGTGTTCCCCTATTAAACACCTTTTAAACGAGAACAAATCTGGAGCAACTGAGAGCTTCCCCTCTGGCTCGATCCATCATTTTAATGAGCTAAGGTGTGTATGCTGCGCACAATGAGGCACAGGTGATTAAAGCTAGTACACACAGACATTGACTGTGCTGTGTAGCCTAGAAATGACTGACTGTACATCGCGGTCATTATTATAAGACGACTTTCAGTACCTGACGACTCTGGGTCAATTCCTCATTGCTATCAAACACACAGCCCTTAGCTTCACCAAACTCAGGCTGAGAAAGAAAATGGCTCATTTATTTGAAAACAGCATGTGCTTGACTAGAAAATGCAAGCTTTTTGTTTTTAGAACATAAATGGAGGCGAGCAAAAATGAAATGAACAAACCATCCAATCTAGCTTTGTTGCGGCTCTAATGAGCGCTCGCTAGTTAAATGAGACGCTAAATTCTGAGCTAATACAGGCAAACATTCAGCGTTTTCTGCTGTGGAGATGTGTAGGGTTTAACCTAATATCCTTTGTTAAGAAATTCATGTCTTATTTTTCACCCAAACTGGTTTAATTAACCCCACACGCATAACGGGAGGCAATTAAGAGTAACAGCTGTATGCTGTCAGGAAAGCAGTCCTCCTGTCTGCTGCTGCCCACTGAGACCCGTGTAGATCAATCCCACCTGCTCACCCACCACCCTCATTCACCCGGATCACTCCATGTCATTTATAACATCTTCTCTGGAGAAGAGATGACAGGATTTTGATTTGTGGAGCGAATTCATTTTCTTTCTTTGTCTCCTAAGAAAATTTAGCAATACATCAATTGCTCTGCAGTGAATGGGTGCCATCAGAATGACGGTCCAAACAGTTGATAAAAACATCACATTAATCCACAAGTAATCAATTATGTGTGTTAATCACAAAGACACAGCTTTTCACTTAAGACATTAATTGATGTGGGGCAGTCGTGGCCTAATGGATAGAGAGTTGGGCTTGTAACCCGAAGGTCGTGGGTTCGAGTCTCTGGTCCGGCAGGGAATACCACGACTGAGGTGAGACCCTTGAGCAAGGCACCAAACCCCCAACTGCTCCCCGGGCGCCGCAGCATTGGCTGCCCACTGCTCCAGGTGTATGTGCACTACTGTGTGTATGCACTTGGATGGGTTAAATGCAGAGCACAAATTCCAAGTATGGGTCACCATACTTGGCCACACACCACTTCCCTTTCCCCTTTCCCTTTGATGGACTGGAGAGGTGTGGATTACTTGCAGATTATTCTGATTTTATTTTATTTTTTTTATCTGCTGTTTGGACTCTCATTCTGATGGCACCCATTCACTGCAGAGGATCCATTGATGAGAAAGTGATTTAATGTTATTTTTCTCCAAGTCTGTTTTGATGAAGAAACAAACTCATCTACATCCTGGATGGATGAAAAATTTTCATTTTTGGATTAACTATTCATTCAAAGTGAACAGCTTATTTTACTAACTACAGTCCTTCATCTCATTTCATTTTCTTTCTTTTCCCTCTCTTTTCCTTCTACAGCATGTGTCTCCTGATAAGACGAGAACTTAAAATAACAACAGCTCATCACCCTAGAAAATTTCTCCAAACTTTGTGGATGAATTTGTCAAATTCAATTAAACCGATGCCCGACTTTTCTCCAATCGTCTTTCTCTCAGCTGTAGTGCTGGTCCTCCCCTGAGTCTCACAGCTACCAAACTGCAGTTTTTTAATAACTCCATTTTAATAAGTCCTTCCAGTGCTCAGCTCAGCAGAACTCCATCCGTGCTCAGACCTTACAATTAACCTGGACGAACTTCACCTCTCCTTCCGCAGTCGGTCCAGAACATCTCACAGGCTGACGTAACCTCACCCGTCCCATCAGCCAATGAGTCACGGCCAGTTTTTCATCAACTTTATTATTCGTTTTTCACCAATTACATTATAAGGCTCCATCGCATAGTCAGGAAGATGCTCAGTCAAATTTATGCAACTATCTCCCTGCCAAAAGCGCTGGAACGAGCCAAATCGAAGGCGACCGACTGGAAGCAAATGTGTGAAGCAATCAACAGTTGCTGACAAAGACGTTCTTCTCTATCTTAAAGGAATATGAATGGATGAATTATGCATCAAGATGTCTCTATAAACCAATGATTAAAAAGAATGGCATGCCAAGAAGATAAATGGCATGATTCCTCACAGACCTGCAATGCCACATGGTAACGGTTTCAGACTGAACCTTTCTATTACATTAATTTGCAAAAAAAGCTAAATGTTGCATTAAAAAGAAAAATCATGGAACCATTTCATCTCAAAAGAGGAGTTGCACAGGAGCAATCCTTCATGCATTTGCTCGTTCTTTGATCCATCCATCTCTCCAGCACAATCATTATTGCTAGCATTAAAAGTGAAGCAATTTCTAAGATACAACCTTCACTAAATGTAAATGCAAAAACAGGTCTTCCATTGGTGAGGATGCTTAAACAAACATAGGGCCAATGTTTAAACATTTCAGGGAAAAAAAAACCAACAAAAGTTTTTTTTTTTTTTTTTTTTTTTAATCAAATGTTAATAATTATCTTTGCATAGTAAGTTAAAGAGATACTCCAACCAAAACTTTCAAAACTTTGGAAACGTCTCGGTTACGTATGTAACCCTCGTTCCCTGAAGGAGGGAACGGAGACGTCACGTCGGATGACCGACGAAATTGGGATCTCGCCAGAGAGACCAATCCACTTCGAGTGTAACTAAACGAGCCAATGGACATTGGCATGCGATTATTGCATCCAGCTGCCGCTGATCACAGCGTGAGCATAAGAGGCAGCTGATGCACCGCATCAATTATGTTTTCGCTGAGGAGCCGAGCCGGCGACCCGGCAGCTCAGCGGTGGTACAGCGACTGTGGCGACGGGACGTGACGTCTCCGTTCCCTCCTTCAGGGAACGAGGGTTACATACGTAACCGAGACGTTCCCCTTTCAGTCGGTCACTCCGAGTCACGTCGGATGACCGACGAAATTGGGATCCCTACCAAAGCGCCACAGGAGCTGCCCCTTCCAGTGCCCTGTGTAGGGCTCCTGACCCTTCCTATAAGGCAGACGATAGGACCGGGCTCTACACAGAGAAGGTCAACTACTGGTGTTCCTTGAACAACCCAAACAGTAGGACTAGGATAACACTGGGAAGCGTGCCCTTCCACTTGGAAGAGGCACACTGCGGAGTCACCTCCTCCCAGAGGGGGTTAAGTGACATTCAAACATGTGAAGTAACCCCGAAGGGCCCTATTGCACATGGAAGTCTCTGAGATGGCTCAGGCTGCATCTTTAGAGATGGCAGAACGTGGTCCGCCAGGGGAAACATGGCTCTAATAAGAATACCGTGGAATACACATATGGGATCCCGACAGGGTCTCTCATATGGGCACTAGCCTCGCACCAGATTTCAAGAATTCATTGGCTGAAGGCCTGGCGCCGGACGCCCCGCCGCGTCCGGACGCCGGAGTGCTGGAGGACTCAACAGGGTTTGCCTGGTTAAGGAACTCTCTGGAGAATTAGGCGTAAGGACGCCGCAAGCCGACTCTGAGCCGGCCCTCTCAGTGCCACTACCCGTTTGAGGTGAGAACACAGGAGGAAACCGGTTCGACACGTAGGCTATAAAACCTAGCGAACGTGTTGGGAGTCGCCCAACCCGCAGCTCTACAGATGTCTGCTAGCGAGGCACCACGAGCCAGCGCCCAGGACGATGCGACACCCCTAGTGGAGTGAGCACGCAACCTGAGTGGGCAGGGCACACCTTGTGCTTCGTAGGCCAAGGTGATGGCATCCACTATCCAGTGGGCCATCCTCTGCTTGGAGACAGCCTTCCCCTTCTGCTGTCCTCCGTAACAGACAAAGAGCTGTTCTGAGGTCCTGAAGCTCTGAGTTCTATCCACGTACTGACGCAGTGCGCGTACAGGACAGAGCAAAGCTAGGGCTGGGTCTGCCTCCTCCAGGGGCAGCGCTTGCAGGCTCACTACCTGGTCCCTGAAGGGAGTGGTAGGAACCTTGGGCACATAGCCGGGCCGGGGCCTCAGTGTTGCACTGGAGTCAGCCGGCCCAACTCAAGGCACGACTCGTCGACCGAAAATGGCTGCAGGTCCCCCACCCTCTTGATTGAGGCCAATGCAGTCAGGAGTAGGGTTTTCATAGAAAGAAACTTCAACTCGACTGACTGCAACGGCTCAAAGGGGGCAGTTTGTAGGGCTCTTAGCACCAAGCCAAATCCCAAGAGGGAAGGGAGGGAGGCCTCGGAGGATTTAACCTCCTGGCCCCCCTAAGAAACCTGACGACCAGATCGTGCTTCCCCACCGACCTCCCCTCTATGGGGTCGTGGTGGGCAGAAATAGCAGCAACATATACCTTAAGGGTGGAGGGGAACAGCCTACGCTCCAACCCTTGTTGCAAAAAGGAAAGCACGGCTCTGATCGAACATCTCCGGGGGTCCTCCTGGTAAGAGGAACACCATTCGACGAACAGGTTCCACTTCAGCGCATAGGCCCGTCTTGTGGACGGTGCTCGTGCTGAAGCGATAGTGAGCACTACCTCCTGGGGCAGGTCACCTAGAACCTCCGCGTCCCGTCCAGGGACCACACATGAAGTTTCCACAAGTCTGGACGCGGGTGCCAGAGGGTGCCCCGTCTCTGAGAAAGCAGATCCTTCCTCAGAGGAATCGGCCAGGGAGGGGCTGTCACGAGGAGCATGAGTTCCGGGAACCAGGTCCTGTTGGGCCAATATGGAGCCACTAACAGGACCTGCTCCTCGTCCTCCCTGATCTTGCACAATGTCTGTGCTAGCAGGCTCACTGGGGAAAACGCATACTTGCGCAAGCCCTGGGGCCAGCTGTGTGCCAGTGCATCCGTGCCGAGCGTTGCCTCGGACAGGGAGTAGAACCACTGGCAGTGGGTGGTTTCTGGAGATGCAAACAGGTCTACCTGAGCAACTCCGAACCGACTCCAAATCAGCTGGACCGCCTGGGGATGGAGTCTCCACTCCCCAGGAAGTGCCGCTCGAGACAGCTCGTCGGCCGCCTGATTGAACACTCCTGGGATGTGGATGGCACGAAGGGACCTCAGATGCTTCTGACTCCAGAGGAGGAGGTGGCAGGCGAGTTGCGACATGCGACGGGAGCGCAAACCGCCTTGCCGGTTGATATAGGCAACGGTCGCAGTGTTGTCCGTACGGACCAGAACGTCCCTGCCCCGAAGGCGCCCTCTGAGGCGGCACAGGGCAAGGCGTACTGCCAGCAACTCGAGGCAATTGATATGCCAACGCAGAAGGGGGCCCGTCCAAACCCCTGATACTGCGTGCCCATTGTACGTGGCACCCCAGCCGGTGGTCGAGGCATCCGTGAATACCACAGCATGCCTGGATACCTGCTCCAGGGGCACTCCTGCCCGAAGGAATGAAGGATCTGACCACGGGCTGAAGGTCTTGCGGCAGGCCGGTGTAATCTGAACCCGGTGAGTACCGCGTTTCCACGCCCACCTCGGGATTCGACCATGGAGCCAGTGCTGAAGCGGTCTCATATGGAGCAGACCGAGCGGAACTATGGCCGCAGCTGCAGCCATATGCCCCAGGAGCCTCTGAAAGAGTTTCAGTGGGACCGCTGTCCTGCCTGATAAAGTCTTGAGGCAGTTCAGCACCGACTGAGCACGTTCCTGGGTGAGGCGTGCTGTCTGGTTGACCGAATCCAACTCCATGCCGAGAAAAGAGATCCTCTGCACTGGCACGAGTTGCTCTTTTCCCAATTGACCCGAAGGCCCAACTGGCTGAGGTGCCTGAGCACCAGGTCCCTGTGTGCGCACAACAGCTTTCGAGACTGTGCAAGTATGAGCCAGTCGTAGAGGTAGTTGAGAATGCGCACACCCCGTTCTCTCAAGGGAACAAGGGGCCGCCTCTGCGACTTTGGTGAAGACACGAGGCGAAAAGGGACAGCCCGAAGGGCAGGACCTTGTACTGATATGCCCGACCGTCGAACGCGAATCGCAGGAATGGCCTGTGTCGCGGGAGAATCGAAACATGAAAGTACGCGTCCTTCAGGTCGATTGCTGCAAACCAATCTAGGGGACGGACGCATCCAAAAATGCGTTTCTGCGTCAACATCTTGAACGGCATCTTGTGAAGTGCACGGTTCAAAACTCGCAGATCCAAGATCGGTCGTAACCCACCGCTTTTCTTGGGCACAATGAAGTAAGGGCTGTAAAACCCCGACCTCATATCGGCTGGAGGGACCGGCTCTATTGCATCCTTCGCCAGTAGGACTGCAATCTCCGCGAGCAAGACAGGGGCATCGACGGCTTTGACTGAAGTGAACCGGATGCCCCTGAACTTGGGGGGGACGCCGGGCGAACTGAATCGCATAGCCGAGTCTGATGGTCCGCAGGAGCCACCGGGACGGGCTGGGGAGCGCTAACCAGGCTCCGAGAGACCGCACCAGCGGGGCCAACGGGCCCACCGACATGCCCGCGGTGGGGCAGCGAGGTGGAACACAGGGACCGGCCCCAGGGCCTGTGACGGCCTGGCCTGTGACGGCAGGGGGCGGGGTCTGGGTGTGTAGTGTAGCACTCACCTGATTTCTCCTCGCATGGGAGGAGACACAGGAACCCGGCTTGAGGCTTGTGACAGCCCGGCGTTTGACGACTTGAAGCGGGGACTGGAGTGCTACTGCCCTTACCTGGTTCCACGAATGGGCAGGAGGGGTGCTCTTGGGCAACCACCCGCTGCCTGCTGGCGAGAGAGGAGGAGGGAAGTGATCCTGTGATGCACGGATCACCACTCTCCTCCTCTTGAGACCCGGAGATTGAGGAGACCGCTCTTTACTGATGTTTTGGGTACCGCTGGCTGCTGGGCCAGCGGCGGAACAAAATGAACAAAAGATACTCCACCCGGCCCTCCTCCGGGGGAGGGAGTGGTGCAGTCACCATCTCCCGATGAGCAGTCTCCTCCATCTCTGGGTCGACCGTCCCAGGGCCTCTTGCACTTGCGCTTGCCGCCAGGTTTGGCGGGGGCCTGGACGGGCTGGGCGTCCTGCCTGCGACCGGCTCCACGACGCTGCCTGGTGAAGGCTGCTGCGGCTGCGCGGGAGCGGGGGCGGCCGCAGGGGGGCGCCCACGGCGACGAGCAGGCTGAGTGGCTGCAGCCGGAGTGGAAGCAGCAGGTTTCCTCCGGCGCATGATGTGTTTGCCTCAGTCTGCTTCTGGGCTGCCGAGAACTGCTGGGCAAAGCTCTCGACAGCGTCGCCGAAAGGGCCGGTCTGTGACACGGGAGCATTCAGGAACTGTACCTTCTCCTGCTCCTTCATGTCAGCGAGACACAGCCAGAGATGGCGCTCCTGGACATCGCACAACCCAGAGACTGTGCGGTCACCTTCGTCACTCGTAGCGCGAGGTCCGTCGCAGCACGCAGCTCATGTAGAACCGCCAGGTCGTGACCACCCTCGTGCAGGTCTTTCAGTGCTTTGGCCTGGTGGACCTGCAGCAACACCATAGCGTGGAGGGCGGAAGCCGCCTCCCCACAGGCTCTATAAGCACTGCCAGTTAGACCTGACGAATACTTAGAGGCCCGTGAGGGGAGACACGGATCACCCCGCAGGGTGGAAGCGGCTGTTGGACACAGTTGCATGGCCACAGACCGTTCCACCGAGGGGATGCCCGCATACCCCAAAGCGGCTCCACCATCGAGGGTGGTGAGAGCGGAAGAACTACAAGATGTGTTTCGGGCAGTGAAAGGTGCCCTCCACAATCTTGTCTGCACGCCGGATCACGGCAGGCAGAGGGACTCTGCCATGTTTGACATAGCAGAGTCGCACTCCGAGATGGTCATGTCCCCGCAAGAAGAACATGAACCATCCACGAAAGCCACCTCAGCGTGCTGAATGCCCAGACACGTGAGGAAGCGATCGTGACCGTCCTGAGGCGCCAGGAAACGACCACACCCAGAAACGCACGGGTGAAAAGACATCTTTAAAAAGACGCGATCACCCGTGTTGCTCTTTTAGAGAAATTGCTCTTTCAGAGAAATGCTCTTTTAGTGCTGAAGCACGCAGGGGAGCTGGCCACCGCACACTCCTAGTGTGGCTGTCAGCAGGAAGACGATCTTTCTCTCCCGGACACCGTGACCACCGCTGCCGCGCCGTAACGCCCGCACTCGCTCGCAGAACACTCTCTTGGAAGGGAGAGCAGTAGCTTTAACCACTACCGCTCGGCTCCGAAGCGAAAGGATAATTGATGCGGTGCATCAGCTGCCTCTTATGCTCACGCTGTGATCAGCGGCAGCTGGATGCAATAATCGCATGCCAATGTCCATTGGCTCGTTTAGTTACACTCGAAGTGGATTGGTCTCTCTGGCGAGATCCCAATTTCGTCGGTCATCCGACGTGACTCGGAGTGACCGACTGAAAGGGGAACTGAAGTTTCCAAAGTTTTCAAAACTGAAAACTGTCTCATTATTTACCCTCATATTGCCCCAGATGCATATGATTTTTACTCTTCAGATGAAAAATGATTTTTAGAAAAATGACTAACTGATACAACCATCGCTTCTGGCCAAGTGTGAAGTGTGTTATGAAACTTGACATCAAATGAGAACTCATAAACCCATGTGTGACAGTTGGCCAAAAGCATTGGTTTATTTAAAAATGGTTTAAAAAGTGTTAAATATTAGTTTCCCATTGTGTTCACGTTGTGTGAACACAAATCTTTGTGGTAAAAATCTTCATTTGTGTTTATCTGAAGAAAGTAACACTCATCTGGGACAGCATGACGGTGAATAAATGATGAGAGAACATTCATTTCTGGGTGGAGTTACCCTGTAAGGTAGGAGAATGTTTCTTTATCTAAAAAAAAAAAAAAAAAAAAAAAGCTTTCAAATGAAATGAAGCCACAACATCCAATTCATTCAAAAACTAAACTCTTTAATCACTTTGCTTTGTTAAGAGCTCCACAGTCACAGACCTGAACTCTGACAATTACCAAGCTGAAACACCACGATGACTGACCATGTCCAAACAGCGTTTGATGTCTGCGAACACACAAACAGACTAAATTGGCATGTTTGTGTAGTTAAATGACCTGCTGAACAGACACACAGCGATTGCAGCATGATGAATGATGACGACACGGGTGAACGGCCAGGAGAGGCTTGTGAAAGCAAAGAGAAACGACTGAAGTATCTCTCGCTATTAGCCTGTCACTCCTTTTAATTCATCCTTGAAGAAAAGCTTTCCTTGTGCCTCGAACCAAAAACAGAACGTGAAAACATTTGGAGGGCACATTCTCAAACTCTACCCTTGTCTAAAGCATTTCGACATACTGTACGCAATTCAGCTCTGTATGTTGTTTTTACTGAAACAAAACCTCACACTACCAGTGGCTCTCATCACGAACGACACCACAAACAAGGGGCTCACCTCTGGTGGTCTCTGCCTTTTTATATTCATTGCCTGCTGATTAAGTGTTCTCTTCACTGCCGCCATCGATGCATTGAACGCCACTTCATGCCCTTCACATAGAGGTAATTAGTTAAGGCTGTCTCCTATCATACCTACTGACAGCAGCTGTGAATCTGCAGACGGCAGTAAAGCTCAAGGTTCTGTTCAAGGCTTGTTCTATTGATCTGCACCCCGTCTCCTTTTACCAGTTTAATGACCCCCTTGATTTTCAGCAGAAAGGGTAATACAATATTGAAATGTCAGATGATTAATGCCGTTGTTCTTTTGTCTGGTGAGGGTCTTGTTGGGGATGGTGACAAATTTCTTGCCCTTTTCGCTTTTTAGTCTGGTGGCGCACCAAGGCGGCCTGATCCATCAGAGGGGGGGAAATACAGGGCGAAGGAACAGAAGAGCAAAGGAGGAGGAGAAGAGGAGGATGACACCACACAGGGGACGGGTTGGCTTGTTCTGGTTCTGGTGTCAGGGAATAGATTGGATAAATCCATCTTCATTAAGTTGATGGGAAGAAGTAGAGAGATGCTACCTGGTGTGTGTGCATGCATGCATTTGTGCAACTAGCTCTTAGAAATGTGCTGCGTGTGTAAACTAATCATTTAAAATATACATTTAATAGATGTCTTCAAAGTGTATACGTAATACAAGAATGCACGTTAATAGTTCTACAATGGAAAATTTCATATTCAGTGCAAAGAAAAACCGAGAAATGGGGCCAAATGGGTGGAGTATGTATTTCTATAGCATTTCACAGATGCATAGATCTTAGCTTGCATTTGCAGCAGGGATGCTAATCCAAGATCAAGATCAGGGTTACATCAGTAGCTCCACTGCAACAATTATAGTCTTACGCTCTCAAAAAAAAAAGACAACAGCAGGTTGTCAGGAGATTATCTTCTGATGATCTCAACATGTTCTCAAGTTAAACATTTCAAACAGCATTCAATGGCAATGAAAAAAAAAAAAAAAAAAAAAAAAAAAATATATATATATATATATATATATAAATTATTAATTATTTCAAAAATATTCTTTTAATGCATCAAAAACATTTTTATTTTTTTCTCGTTCTCATTTGTCTCACACAAAACATTTTGTCAATTGTGTTCATATTTGTTTTGGTTCTTTTATGTAAGATATATTATAACGTATTGCAACACAGTTGCAGATAAAAAAAAAATAGAGACTTTAGGTATTATAGATAAACTCTATATGCTAAATATCACTAAATAATGTTTCATAACACATTGCTTACTGTACATCAGACTTTCCTTCTAACAGCATGACTTAAATCATGACATTCACTCCCTTCTGGGATGCTAAAATTCTAATTGCAGCTAAAACTGTATCCACACACACTGTGCATGTAAAATACTGTGCATAAACTCATAAATCCATAGACCGTCTGCATACCTTACTCCTTAGACAATTCCTCTGGCATCCATCCTCCAACTCCACCTTTACTTCTATAATTAATTAGGTCTGGGTAGTGCTGAGCCGAGTCTAGTCTCAGTCTTCCAAGACAATCCAGTTTACCTTTATTAACATAAAAGATCATGTGACCATTTTAAAAATGAATATAAAAAATATATATGGACATTTCTGAAAATCTGTGATCATTCAAAAACATGATTCCCCAACAAGCAAATGCTACAATACTAACAGCAGCAAAACATTGTAGTTAAACAAAGGTTTTATCAGAAACCCCTTCGCTGGCATCACCTGAATATTAATGAATATAAATTGAATACATATTCACATATTATAAACATCAACCAATTTCGAGTCATATTTCGTGTTCCATATTTTGTGACAGAAACCGCTAATACTGATACATCACACTGTTGAGAGTTTAACATTATCAGCAAACATATTCACAGAGGGTCAAATTTTTTGACATCAATATTTAGTTTCCTGCAAAGAAAAACAATTGCATAATGTGTAAATATTGTCGTAGGGACCTATACATTGACCATATTTATTTTCACAGTTGTGTTATCAGCATACATGCCTCTCGTTTGTGTTTTTTAATTAGGAACCGCAGCGTTCAGATGCAATACAGATAATCTCCTTTCGGTCTGAGATGGGGGGAAGCCGAGCATGAAAGTAATTGGTGAGTGGAACACAAATTGGATGGTAACGTGATGTGGTTTCTATCCCTCCGAGGCAGAATTTGCACATCCATTAGAACAATGCTGTTCTCTGCACATTTCCAAACGTTTTATTACTCACACACGTACACATTTATGATCAAATGCTTAGCAGGCTTAGTGATAAAATCCCACGTGAAGGGGTTATAAACCCACGATAATATTAAACACAACGGCTTTGTGTAAGGGGAGGTATTTATGATTGTTTTACAATGCAGTATGACAAATGTATGTTCTGTCACCAGTCTGAATGAAATAAAGATTAAGTGGCTGCAGGGCATTAAAAAGCTTCATGATAATGTGTGTTGGGAAATACTGATAAAATCTGAAATGCAAAATATGTTGCCTTCATTTACTTGCGTTTTCAAAGCGCTTTATGAGCAACACCAAAATGGGACTGCAATATGTTTGGGGGAAAAAATGCAAACTGATAAAAAGGCAATTTACTTGCATTCAAGTCAAATAAATAATTACATAATAACTGCTTACCCACAGAGACTTGTTGGAAACATTGCACAATATATATATGGCTGCATACCTTGCTCATTTGGCAAATATCACATCCATCCTGCAACTCCATGTTTATTTCCATACTGAATTAGGTCTGGGAAACGTAGAGTCATATCCATTCTCGTTCCTGTACCCCTGTATAGGAAAAAAAAGCAAGACAAAATGTTATCTTTCATGACAAAAAAATGATTTATAAGAACATTTAAATATGAAATAGTATGTACAGTGAAACTAAAAAGTACTTGTACACTTAAAAATGTATGAGATTCAATGACATCTGAAATGAAAGTGCAGTAGCGTCTATGTTGGTTTCATACATTTATTAAAAACATGTCTAGTATTTTGTTGCACAAAAACAACAACAAAAACATTTGGAACAACAGGATGAGTAAATGATGACAATTTTGATTAGATGACATTCAAACTGTTCAGGCAACCAGCTGCAAAACCTTTTGATTCAACTGAGCTGTCACTTTTTGGCCCTCAGGAAAACATGCCCCTCAGATGTTTGTGTTTAATTGAAATACTAAATGAAAAGTGTTGCCTACAGAGTTATGACTCATTATTTAAAATACTGCACATCTGCAGACGGAATAATCGCACAGAGACTAGTAGTGCGTCAACAAAATATTGCGCTGTTGTGGATTTATGAATGCAATTTCAAGCTGATTGCGTTTCATCCTCGTTTAACCCTCTCACAAGAGTGTTTTGTATACAGACGCGTTGTGGCCCTGAGGAACGGCGTTCTCAGTTACCTGCTCAACATCTGATGGGTTCCACGTTATGGAATGTGGATGTGTCAACACTTGAACAGATTGTGAGATTAAACGGTGAAGGAAATTGAGAGGTGAGAGTGGAAGGATACAGCGCAAAACGGATATTTCTTCTCTTCTCTATCCCCCTTTCCCTCTTTCTTAATGTGTCGCCGTGTCTTTGTGTTAATTTGCTGCTTCAGTGAGACGCTACATCGAAAGCGCCATGTCTAATAACTTCAGCCGCCTTCACGCAAAAAACACATCAGAGTCTCACGCTCAGGTGCCACTCAAATTATTAAAAATAACCTCCACTACCATGCGTCCCTAAATCGGAGAATTTACCCGACACGCAAGACAGGGTTGTGAAGCTTTCGCTGCCAGTCTTGCGGGTAAAATTGATGAGAGAGATGTCTTGTTGCTCTCCCGAGTTTCAACTTCCAGGTTGTGTTGCTCACGTTGACATTTTCCTGTCTTCACGACACAAGTGAAAGGGTGACTTTACATACGGTAAACTCTTCAATGTCACATTTTATCTTAAGTTCTTGAGAATTAGGTGAGAAATGTTACAGCTGTGAGATGATCTGGACTGCCTCAGCTAGTCTACTTTATGATTCGGTGCGCGTGAATTACACAATGACTTTCAGCGAGGTCAGTGTTTTGAAAGAAACTTTTTGGCACAATCTGTATGAACCGTCATAAATAGGGGGAGACCAGGTATGGTTGTAACACTTTTTGTTTCAGCATCTGTATCTCGCTGAATATTTGAGCTAGAGTGCTCAAACTTTTATACAAAGCACCCACATTTGTTCACTACAAAAGGCACCAATTCAAACCTCTACAAGAATATCACAGCCCTTATAAGTTGATGTTAAATACATGGAGTGCCTCTGTTACAATCTACCCCACTGCTGGGGTAAGTTCTAACAGTCAGACAAAAGAAGCAAAAACAGCAGCCACCTCATAAAGTTTGCTTCAAAAACAGGTTTATTTAAACAAACAATACAAAACAATGTCACACGTTCTACAAATGACCACAGCTCAAATCCACTTTCTATTCGATGCAGGAGTGTTTGTGTGTGTGTGTAAATTAGACTACTAGAACAAACCCCCTTAAACAGTATTTCTGCTTAATGAACACTCAACTCCAGAGTACTGAGGTAAAGAACATGTAGATCTAACAAAAAACTGTGTAAATGTGTGTGTGAGATTGTGTCTATGTATGTCATTGTGTCAGATTCACAATGGTGTCAAAACAATGTTTTTAACCCTAGAATGCAGACTTGGTGGATCCAGAAACTGTCTAGGGCACATTTTACCCACATTTCCTTTGGCTTTGAGCTGCCAAAAAAGCTCCATAAAGACAACATGAAAGTTCTCAGTTCTATGTAAGGGAATGCTAAATTGTTACCCCACCCCTGTCATCCAATTTTTAGTTAGCTGTATTAGCATAACGGTTTGAAATGAGCAGTTTTAAAATGCATCACATTTTGCTTGAGAATCTACAATTTATTCTAATGTAAGTTTTATGATTTAATCTGCAACAGTTTAAGTACTAAGCAAAATATAGTTTTGGTTAAAAAAAAAAAAAAAAAATCAGATTCTTACACCAAAATCAGTTTTTTCTTTATAAAATCTGCATATATCTATTTACAGCCTTGATAACCATTCATATAAGATCAGGGTGGAAGTGGGTAAATAATGAAATTATCATATTTCAGTTGCAAGTTATAAAGTCAGAATTGTGGGATATAAACTCAATTGCGAGAAATAATGTCAGAGTTGAGAGACATAAACTTGCAATTCTGACATTTGTCTCTCGATTGCGAGTTTTTATCTCACAATTCTTCCTTTTTTTCACAATAGCAAGATTATATCTGGCAATTTTGACTTTTTTTCCTCACAATTGCAAGTTTCTATCTTGCAATTCTGACTTTTTTCCCTAACCGTTGTGAGTTTATATCTCACAATTCTAACCTTTTTTCCTCACAATTGTGAGTTTATATCTCGCAATTCCGACTTTTTTCCCTCACCGTTGCGAGTTTATATCTCACAATTCTAACCTTTTTTCCTGACAATTGTGAGTTTATATCTCGCAATTCTGACTTTTTTCTCAGAATTGTGAGATGTAAACTCGCAATTACTCAAAATCCCTCACGTAATAATAACGATTAAAACTACATTGCGTACTTTAAGACCGCAGTCTTTTTTGACACCTGATCTGAGGTAAATGTTGAGATAAAAAGAGTGACATTTTCCTCACATAGCCTACGCAGATTGCTGAAAGTGAAAAGAATGTGATCTGTCATATCACCAAAGTTTGCGAAATGGATATTCTACTCTTTCATCAGCACACCACCATAGAAGTCATTCAAGGATGACATTTTAATGTCAATAAACATCTGTCGATTATTATTGTGAACAACACAGAAGGTATTTGGAACACAGGGGTGACTCAGTATGACATTTGCTTCACCAAACATGTTTGTTTGCAAATGTGCATGTCATTAAAGCTTAGCAAACAGTCTCAATTAATATGTGTGTATGTTTATGTGTTATACTGTGTGCATCAATGTGTATGAACGTTTAGTATTTGGCTGGAAACTCTAATGCTCTATATACTACAGGTTAGGTTAATATGTTTATTTAAAAATACCAATATATTTAATTTGAAATTTATTAAAGAAATAATCTCTCATTTACTCACCCTCATGTCATTCCAATGCGTGACTTAGATCTTTTTCTATTAAACAAAATGTACAAACCGTTTCTTTTTATAAAAGCTGCAAAAATCACAACAAAAAGCACCATAAAAAAAAAAAAACAAAGTTATAATTTGTGCACTAAATTCCAAGCAAGAAAATCATTTTAATTGTTTAAAATTAAGATTAATTGAACATTAATTGAGATTAATTGAACAAATGGTTTATTCCAGGTACTATAAATCTTGGTTTGTTCTAGGACAATCAAAATAGGAATACTTGGCAAACAAGAAATAGGAATACTTTTATGTTTTTCACTGATTAGAGAGAGGTCAGGTTTTGTTTAAAACTCACTGCAACTATAACATTGTCCATCAAATACACTATATTGCCAAAAGTATTGGGTCACCACCTTCTAATGAACAGGTTTGACTACTTTAGTAATTTCCATGAGTACAAATCTTAATGTTTAAGCATATAATGATATTCTAGGGAATTGTGTGCTTCTAATTTTAAAGCAGCAGTTTGGACAGGACCCTTTTCTATTCTAACATGACAATGCCTCTGTGTATAAGGCAAGGTTCAAAAAGAAATGATTGATTTAGTCAGTGTGGAAGAACTTGACTGGTCTGCAGAAAGCCAAGTCCTAATCCAAGCTGAACACCTCTGGTGTGACTTTAAATGCAGATCTTGAGCCAAAAACTCTTTACCAAACACCAATGACTTGTACATACACTATATGGACAAAAGTATTGGGACACCCCCTTCTTTAGAACAGAAAAAGACACTTCCAAAACTGTGGCAACAAAGATGGAAACATAATTCATGTATTTAAAAATTGTATTTCCATCTCTGTTGCAACAGTTTTGGAAGTGTCTAATATGACTGTACCCATATGTACAAGTCATTGGTGTTTGGTGATGAGTTTTTGGCTCAAGATCTCCATTTAAAGTCAGGCATTGTCATGTTAGAATAGAAAAGGGTCCTTTCCAAACTGTTGCTTTAAAAAAGCACACAATTCCCTAAAATATCATTATATGCTTAAACATTAAGATTTGTACTCATGGAAATTACTGAAGTAGTCAAACCTGTTCATTAGAAGGGGGTGGCCCAATACTTTTGGCAATATAGTGTATCTCTAAAATAAATCATGCCACCTTTCCTCTCCTATTATATTTATGATTACGTTACTTGTTTCCAATATCATCCTTTCCTAATTCAATGCTTAATTTCAAACTGTGAGCAATTTGATATAGCTTGATGTATCAATCACCATGAGTATGCACATAAATCATTTTTAACAACATAATGCAGAAGGACCATCACTCCCCTCATTGTCTTTTGGCTGCTTCTTTTTTCTGCTTCATTGTTACCCTTTAATTAATAAATTAATTAATGAACCAATGACTCGTGGGTGTGGGCGGCGCCTCCCACTGTGTGACTGAGCACACATCGTTAATCAGGGCCATTCCCATTAACCGGGTCAAGCAGGGTCATGCTCAAACAATTACAGCTTGATTAAGAGATGTTCATCAGCAAATCCCACCTGAAGACAAGCCACGGCTCGGACCAAACCAGTCTCCGAAACCTCCAACAGGTGGATGTGCTGGTGGATTCGGAGTGTGAGGTTTGCAGGAATGATTTTCTTTTTGAGACTTGGTTGAATAGATGTTCTCTTTCAAAGAGTTCCTTCAACTTTCATTCAATCTGAAGATAATGTCACAGCTGCCCTGAGATTGGCCTTCTGGCTCCTTTGGGCTGACAAAAGGAAAAGCTCCAGCAAGGGTTCATGGGTAATTACAGCACTCCTTCAGCTAACCGTAAGAAGGATAGCTTATAAAGATGGCAATGAGAGCTTAGTGCCGCTGACTCTATGAAAAGATGGAAAAGCTGCAAGATAAGAGGAAAAACAAGACCTTGGAGTCAAAAGTGAAATGAAAAGAGAAGACCTCATTTGAATTTATCTGCTTTCCAACAAAAGGAAGAACTGACCAACGTGGGAAGCATAAATGTGTTTTTAATTAATTTACACAGATTGGATCTTACTGCAGTACAGATGACATGGTGCAATGAAACGTGCTGTATGCATAAGCAGTGTAGTGCTGCTCAGTACTGTTTATCAAAAAAGCGTTTATTAAACAAAATAAATATTGAATGAACTCTGCTGATCTATAGTAGGGATTGAAATAAGACGCCTGTCAGGCTTGATGCAAGCTCCACATGCAGTGACAGATACAGTACAAAAGGTGTAGAAACAATTTTCATTGAGAAATTGCTAGTAAATTTGGTAACACTTTACAATAAGGTTCATTAGTTAACAACATTAGTTAACATGAACTAAGAATGAACAATACTTCTACAGCATTTAGGTAATGTTAATTTCAGCATTTACTAATGCATTATTAAAATCTCAAGTTGTGCTTGTTAACATTAGTTAATGCACTATGAACTACCATGAACTAACAATGAACAATTGTATTTTTATTAACTAACGTTAACAAAGATGAATAAATAGTGTAATAAATGTATTGTTAATTTCCTGTAAAGCTGTTACCGTAAATTTTACAATTACTTACAAAGAAACATACTCCAATAATTTAACCCCCCCCCCTTCCTTATGTAAATAAGAGCTTATGATGAATTTTTGTACTAATTGTCAATATTTAAAAAAAAACGTATTTATGTAGAAATGTAGTAAAACTGCGGTCACACTCCGTTTTAAGTTACTTTAGAATCAACAACACTGAAAACTCTCAGCCAAGAGATCAGTCCAGTCTGTTATATTTACATCCTTTATTGGTCAAGCGTCTTTGTTCGATGTGAATTCACAGGTCTGAATTCATGCGTTGAAAAAAAACAACATTCGCACAGTTAGTGTTCACATCCTTTAATAATGAACATAAATGAATGGAAATGAATGCAGTACAAAGTCTAGTGTGAAATCAACAATGCCAGTTGGAGTTACACAGGAGAAACAAGCCTAAACCCTGTGCATTTTGATTACTTTGCACTTTATAAAACCGTAAATATAAACATATTACAAGACAGAAACTCAAACCAGAAGTTTAAAAAGAGAATAATTACTTTGTCTTGACATCCAGTCCAGTGAAACAGCAGTTTCAGCAGAACCAGAGGAGACTGATATGGGTCATTGTGCTGCGGTTGACAGTAATCAAAGACTGGAATTAGTTTCCCAGTTAAATGATAAGAAGAGAGGACCATTAACAGTGAAGAAGTGACAAAACGGGGTTGATGAGGAAGAGCGACTCAAAGAGTGCGCGTGAGAGAGAAGGGATGGGGGTGAAATGCTAATTTTCGGTGTCTGTTCCGAGCAGCTGGCTTTGGTATGGATGACATGAATGATGAATTGCGCTGTACTGGTACCACCAGCCTCTCTGCTTCCATTCCTCATTACTGTGTGTGAGAGAGAATACAAAGAGAGGGGGGAAAAACAGCAACAGCAGCCAGGGATGTTTCCTTTAATTAACCCACATACCAGCACATCTCCAACAACCACAAATGGCAACACACACTCGTGTATTTATCTGCTGCAGTCGTGGGTTCAAATGCAACACAGACACAATGAAATCAAACACTAAACGTCTCATGCTCTATACACACAATTAAAAGTCAATAGTCAAGCTTGAGCTCATATCTTATCGCTATGAGGACCAGCGATAAAACTGTGCAGACGGGGTGTTAATATTGCAACTGCAGAAGGCAATCATTTCCCCAAATAAATGGGGAAAAAGGGGAAAATGCGTTTAGGTGAAGCAGGTGAAAAATGAGTAGGAAAAAGCCGTGAAATTGGGAGAGAGAGGAAAAGTTGCTTTGCTGGCGAAATAAAAGGGCTAGTCATTATTTTTCAGCCTTGCAGGCTTACAGGACGCAGCAGTCTGTGTGTGTGTGTAGTTTACTCATAGGGTCAGAGTAAATGAAAACACAAGCCGGGTTATGGGATAAACACAAACACAATCATTTTTCAGTGAACACAACGGCTCTGTACTACACAAGCCTGTCTCTTTTTCTCTCGGTTCAGTCCCTTTGTTGTTTATGGTCTGAATCCAAGCAGTACCCATGAAAGAATATAAACAAAACTCTGGAAAATAAAGGTTCTTTACTGACATCAATGGTTCCATGAAGAATCTTTATCATCAGTGGAACCTTATACATATGGAACTATTAAATTGTTCTTCAGACTAAGAATAAAATGGTTCTTTTAAAAACTGTTCCTGAAAGGTTCTTTTGGGGATCACAAATGATTTTTCTATAGCACTGCTGCGAAAAAAGAAAAAGAAAAAGAAAAAACCTTTCGGAATCTTTATTTTTAAATATAATCAATTTGAAATGTATAAATGGCTGAAAATACAAACGACAAAACATCACAAACATTGTGTTGAGTAGTTTACTCCAAAAAATTTCATTTACTTAGCATCATATTTTATATGATGCCAAACAGCATTGATTTTTGTCATTGCGATTAATCAAAACACTCCTTTTATGTTCTACAGAAGAAAAGCAAGTCAAGTGGGTTTGGAATTACACAAGGGTGAGTAAATGACTCAGTTTTTAGATCTTTGATAAGGTACTTTTAGATTTACTTTAATATTACCAATAGGCTAAATTTAATCTGTTTTTACCAACTTCCTGTACTAATGTGACATTTGACATCTGTATTACATCTTTACCATACAGGAAACTGCATGTTCTCGTACCCCAAAAATTAAGTCTAGTCAGCTGAATGTCAGGTTTGGATGAGTTACACTAAGAATTTAGTGGATTTGGCAGGATGGATGGGCCATTTGTAATCTCATTCATCAGACCTCTGATCTAACTGCTTCAAAGACACATTTATCTGTCTGAACGACTCTAGGTAAGTACTCTGAATGTGCCAAAAAGAGAAGAATTATGAATAATTATGAAATGCTTGAAGCTTTTTCCCCCATTCACATATAGAAAATTCTAGAGATTTCATTCAGAAGCTCAGTTTTCATTGTACATAATCTACATTTCTGTAAAAACATGTATAGTACAGATGGAAAGGGGGCAGAGTAAGAGCATGTACCATTAAAAAAACAGTATGTGTCCCATCTCTGGAAACGATTGATGACTTTTGTCGCTGTTTCTATATTTATCATCCTTTTGTAGCCTTTCTGTTGAGAAAGCAGCAGGAGGTTGCGCATACAAATGATAAAAAATGATCTGAGCGTCTCAAATTCAGCCGATTCAGCCCGTGAAAACAAAGCCTCGCTGTGAAACGCAGTAAGTGTGTGTGCAGGAAATCCAGAAACACGCCATAGACCTTGATGCATTTTTCACAATATACCTTTATTATCTTAATAAATACAAAAAAAACAACAACACTGTGATGTTTAAAGAAACAAGTATTAAAAAAGACACTAAAATGCATTAGACATTAGAAATATCAATATTAATTTTGGTATGTTCTGTAAGTGACATCTTTGTCTTATGGACATTTAGTGTACCGGCACGTTTTCAGATGGAAGAGAAAGGAATGGAAATCCACTGTCGACAGGGCCAAAAAATGAAGAGAGAGCATAGCAATTCATCAGGTACAAGGGGTGGAGAAACGTTTCAATAGCGAACATGGAATGAACTCTCTTACGTGAGGATGCATATGAATATATACATTTATATACACCCACATCAACACCACCGATATAGATGTAAAATCACCTGAGATACTCGTTCGCACCTCATTATTCCAAACAGCTGGACACTAGTGTTGAAATGATATGAATTCTGAGAGAAAGACATGGGACGGCACGTCAGCCCGGTTTGGGAGAGCTCTCCTCTGTAACGTTGTACAAAAACGAAGACGTAAATAACGAAAGAAAACAGTCATTTCACCAGTTACTCCTGAAGATTCCACAGTAAAAAATATCCTTTGAGCAGCCTTTTGTACATTTTGTTTTTATAATATATTTATATATGTAAAATTTCAAGCAAAAAGAACCAACTGGACTGTTCAGTAAACGTACTGTATGTATTGGCCAAAGACAGTGGAAACGTTTTCTGGAGGTCTGACTGACGTTGTACAGCACACACCAAGGACGTGAAAAAATCGTACGACCACTATGCCTTAGCGATCTTGTGAGAGATATTGCCGTATTTTTGCAAAGTCAAATGCATAATGTTATTGGCTTTAGCTCGATAGTCATTTTGAGACTTCAAAATGTGATTACAGGACGACTATCTGAATCAAGATACCAATGAATGTGGATTTATTTATGGATCTTAGTGATTCAGTGCCCTGCATAGGTAAAGTAGAACTTGAAAACAAGGCTTTGGGACATTGTCAGAAATATTAAAAAAAAACAAGATACATTAAGTGCTCAACAAAAATGTTAAATTAAGTTACCTGAATTGAATCTCCACTTGTGATTTGAGAATCTCAAGACAAGCACGGGAATTGACGTCTACAAGACCTCTAGAGTAAGGCAGAAACCTTACGGGAAGGCAGGGGTATTGTAGTCTTGTTCATATGGCTTTTAAGTTACTCACTTTTCAAGTGCTTGTCGTCAAATTTTAAGTGGAGATCAAAAAATTAAAAAGCCCAATTGAACTCTAAGCCCAAAGTCACCTCCAAACGTTAGCCAAGTTGGTGTCAATTAATTTTGCTATGCTCAGATGGACCAAATTAAAGACTAAACGCAAAACAAAAGCAAGCGGCAAAAAAGAGAGCAGGGGAAGAGGCAAAGTTGGTACCTGTAGTCCAGTGTAGTTCAAAGATCTGGCCTAAATATGTTCCAATTGGACCAAGTGGACTAGATTGCGTAATATTAACTAGTAGGGGCAGCTGGACGTGTTTAAAATAGAACCACCTAGGATAAATTTCCCTGCAAACAGTTTCCCAACCCTACTGTGACTATTTCCAGCACGGAGAGGGTCCGGTTCCTCTCTCAGGAACCCCACTGCCGAAAGTTCGTAACTCATTTCGTCAGAACTGTAAGTCTTTCCGCCGGCATAGTTGCAGGCATATCTTAATATATCTCTGTACACGGTTATATATTTTCTTATCTCTAGTTACAGTACAGAAACTCCCCTTCACATTTCCTTTCCTCCAATTCTTCATGTCAGCAGGAGCTATGGTTTTGTGCTTATCACCAAAATTGCAGTGCAAAAGAAAATAATTAATTATAATAATTATTATAATGACAACAATTAATTCATGAGAAGTATTAACAAATGATGGATGACAACATAATTTCTATGGCACCACAGCCCATCAATTCACATATCGTACAAACGACCAACAGCGTAAGAGGGAGGAGAGCGCAGAAACAGAACTCGGCTTGCATAGCAATGCAATAACAATAATGTCATTTTCAATCTCCGATGTCAAGAATATATTTACAGGAAACTCGATTTCCTTTTCGCAAGTTCACCAAAGCTGGGCGACTCAGATCTCAGGCCTTCTATCATTTTTTTTTCTTTTTTTGTCCTCGACATTTTTCTTTTTTCTGTGAATGAATACTTTAAGGAGGAAGGTGAGGGATGTTGCGAATCTTGTGGGTTGCATGTCCATCTTTACATCACATTTACAGTTTGTCCTTTTCATATTTTTCTTTTTCTTTTTTTTCCTTCTTCCTTCTGATGCTTCACGAGTCCATCGCACCAAGCAGGTGAGGCATTTCCAGAACAGATAAAGGCATTCTTCAGTTTCCATCAAAAAGGCTCACTCTTAAAACAATACAAAGAGAACATGTCAGTCAGTTAGTTCTTTATACAGCTCTAGAAAAGGTAAACCATCAACACTTGACTGGGGAACTTTTAAACCATCAAGGTTCCAAACAGTAAAATTGTACCAGAATAACCTGCTCAGACTTACATAACTCTCCAGAGTACTGCGCGTTGGTCCCCATGTAGCTGCTTCCGCCCTGCTCCGTGGTGGAGCGCTGGTGCTGTCCCCTTGTCCCTTCACCTTTACGAGGACCCGTTGACCCTTTAGAGGATGCTGTCCCAGAAGAGCTGTGGCCCCCAGGAGATGGGAATGACGGTTTGTTGTATGGCAATATGGCCTCTTCTGAAAACATACAAATATCCAAACCCATACATTTAGTGGCAAATAAATCTTTTTTAGCTTTTCCAGTTTGGAACATGTCCATGATTGGTTTCTTTCTGACTAATACTGAGGTGATCATCTTGTGCCAGCTTTGACCAAACTCTACTCATTAGCAATATGCTCCAATGGCTAAACGAATCTCTACACCGAAGTTTAAGATGAAAATGAAGACATATGAGACCAAACCATACGGCTTGCCCAACCCACATGCCCCCCTGTGTCGCGCCAGATCCAGGCCTAGTTCTTTATGCTCCGTTTGGGCTGGAAACCCAGAATGGTGGATCCTAATGATCAGACAGGCACAGATGGAGCTCGGCTTCATTGCAGCGTGTGTGTGTATACAGTGAAAAATGAGGGCTGGAACGATTAGGGTACATCTGTGCAACTAAGTGTGCCTCCTGTCTGCTGGTTCCTGGAGAAGGCCGGTGTTGGCCATGGAAGAGCTCACTAAGAGGGGGAGACAAGGCAATCTGTTTGCTCCAGCTTGGCCTCCTTACAGCAGGGACCGTAAATGAATGCCAAGGGTCCACAGCTGGCGCTGTCAAACATCTGTCTCTGATGACCACGATAGCAAGATAATATTTTACAGACCTGCTCTGCTGAATTAAGAGCATGTTTACTGTGCCAGGCTGATTAACTCATGTGGACATATACTGTAAGATCAGGTTCAGGTCTTTCATGAAAACATATTTCACCATCAAGTTAAAACACCAAAAAGGCATTTCTGATGTCCATTAACCTGCTAAAGACCAGGCTGGTTAGAGCTGGTTTGGAGCTGGATTAGTTGGTAAACCATTCAAATTCTGGAAGCTGGTTGACCAAAATGTCTTTATGGACAAGCTGGTTGACCATGGAGTTCAGGGGTGTCCATGCCTGTTCTCTGAGAGACTGGCTAACCAAGAATCCCTTGTTGGACAAGTTACTAACTAACTAGTATCCCCTGCTTGGAACCAGTATTCAAAACACTGCTATAATGTGGTTTCTCCTTTATGAGTCAATTTT
The DNA here is from genome assembly GCA_039654775.1 of Spinibarbus caldwelli. Lineage (NCBI taxonomy): Eukaryota > Metazoa > Chordata > Actinopteri > Cypriniformes > Cyprinidae > Spinibarbus > Spinibarbus caldwelli. The sequence continues at coordinate 5,848,243 of CM077252.1, forward strand.
AGATATCTACATGTCATCAGAACTCAAGGTAAGTCATCAATCGTCCCACCTGAAACAGGACCATTTTTCTGTCCTCTTCTGCTCTCCTCTCCTCTCTCTATGGATCTGTCCTGGGCTTGTTGGTGGCGCTCCAGTGAGGTTCGGGCCTGCCGGTCTAAGGAACTCTTCATCTCCTCCAGGCCCATCATGGGTTGCCTCTCCAAGGAGGAAGCCTTGCGGTCAGAGGGGTTGGGCATGTTCCTCGCCCCCTGGACACGAGCTGTCTGACAGGGTGGAGGCTCTGGTGGTGGAGGCAGATCTGGGAAAGAAGCAGGAAGGGCCATTTGAATTCAAAAAATAGGTACAGCATTTCCATTTATGTACATTGAGCATTTATCATCATTTGACAATAGGTGTCTTTTGTATCTACATAAATGCCCTCAAAAGCGTAATATTGATTTCATTCTGTTTGATAAATGATTATAATGGCTTGGATATTAGCTATTGCTACATGCATTTACTTATGACCCCATCTGTCTCCTTTAACCAATGCTGACTTCCACATTAATTCAATAAAACATACAAGAGAGATCTACCATCTACTGTAAACTGGTTTTTGGCCTTCAAATGTGGTCTAAACTATTGCATCCGTAATTAATTGACTAAAATATTTATTGTTTTTGGTTTTGTCCTCATGGATTAAATTGATCTAACCTGAACCAGGCTTTGGAATTATCTTTTCAGTAAAAACTGGACTAAACCTCACCATCAGCGCTGGCATCACGGCGGTGCGGGGCAGTGCCAGGGCCTTTGTGTTTGCGGGTGGGCCTTGCCGCTCGCTGGTGACCCAGACTGTGTGTGCCCACCGTGCTTCCATCTGTGGAAAATGGGCTAGCGGGACGAGGTCTATGATGTAGACCTTTATCTGCAGTGAGCAAAGAGAGAATCTTGTTTAGCCCATAATGCTATCGAAACACTACTTGCAGAGGTGATAAACGAATCTTAAAAGGAAAGCATGGCAGGATGCTCAGATGGAGGGCGGATAGCATGTTAGTTTGATTCAGAAGCAGCAGAATCAATCAATACATTTCATTTCTATTACAAAGCCTGTTGGAGAAAAGGTTTAAGATTGTGGAAATGGTTTTATGAAGATTATTAAGATCATCATAGAGTCAGAAAGAGGCATGAAGTCAAACCTGAAGTGCATAATAAAAGAATCTTAAGACATCAGCGTCGCATCTGTTTCCAGTTAATTCATTCGCTTACAGTATAAACTGAATCACTTCACTGAAAGCGCAAGACCAAAACCCTGCTAAGTGAAAACAGTCGTCGCCAAAATCCACCAAGCAGAATCCATAAAGATGTTAGTATTTGAACCACGCTGCTTCACCAGAGTTCACCAGTGTAAAATCAGAAAGCAGAAAATAAGCAACATCTTGTTAAGAGTGAGCCATATTGCAGTCAGCAAACACCAGACTTCCAGACTCGAATTCCTGTTTCCTCTAAACCGACCTCTCTTGCTCAGGCTGGTGCCGTCCAGACGGTAACCAGCCTTGTCTGCGGCTGCCACCAGGGCTCGTGCAAAGCTGCAATGGGTGAAGAGTGAGCCGTCAGAGGAGCTGCCGGCACTAGACCTTCTGCTGGAGAAGTTTCTGTCATCATCTTCTGAAGCCGAGCCCCAACCGTTCACCATGGAGCCTGGAGGGGAGCGGCCGCATGGGTGTTAGATTTACCAGGTTTGCTAGTTTTATAGTCCAGAAAAACAGGACATACTCTGAGATTTTACTTTAATATTTAAATGCAAATAAATTATTGATGCCTTTATAAAGGCAAACGGCAAACTAAATTTACCAGAATAATATAATGGGGCTTTGGTGTGTGCTGGAAATGATAATTCTCTTATCTGAAAAAAAGATGTGCTATATAGCACAGGTGAGCTATGTTTGATAAGAGATGAGTCAGCCACCATTACAATTATTAGGTAATGTAATGAAACAAATAACCAAAACAAAATGACTGAGGAGGGTAGATTATGAAAAACATTAACATCCAAGACAAAACAAAGAAGCAAAACATCAAAGGCACACAAAAACACAGAAAAATAAAGATAAAAAAGAAAGCAATCAAACAAAAAATTCGAAACAAACAAAATGAATATGGAAATATATATGGTAGAATATGGAAAACATACAACAGTCAAAACAAAGCAAAAAAGCAAAACACCCAGGCACACAAAGTACAGAAAAAAAACAAAAACAAACAAAAAAAAAAAACACTAAAAACAAAATTAAAGACAACAAAAATATCATAAACATGAGACAAAGTGAAAAAAGAAAAACAAGAAAACTAAAAGAAGCAAACAACAACAACAAAAAATACACAATGAAGGCTTGAACAAAGGAATAACTGTTACAATACATGGGCAATTTATTAACTAAAATATTGTCATTTTAATAATTTTTGTTTCACTAATCCAAGCTGTTAGGTTTTTTTTCCCTTCAGTAATGTATCCTACTTCCATCCTGCATATAATCTTACACCCGCCACCTGACTACACATCACAACCTCACTTCCTTTTGATTGCTCTGATAGGAAGGAACGCACGCACCTGCGCGTGGCCTGAGGTGAAGCAGCTGATACTGCACACGGAAACACGCAGCATGATCAAAGCAACCACACGGGAACGTGCTGTTCTTCTTCTTTGGCACTTGTCAGATTTATGGCATGTATTTTTTTGATTGATGGCAACCCGGTACAAACATCCTCAGGGAAGCCGATGTGAGATGGCACGACTATTGTTTAATGATCCGAGAGGAAAGTTAAGAGGGTTACAGTGGTTACTATAGCCTAGGTAATATGTCTGGTTTCAAGATCTAACATTGAGCTAATTAGGTTTTGGTGACAGATTTATTACATGTATTGTTATAGTTTGTCGATGATAAAATACTTTCTATCTCAGCTTAATATGCAGAAAAAAGTAAAAACCACCCAAAAGAATAAGCACTGCAGTAATGTAGTCCTTATAGCTTAAAAATGCAGCTTTAAAAATTATTCATTACTTCTAATAAAATATAGTTATTTAATGAATACATAATGAATTATTATTATTATTATCATTATGGAAAATCTGTAATGCTGTATATATAGTGTAACGTGCTAGCATAAAAAAAAAATCCTATTATAATACCTGCAAATATAACAAAGAATTTCAAAGCACCAACATAAATTTAGTTTGTTTCTCGTCTAAAAGAGAAAAGGAGAATAGAATAGGATGCAGACCAAAAAAAAAAAACTAACAAAAAAAAAAAAAAACCTTCCTAGCAGTCTCTTCCTTTTAATTTCCTCAGAAACGGCATATGGCTTTGTTTCGCTAAAAAAAGTTAAGTCCCTCAAGACTGTCTCTCAGCAAAGCAAGACTGCATATAATGAATTGGATGTGCTGGCAGAGACAGAGGCGGGTACAGAGCTCCACATCAGAGAGGACAGCTCCTGCAGAATACCTGCACTACGCCTCAGCGCCTCCTGCCTCCTCCAGAGACAACATCCTCTCTAACAACCAGCCACCTAAAACAGATCCCCGAAAATACCATGCTTTCACTCTTCACTGTATAATAATGCTGGCAGCTGCAAAACAATAACAATTCTCCGGCCAACATAAATTTTGGATCACGTTCGCAAACCCAAATGTTTTTATACAGCGTGGCTTACCATGAACTGAACTTCCCACAAATTGTTGCTAATTTGGAGTTGGCAGTCACGAACGGCAATGCTTGAAGCTAGAATACCGTAGCTTCTATAAATATAAGGTCGATACAAAAATCAGACATTTTATGGATTCAGTAACGGCTATTTTTGACACCACTGAAGTGTGTTTTCATTCCGATAATCCACTGTTAATATTCACGGCTCGACTAAATGGAGTTACGCAGGACTGTAAAACTCATCCAACACCCTGCTGCCACTAAAGCTGATTTACACTGCCCTGAGCCCTCATCTGCATATCATTAAGTGCCGTAATCATTCCCCTTGACGAGTAGGTGGAGACGCCCGCCTCAGGACACGTGACCTCAGTCGGTGCAAGGGTTTATGGGAGCAAAGTGGAGCAGGACAGTGAGCTCACTGCTCACATTACAACTCCCATAAAACACCCTCACTATTTCACAAACTCATGGATTGTGTATGCGATGAATAATGAAACACGATAAAGAAAAATATGTTCCAGCAATCTTTATTTCACCTTAACTAAGTTGCCCAAAAGAAATGGTTGTAAAAATGGTTTTATTCTCTTCAGAAAGGACAAATCTCTGCCTCTGGGTCTGGCAGTAACCCAGCACTAGTGTAGTGTCAGTGTGGTGCTACTGTGGGCAAAAACAAAGGACACTGGTTGAAGAAAGCAGTGAAAGGAAGCTGTCGAGAGTCTTACAGGAGGACACAGCCACCACTGAACAGCACTTGCTTTGTGTTTCTTCAGATATCTCAGTCCAGAGAGATCTCAGAGACGACCAATGCTACAGCGTTCAGGGGAAAATGCACCTCACAGGTCCAGTCCATTAAAAGAGACTCAATATCTATCTATCTATCTATCTATCCTATGCACCCATGATAATGCATACAAATGCAATAATGAATACATCTCTGCCTGATTAGAGGAACACCACTGGCCCATTTTGCCTCAGTCCTGTGGTAAATTGGAGAACAGAGGACATTTAGATTCTAACCCCACAATGTCATACCCTTCACGTGTCCCCTATGACAGACGGCCCATAAAACCCTTTCAATAAGTTGTAAAATGGAAATGGTGCCTCCTGTCTTCAATGGGGAAATGGAGCCATGAACGTGAGATTTTTTCAAAATCTTCATGGGAAAATGGAGGCAATGTGCTTGAGTATTTTGTTCTAATAATAATACTACACATATACATGAATATATTACACATTACCGTTCAACATTTTTGGTTTGGCAAGATTTATTAATGTTTTAGAAAGTAATCTCTTATGCTCACCAAGGCTTTAATTTATTTAATCAATAATACAGTAAAAGCAGTAATATTGAGAACTATTATTACAATTTTTGAGGTTTAGTCCAGTTTTACTGAACAACACTCATTTACCCCTGTGGTGGCCTTGTTTTAAACTCTATTAGTTTGTTGCTCCTCATAACTGTGATTAGAATTTATTCCCAAATGCCTGAACAAACTGGATTTCAGTGGGGCCATTTTCAGGTGAGGTGGGAATAAACACAAGCACCCGCCACACATGTGAGCATAATGACAAATAATGCAGCTATTTGCAGACAAGCAGAGCAAAACAGTATTTTACCATGCTAGGGCAAACAAAGCCACCACATGCGGTACACATGTGAATAAACCATGACTGGTTCCCATATACACATCAGCAGTACAATCTCAAAGTGCCCGCTGAACTGAAATATGCTGCTTTTAGATTAGAGATCAGTACCTATGTTTTATTGTCTTATCTTTACGCTGCACACGCTGTTGAATTGTAATTTGATATGCGAGTAGATCATATCGTTTGGTGTCTCTGACCAAATGGACTGCATTTTAATTAACTTTTTAAATAAAAAATTATATTGATTTTTGTCTCTACCGTCCATGCTGGGTTCAAACTGAGTCCTGAAATGATTTAACAGAGATAGAAATCCCCAATTACGAGGACGTCGGATGAGATAATGAGCAAATGAAATGACCACCCCTGCACTGAAAGAACGCAATCTGCACCGGACATCTAACTGTGCACCCAACTGAATAGTTCAAAGGTTTAGATAAGGGCTTTATGCTCTTTTTGAAGAACTTAAGAATGTTCCTTCAAAGTAGAAGTTCATATAAATGAGAAATTAATCACAAAAATGTACGCTTACCCGTAACAGAGCTGTCCAAGTTGTCCATGCTGGAGCCTGGTGTGTGTTCCATGCCCCTAATTGGCGGCGACATCTCATATCCCTCATCCTCCTCCTCATCGTCATCTTCGTCAGGAAGGTCTGTCTCAATATCAGACACTAGGGTGCTGGAGATATAACCCACGGGCGGTGCAGGGGCCTGGGGCGGGTAAGGCAAACCCTGCATGTGCCTATGGAGAATTCAAGAAGTCAAACATGAACATACCACGCTTTTTTGCATAACCAAGCAAGAGCTACAAGGGTTGTCAGAAGGAGACAAAGGGTGTCAATGAGCGACAAGCCTAAACAAAAGAGAAATGCATGGGGTGCGCTGTCTGTCAGGCGAAATTTGGTATTTCTTGAACATTCCTTGTCATCTCTCCAATGAATTGGGACAATTCGGCTAATTCAGCAGCACCACGGTTTGCATGCTAACACAATGACCTACTAATTGCAGTTTGAAGAGGATACAATGGCAACCACTACAGGCATGTCTTTGCTGCGGCTGTCACCCACTAGACAGCTAGGTTTGATGAGAGCCCTACTGTGTGTCTATATATATATGTGTATCGGTGTGTGTTTGTGCAGTGCTGCTGCTGCTTTGATGCGGTCTGTGCTAGGATTTGGATATAATTATGGGCTCTTCCCAGTCGTCACAAATGTTCTGTGAGCAACATACTCATTATGGCGGTAACATGACATCTTCCTCCTGACAAGTAGAGGCCGTTTCCTCGCAGTGCTGACTGTAATAAGCGGAAGTTGATTTCTCTTGGAAAGACAGGTTGAAGCATGGCTTTAGCATGGGGGCTTTATAAGAATGCGTTATGCAGTCTGGGAGGAACGACTATCAGTTGTTTTCATATTTAATTCAGCTACATCGACCTTTTTCATTTAAATCATGCTTTTGTTGAAAATGACTAACAAATGTGGTGCAATAAAAACTGATCTTTTTATTCAGTTTAATTCAGTTTGTGTGGGTAAAAAGCAGTGTTGGGCAGTAGCGCCGCTACAAGTAGTGATGCTAGTAGTTTAACTACATTTCTCAGTAGCGTGGTGGTAGCGTCGCTGTTTTCTGAATCAAATAGCTTTTCAGTAGCAAAGCTCTATTTTTGATCAAGTAGCGTGGTAGCGTTGACAAAAGCTAACGTTACATTTTCCAAAGCATTTCAGATACTTGAGCTCAAATCAGAAATATAATAGGCATCACTGATCCTGGATCAGTAAGTGACACCACCGCCACTAAACCTCGTAACGCCATTGGCTTCTCAAACTGTCAGTCAAGCCTCATTATTCCTCCTGCCTCTCTCGTGAATGAGGTGCGGCGCGCAGTTTGGAGCATCTCAGTTTGTCTGCAGTCTGAAGGTAAATAAAAGAGCTGTTGATTGAATAAGTACAGCGTTTTCTTTATTCGAGAAACACTATATTTATAAAGGCTAATGTTTTTTTTTTTTTTTTTTTTAAGGAGCAGAGAAGAGTGTCTTAGTCTATAATTTGTTGCCGAGTCACAGCCAAATAGCTTGTGCGAAGCGCTGAATCTTTTATAATATGATATTTTGGCCAAATAACAGAAAAAAACTGAGCGCCCACATAGCGACAGGAAACTGTATACCCTACAAGTTCATGAAAACATAAATGCGATGGACATACTGCCTCTGATGTGGCAGTAATGACGGGGAAAAAACATTCGCTGGTCAAAACCTTCATATTTGAACTTGATTTTGGTGAAATGTTAATAATATAATGACACATGCAAAGATGCAAATAAACATAGCCTGTCTGTAGGCCTATACATTTATATGGTAATGCTATACAATAAGATTTCATTAATGTATTAACTAACATGAGTGAACAATGGACAATACATTTATAACAGTATTTATTCATCTTTGTTAATGTTAGTTAATGAAAATACAGTCGTTCATTGGTAGTTCAACTTAGTTCACAGTGCATTAACTAATGTTAACAAACACAACTTTTTATTTTAATAATGCATTAGTAAATGTTGAAATTAACATTAAGATTAATAAATGATGCAGAAGTTGTTCATTCTTAGTTCATGTTAACTACACTAGTTAACTAATGTTAATTAATGAACCTTATTGTTAAGTGTTACCCTTTGTATAAATGTATCTGTATAGCCTACAATAAAGCCACAATACCAACTACCAACAGGAGGTTTCCGGCCGACAGCAAAAAATTATTTTGCCTATGTCACAATATGAGGTAAATCCGGCCCTGTACATGATACTGATTTTTGTTGCCAAATTGGTTTGGAACAGTTGTTGAATAAACAATTAACCTGAACTATTATGCCTATCTGCTTGACTGACAGTTTTATTGATCACTGAGAGAGCATTGACTTGGTATGATGTTGGCTCAATATAAAAATGAATTTTTAAAAAATAGCTTTTGCCATGTTACTGTAGCTTAGCTTGCTACATTTCCCAGGGCTGTAGCTTTAGTGTAGTGAAGCTTAATTTAATGAAGAGTAACTGTTAGCATAGCTTACTACATTTTCCAAGTAGCTTGCCCAACATTGGTAAAAAGGAAGCCAGTTAAGTAAAAGAAAAAAAAAAACAGCTCTTTGAATCTTCAATGTTAAATAGTCATTTTTATATTTTACAATTGCATTTAGTGCCTCTAGAGAAGAGGTGCTCAAACTTTTTACTACAAAGGGCCAAAAAGCAAACTTAGAATGTAAGTGTTGCATTATACCCAAGTATATTAAACTGTACATTTTTAAAATCAAATTCACTCATATTATCCAGTGTATCGAGATCTTACCAAGTCTGTTTAGCCATGTCCAACTGGTAAGCACGGGTTAGCTCATCTAGGTGGGCTTGGAGCATGGGCTGTATTTCTTCACGTGGGGATGGGCTCAGTGTGGCTGTGGACTGCTTGCCAAAGGAAACTGCTGCAGGGGAGGAGGCCACACCCCTTATGGGAGGAGTAGGCACCCGTTCTTCCTCTTCCTCCAGCTCATCCTCTAAACCCTGATGGAGGTACGTCTGCACAGGCAAGGGTGGGCCCCAACCATCACTATCATATCTGAAACAAATGAGCATAGAAACAAAATGAAAACAGACCACAGACAGGTCCCTGTGGCACCCCATGAACAGTTGTGTCAGGCAAGAGAAAAAGGAATCTTGTTTTTTTTTTTTTTAAATGTTAGTCTAGTCAGCAGTTATGGATATAGTGAGACTCAGGTTTAGCAACATAGAGGTAATGATGTAAATCTTGGGTTAAATCTTGAAGGATTTTCTCAGCTTTACTTGTTCTTTAATACAGGCTGATCTGGCAGAGTGGCTGCTTTTTCTTATTTCCCAGAACTGTGCTTATACATGCTGAAATAATACATGACATAAAGCCAACGTTCATTAGAGGAATTTGTCAGTGCACATCCCGTAGGACATAACAGTTTTAATCTGAAGCCATTAAAGACAGTGGTGAGATTTACTGCGTAGAAGACTACTCATTTGCCAGAGAGCCTATTAAGCCCGATGACTCTCCGAGATGGAAATTAACAGGGTTGAAAGGCAAGCACACCTCTCCGGCAGGGTATTTAATTTGTATCACCACGTTCATGTTTTCTTTTAACTGTACAGATGGGACGACGCTGATGTCAGACAGGAGTGGAGTGCCGTCGTAGGTGAAAGTATATTAAAAGTTGCTGAGCGTGAACAGTTTGTCAAACAGGGTTTTAATATTACATCTCGTCTATTTATAATGGACAACAAATCAACAAATCATTTAATGCTAGTGGCTTGATTAACTCTCTAAGGAATAAATAAATACCATTAGCAGATTTATTGATAATATATTAGCTAGCAAGAACAAGACTTTGAGAAATTTCTTACAAACATCATGGCCGGTTTTATTTTAAACCACCATTTTTATCACTTGATGGAAAAAATCCAATGCTTAATTACATGGATCATAATCTCTAGATATTATAGATGTGACCATTGAATTTGCAGTACAGAGTGTATCTATTACTTGTACTAAGTAGAGCTGAATGTGTGACTCTGAGCCCTACCCTCCTCCGTCATGGTGCTCTGAGGCATAGTGGTCCATCTCTGTGCCTGGAAGAGGGTGGACAGGAGGGGGAGGGAGTGGAACATTAGCCCAGTTGGAGCCATTCATCTTGGTGGGCTTGGCGTTTGCTTTGGTCTTCTTCTTCTTTCCGCCTTTCCCACCTACAATAGCAAAAGTTGGGAATATTTGTTAAAGCCTGAATGTAGAATGATGCCATGTTTTCACCTTAAAAAGAAAATTGATTTATTCCCCACATGACATGTGCTTGAAATTCTCTATGCTAAGTGAAGGCTCTTGTAATACCACTGTCAAACGCAATTGCTTGTATGTTAGAATGTACAACTCCAACTCCTTTCAAAATGTTCCCAAGCCAACACGGCCATAAAAGTAATCTCAAGGCTGCGTGGTGAAAGAAACAGTTTGCAGCATGTCAATGGGTCAAAGACTGAAGACTAAAAAAAAAAAAAAAAATCCTGGAATAACTTTACTTACAACTCTGGTTCTACTCTATGAATGTGCACTTTTCTTTACTCTAAGAAAAAGTATTGGGAAATAAACAGAACGTGTCAAAGACGGAAAGAAAAAAACGCTGTTGAACTTGAATATGTTGCATCCACAATCTCCCTGGACAAAACATTTGGCAAATCACACACTTGCCCAAGAACTAATACGAAGGATAGTAATTAATCACCCTTCTGTCACAATCTAATTAACAAAACCATCTAAATGTAACGACCATCAATGCCAGATGAAGACATTTGGGACGAGGAAGTGATGTATATGCGTGTCCTCCACAGACTTCATGCAGAGGCGGCAGGATTCATTACTGTAAATTATTAATGCCGCCGCTGGCAAACTCGACATGACCAGTGGGTTGCCGCATGTTGCCAGATCCTCCCGCATTTCAAGCCAGGCATAAAATAGCTGAGGCTGATGGAGTCAGACACACGGCCAAATGTAATCGGGGGGAAAACCTTCACTGGCAGCACTTGTGCTGTATGGGATCCTATCTGTCATCATCTGCCTCTGTCTGCCAATGGCCTCTAATCGTCCCTGCCGCCTCAAAATATTCCGATTCAGGCAACCCTGTGGCTTCAAACATCATGTTATTTAATATGATGCCAGGACTTTGACAGGGCTATACATTAAGTCCAAAAAACTCTTTATAAAAGCCATGTTGAATCACATTCAAGGGCTATGAATAGACTATCTTCCCTGGATCTTAAAGGAATATTCCACCCAAAAATGAAAACGATCATGTTGTTCCAAAACCATATGACTTTCTTTCTTCTGTGAAAACCAAATAAAGAAACTTGAAGAATTGGGCTGTTCAGTGAGCTGAATTAAAGACAGAGGCTGTCACGCTTTAAAAATTTGCAAATGCAATGTAAAAGTGGTTCCTATGATTAGTACTTTATGATTTTTTAAATAATTTAGTGATAATAAATAACTAGTCCTTCTTGGTGCATTTAGAAAGTTCATGAGACGTGTTCTTTTGAATCGTTTCAAACAACTGTTGTTTTAAGTTCACAGAACCCAGTTCAGACCAGCATTTGTGAACTGGTTCGACAAAATTATTAATAATTGATCCACTTCATAAAACCATGCCTAACTAAATTGCTCACAAAATGGACTGATTTGGCTTTTGAGTTCAGTCAGTGTTGTTATTATTAACTAAAATTAAAAATATTATAATTGATTTTATAAATTGAAGCTGATAGAAATAAAATATAAATATTAGATGAAAAAAAAATCTGAATAGAAAAAATAAATATACAAACAAAAATCTAAAAAAATTACAAAGGAACAAAAAATACTAAAAGTAATATTATATAAATAATTCTAAAACAAGAGATTGTTTGTTGAATAAATGTGTGTTCCTCAAAAGCTATCATATGGTTTCAGAAAACTTGAAATATAGGCCAGTCATATAGACCACTTTTATGATGCTTTTTTGTCCTTTGCTTGAAAACTCAGTTTACAATCATCGTACAGTACATAGAAAGCAACCAGAAAGGGAAAACCAGTATAAAGATTAAAAAAAAATTGTGTGTCAAAATGAAGAATGAGAGTGAGTGTTTTCAAAATATTCATTTTTGGGTGCACTGTTCCTTTAAGAAAAACAAAAACAAGTGTGAAAGAGCGAGCGCAAGAGGATGAGTACTGTAGCTATGCACAGTTTAAGGCAGATTTGTCATACGGTGGCTGACGTTTATGATACTCTCGGCAGTCGGCCTATTACAGAGCGTTCTCATCGCTGGAACTTCTCGCTGACGGTGCGCTATTGTTCCGACGGCCGAGGGAGTGCGGGAGGCATTAGGAGTCTTGCGGAGGGATGGAAGTGTCAAACGAAGATGAATAAAGCATGCTAGTAATAAAAAAATAACAACAGGCTAGAGGCAGAAGTGGCTGGAGTGGGGGGAAGTAATTGGGTTTCCTAATCGTTCCTCTGGGTGACGCACGGCGTCAGCCAATAAATGGAGAGATGGCGTGATCACTCAATCACTCCCTCACTCTCTTTCCTCCTTTCTTTCTCCCTCTGTTTGTCGAGTAGAGGGCATCAATAATGTAAACGAGTCTCTGCTGAGGAGTCGGGGCAGCTCCTGAAATTACCAATGTAAGAAATGTGAGGAAAACAGACAGGAAGGGCGCTGTGGGACAGCAGTGACTCGACTGACAAACATGAGGTCGCTTTCTGAATTAGGCCAAACTAGGCTGGCGAAGAGGCAAAGGAACGTTTCATAACTTATAAAGTTTCACACCTTTAACACATCCATGAGAGCTTACTCAACTCTGACCTGTTCTATCTTGTATAATGAATTATGATCTAATTCTATGTTATGGTGGGAAAAAGTAGTAATAACAGTATTTGAAAATAATGTGCTTTTAATGGGGCAGTACAAAGACTTCATGGGCTTTCTATTACAGAAAATGCTTGTGTTTCTGATTAGGAAAAGAGAGTTTTTCAGTTTTTCTAAGGAAGGCTGTGAATTTTGGCTCAAAACACATGCGCAACAGCAAACATACTCTCTGAAAGTGGGTGAAACGTTTTACTGTTTTCACTCTCTTTAAACACATTTAAATTCATTAAAAACCTGATAAGATGCTAAAAGTGACATGATCTCCGACATGTCAAAAAATAGTATCAAGCACCGAACAGATTAAAAAGTTCTGTGTTGAAAAGATACCCCAATTCCCTGATAAATATTTCAGAATTATTTGGGATAGTAAGCCAAAATGATCCTCAGCAAACAAATGAAATACACGTTTGCTTGGAAACAATCAAGTGTAATGTGATGGCCTTTTACTTTGGAAATGTAAACGTAACCCTTATTTATTCTCTCCACTTTATATATATATATATGAATATATGTGACCCTGGAGGACAAAACCAGTCTTACGTAGCAGGGGTATATTTGTAGCAATAGCCAAAAATACATTGTATGGGTCAAAATTATAGATTTTTCTTTTATGCCAAAAATCATTTGTATATTAAGTAAAGATCATGTTCCATGAAGATTCTTTGTAAATTTCTTACCGTAAATATATCAAAACTTAATTTTTCATTAGTAATATGCATTGCTAAGGACTTCATTTGGACAGCTTTAAAGGCTATTTTCTCAATATTTTGATTTATTTTTGCACCCTCAGATTCCAGATTTTCAAATAGTTGTATCTCGGACAAATATTGTCCTATCCTAACAAACCATACATCAATGGAAAGCTTATTTGATGTATAGATCGCAATTAAAAAAAAAAAAGAAAAAAAAAAAGACCCTTATGACTGGTTTTGTGGTCCAGAGTCACATATATATTCAATTAAATCATAATAATATTTCACAATATTACTCTTTTTGCTATATTTTGACATTTGAATGGTAGTGTATATATCCAAAAGCGTTATTTGTGTAATTTGTCTGAATGTTAAATAATAAAATACGACAACAGTTTTCATGTTAATCAGGTCGCTACATATAAAGCACACATGCAACGTCACATAATATCATTACAGCCCTTAAAATGCTGTAAAAAGGTTAAACAAGATCAGAATGTTTCGATTTGGTCGACTGATCTCTATCTTCTAAACAATCCTCGCCTGAAGAGGTTGAGATGTTTGACCTAAATCTACCCTTGGAGTCCTAATTGTAGCCCATGAAACACTTGAGCCAGATGCTTGGAGAGCTTCCCATCTAATGTCTGAGGCTGCGTTGGATTACTGCACAGTTAAAGCACTGGCATGAAACTTGATTAGAGAGGAGAAAGAGAGCCACATGGACAGCGAGACGAGAGGATGGGGGCCGTCTCCGTGTCCTATAAATGACATTGTAATTTTCAGTACATGAATTTTATTGTAGCTTGTAACGATTAAAGGGAGGAATCGGCTCAAATCAAGCCGCTCGAGTGCGTGTGTGCATTTGTTTTGTCATGGGTTTCTTTTACGTTGCAACAGTAACCCATGACAAAACAAACCTCTGCTAAAATCAAAAACACAGTGAAATTGTTAACACAAGGTTAATGACAATGTCAAAAGATGCTTTGCTGGAATTACAACATGTGCAACAGGTCAAACGGAGTCGGAAGATAAAGGTTGAGTGGATTGTCATGCGTCATTTCCCCTTCACATGTGAAAAGTGTTGTGAGGAACCAAAGTGTGAAAGGAGAATACCAGAAACACTTGATTTTAAGCTCCCTCTGGTGCTGTTTTTTATTATTATTATTATTATTATTACTATTATTTCATTTTTTAAGATTTTTTCCCCCTTCGTTGGAATGGCACCAATTTTGGAAAAGGTTTTGGCATTGCTATGTGAACACAAAAAATCATGGACATAATTTAAAAAGGTTAAATGGTCCAGAAAAAATAGTCACACTTGTACTGTTCATGGTCAAAAATGAATGCATTGGAAATGAATGGGAAGCGAATTTCATCTAATGGAAGTATTTGGTACTGCGGCCAATCAAAATGAAAACTCATTTTTTGAGATATCAACCTCAAATTTGAAACATAATTTGTTAAGATTTATGGCTTTGATTTACAAACATGTTTTGGAAAATATAAATTTCAGAAAAAATTTAAAAATAGTTTGTGCATTTTTCATAATATTTTTTTGTTTCACTTTTTTATAACTTTTTCCCTTCGGCAATAATCTGTCAAGTGTGTTCTTTAAAAAGAGATCAAACTTAAAAGAGCATTTAAGATTTACGACAGTTTAAGTAGGAAATTTTATTTTCAGGTCTATGCTTAAAAAGTGGTTAACAGGTAGTAAATGTATCATAACTATTAAATATAAATATAATTTAGTACCATGAAAGTCCCCTAAAAATACAAAATATTAAATAAAAAACATCACTGAACTAAAATATTGTACATGCACTTCATTTAAATAAATAAATAAATAAATACAATCAGTAATTTTGGAGCACCACTTGGACAGCACCAGAAGGCTAAAAAAAATTAATTTATGAAATCAAAACATCATTATGGAAAGGTCATTGCTCTGAATTGCATAATACCTATCATATTTTACCACCAGAAACCTACTGGTTTATAAAAAAATTTCTTTTTCTTTTCTTTTTTCTTTTTTTTTTTTTTGAAAAACAGGACTTTTCTGTCCTGGTCATCACACAATGGTTGTAGACCCAGTCGAAATGATAGCTACGAGGAACACAGTTATTAAACAAACCCATACTATCGATAGTATAGAGCAGGAGTCATGGCGTGTGCACCACGGTTAGTGGAGGTGAAAGGGGAGAGGGGTAGACTGAAGGAAAGATGCGGGTGGGCTGCTGACCCTGGACCGGTGAAATACCGACCTGACAGACTGTTGCTCCGATCTGAGCTGTTGTGGGAGCTGGTGGTGCTGAAATCCTGTGATTGGTTGTGCGGCATTCTATTAGACAATCCGTCAGCCAATCGGTAGTCAGGAATGAAAAGGAGTGCTAGTGGAGGCGAAGGGCAAAAAAGTGGCATCAGGTGGAGGGCAAGATGGCACAAGCGCATGCAAGGACGTGCAGTTAGAGCAACAAGCAAAGCACTGATCTCACACACAACTCCTATTTAAAAATCCTATTCTTTTCCTGTTTTAACAATGCTTAGACTGAATACTTGAACATTTAAAAATAAATTAAAATAAAATGAAATGATTAAAATTATTATTTTAAAATAAATACAATTCAAATTAAAGTTTTTAAATGTATTATTTATTATATATGTATTACTATATGTACACATATGTATATATATGTATAACTATATAAATGTATTACTACTAATAATTTTAAATTATTAATATTAAAATGAAAATTCTATAAAAATAAATGTAAAATATAATATAATTAATATATTATAATCTGCATTAATTTCTTTCTGTATTTTTTTCTGCATTAATTTCTTTCTGTATATTTATTTATTTCGGTCAGGATGCTGCCTATTTAGGTAGCAGACAGTATGGCAGCTCACTAGGCTCTGGAACAGAGCCCTAATTGCTTTAAAATCTCTCAATTTGTCTAGTTTCTTTGGAAAGTGTCTCATTCAGAGGTTAACAACATACATTAGTGCTAATTTTCCTGGAATTAATTCTATTTGTTGGCAAGTTAACCAGTTCATAGAAACATTTATACTTGTGATTTACAGTAATTTCATAGTTAGAGGTTTATTCAAGTCCAAATGAAAGCGGAAATGGTTTTTAATTGCGTTAAGGAACATCTACAATTTATGATTCTGCTCAACTGCAGAGAATAAGTTCATTAATATGGATAGTAGTACTTTTTTGATCAAAAAAAGCAGAGTGCATTTGTCTAAAAGCTTTTCAAAATAGAATAAATCTTGGCTAATGACGTTACATACTTTTAGCCCAAAGACAATTTAAATAATAAATGCGGTTGGTCGGAAACACATTCAAGGGTCATGGATTTTGTTATAGGCCAATGATACACAGTCTTATTGTTCCTGAATGTCAGAAAAATGCAACATTAATACAATGATGGTCAAATTAACACTGATACAAACCTCAGGCAATATCCAGAAATAGAGCAACTGGCTTTGTTTCAAAAGATTTTGGACGCAAATAAAACGCACAAACAAGTTCTCTTTCTCTCTCTCTCTCTCTCTCTCACACACACACACACACACACACACACACACACACAGACCCGCGGCCCTTCAGCCCGACTCACTGTTGTTGCAGGAGTTCTTGTCTGGCAGTGAGTAGCCCAGATTGGCCATTTCCTGCTTGGCCTGTAGGGAGGTCTTCCACTGGGCCTCGGGCAGATCGACGGCCAGCTCGTGAATGCTGTTGGAATGGAGGATCTGGGTGGTGGCGTAGGGCGTGGCCTGGGAGGCGGGGCTTGGACTGCCGAATCCACCTTTGGTGGTGAAGTCGATGCTGCTGTAAATGGCTCCGTCTGAAAGCATGGTGCCCGTCTTATCGGCCTGGGCGCTGGGCATCACGTCTTAGTGGAACGGGAAGATGGAATGAAAGGAAGACAAACAAGATTGTGAGGTTAATATGGTGTTAGAGAAGAAGTTTGGGGAGAAGTGATATCAATTTTTCAAGAACAAAATATTTCAATGCATTTCAATTCAGTGCTCTTTAACAAAAAGTCTGATATATTTTTATTTTATTTTAAATAGTACATATTATTTATCTTCAGCTTCTAAGACAATTTTTACATTTTTGAATACCCCAAAAAATTCAAACACATATTCACACACAGAAATAATACTAAAACAATTCTGGAATTATGATATCATATTAACAAAAATCATTTTAATATAATAAATCACTAATAATAATAATAATAATAATAATAATAATAATAATAATAATAATAATAATAATAACAACAACAAGAAGTTGTTTTTAATACACTAAATTATTATTATTATTATTATTATTATTATTATTATTATTATACTTAGATAATGCTCAGATAATTATATATATATATATATATATATATACACACACACACACACACACACACACACACACACACACACAGATCATTATTATTATATTATTAGTATTTTAGACATTTTAATTAATATATTATTTACTACATACTATATTATAAATTACAGAAAGATATAGTTTAATCATACTGAAAGTTTGTGGATATGCAATATTTTTGGTGTGAACAGGCTTTTAGTTTCTTTTCATTATTTCTCCTTGACTCGCTGTTACTATATTCTCTTTGCATTTTTGTCTTTGCGCTTGTGAAGGAGGTAATAATTCTGTAACTCTACATGTGTGTGTATATATGTGTGTACTGAAGAGAAAATGATATACAGCAGCTGCATCTGCACTCAAGCTGCGGCTGTCCTTCACGACTCACTGCTCCACCACCATCTTCTCCTCACTCCCCCACCACCCCTCTCCTCCGCTATCGGCCCTTCTTCTGTCTGACAGTGGGTCAGAACCACAGCCATTAGTTTCAGCGTGACGGCAGGATGCGGGTGGCGATATAAGTCTGTCCCAGCGCATGATGAATAAATGTGTGCATCCAAAAACGGCCGATGCAATATGCATACAGGTGTTCATCTTATGGACAACACCAGGACACCCTGAATGAATCATCGCCCAGGAATATAAAAGGGGAAGAGGACATTTTCTTTCAAATGATGGTGAGAGCTTGCTTTTAACACTTTGAACTCTTGACTACAAACGACGATTTCACCAGTTTAATATGTCCTAAATTCCTAGCCAGTGCAGCAATGTGTCTGAGAGTCGATTTACCTCCACGGCCGAAGTTGTTGAGGTCGTTGGGTCCTCCAGAACCGCTGTTAACAGGCAGACTGGTGGCTGGCCAGGAGTCGGCGAGCCAGGGGTATCCCGAATCACTGGCATTCAACAGACCAGGACGACTGCGGGAACACAAACCATGCATGTGACACTTCATTCTCTAGATTCTGACTTTCCACAGTTTGAGCAACCAATTTCCATTACATGCCAACTCATTTGTGATTATTGGATATGGATTTGCCTGAAACAGACAGAGTAATTGCTCACTTATAAATTAAGCCTTGTGAGTGTATGAAAGTTTCATTCATAAGCTCTACACAGCAGTGCATGGAATTTTTATATGTATAATCAGCACAGAAATGTAAAAATGATAAAATTGATTGAAATTAAAAAATTACAACCTTAGTCATTTGCATGACATTTCCAGGCAGTTCTTTCTTTCTTTCTTCTTTCTATTTGATTTTTATTATTATTATTATTATTATTATTATTATTATGGGCTGAAGGTAAAATCTAATTTTATTTAAAAAAACTATCTGGGAAAAATACATATTATTATTATTATTATTATTATTATTCAATTACAAGATTACATTTATACGACTAAATACAGAATTTAATAATAATAATAATAATAATAATAATAATAATAATAAAAAATTGTTAATATTCTCATATTACTAGTACTACTACTGCTACCAGGGACGTGCACAGACATTTTTAGGGGCAGGGGCTCAAGTGGAAAAAAGGGCGCTTCTCCTATTTATTGTATTTTTTTTTCTAAACAAAACGTTAAATATATTAGGGGTGTGTGATATTGACAAAAAATATATCTCCTTATTTTCTTGGATTTTATCGATTATGATAATTAGATGATATTTTGTTGATATCTTAAGGACTACCGTGGACAGCTGACTCCTGAAATTTTTGATATTCTTCATATTCTGTGTGGTGATCAGTTCACAGCAGTGATAGAAATTAATCTTTTCCAATAATTTTAAATAGATTTTTACCTTTTAGGGCATTTTTACCTTTATATATATATATATATATATATATATATATATATATATATATATATATATATATATACATATATATATATATATATGTGTATATTATTATTATTATTTTTTTTTCTAAAAGTGTGTATCATCTTTTGAGTCAAATTCTTAAATTGAATCAGTCAGTTAGAATAATAACTCATTTGGGCTGTTACCAAGCAAATGAAATCAGTATTGACAAAATTAATCTTTGCAATGCAGAGAAAACACAGAAGCTGCATTAGAAAGGGCATTTAGATGCATTTACACACTGTTTAATGCAGGACATGAATGTATTTAACTTGCAGTTACAAATGCATTAATACTGTTTTGATATTTTAAACATAAAACGTTGATTACTGATATGTGAAATTATTTTAAAAAATGAAAAGATACTTTAAATGTGAAATTAAAACTGCCAGTAGGTGGCAGCAAGTCACTGTTAATAAGTGAGTCATTGCGATTGAACCGAATCATTTGAACGGTTGATTCATTCAGGAACAAAACGGCATCATTGCTCAGAGATGCAAATTGGAATTATATTTGTTGGCGGAATAGAGCAAAAACAGTCAATATTGTGTCTAAAACGTAAGTGTCTTATTATTAAATTCTTGTTTATTGAACTGTTGTATAAAATCAATATCACATTTGTAATCATGCTGCTTTTTGGTGTAAAAAAACACCAGTCTTCGTGCGATACTGATTAACTATACTAAATGATATAAATATACATTTCTGCCCCCATATCTTGAAATTTTTGATCATTCTAAATGCATTTAATAAACTGAATCATGCAGTGAAAGACCTACTGGTCTAACCTACAGCTTTGAGGCACAGGTATAGCTTAGTCTTTTGTTCATCACCACTCACCTCCACACCAAGACAAACACATCTGGAAAGGGAGGGAGGGCTTCACTTCTGCGGCTCTCTGCCTGTCAGTGATGTGTGCATGCCGATCAATGTGTGCTACACTGCTGTGCTGCGTGGAGACGCGGAGGGGAGAAAGTCTCAACATTTCCTGACCTGATATTTAGATTTTTTATTTGTTTGACAAGGAAGAATGCGCGCACACAGAAACACACACACGCACACACATATACATATATTCATTTACTTAAAAAAAAAAAAAAAAAAGGGCACCCCAGAAAAAAGGGCACTTTCTCTCGAGGAAGAAAATGGGCAGGTGCTCAAGCCCCCTTTGATGTCTATGTGTGCACGTGCCTGACTACTACTACTACTATTAGTAGTAGTATTATTATATTTGCTAATAATGCTCAGATAATTATGGGATTATGAAATGTTGGTGTCTGAGTCAGTGTAAAATTATATTATATATTATATATATTAATGGGTTTATAAATTATTACATACATTTATATATGTAATGTAATTTATACAAGAACAACAACAACAATATTATTATTATTATTATTATTATTATTATTATTAATACTAATATTAATACTACTACTACTACTACTATTATTAATAATAATACGCAACTTAAAGTATCTCTTAAATGACCAATAGATGTGTAGCGGTGTACAAATGTGATTTTATAAATATTTGTGTAAAAACTTAAAGACATCAATTTGTATAGGTTCAGTAAGGTATAGCAAAATAATAGAAACAGACCAAGAATGCATTGGAACTAAAGTTTAAAATACAGCAGAACAAAGTTTTGTGAGTCTGTTCTTCATCTGGCTGTCTCAATCTAATATTTTCCAGCAGGATTGGAAAAAAATAATGAATTAAACACGTGACAGAAATCTGCAGGGAGTCCAAATAAAGACATAACACAAACAAATGATGTGTATGACGTTCTCATGGCATCTCCTTTCAACAGAAAATGCTTATTTTTGTAGGATTTTCCTAATGATTACCACATTTTCCAATGTAGCATCTATTTTTATTTGATAAAACATTGGTAGTGTAGCAGGGCCCACTCAATATCTGAGAGACTTTTATTTTTACTTTTTTCCATTTAAACCTGGAAATTCTCAGAAAGCTTTAGGATTTTAAACAAAGACAGTATTTTTCATTGCTGTGTAAGAAAACACACAAAGCGAACACCCTTCCATACATGCCAACACACACCCTCAGTTAACAGATCACCCTCACTATAATACACCATATTCAGCTCAGCGAACTTCTGTGCTTTACAACACACTCCTCCACATCTGACAACCACGCGTATGTGTACGAGCTCACACATAGGAGGTTTGATTTAACAGGTGTTGTGTGTCTTCCCAAGGGTGTGTGTGGCGAAAAGGCATCATTAAGACTTTAAGCTGTCATGGGTGAGTGCTGTGGGCCATTACCACCACTTCACTGTGCAATCACCTCGCTGATGCTTGTTGCCATGGGCAACAGATGCTGAGGAGAGCTTGTGTTTTTACCCCCATCCCTTCATTTGTGCTGCTAAAGCCACACTCCCACTATAAAAATGGCTGTTTTTTTCTCTCTCTTCAGAATGAGCGTAGATGGAAATAAAGAGCCACTGGTTGAGGAAGGCTGGGAATGTAACAATAGAGGAATGGAGAACGAGTGGAAAGATGGATGAATAAAGCGCTCAAGGACTCCTTAATTTTTCGGCCCACATCTCTGTATTTCGCCTTTCATCATTGTTAGATTAGCAATTTGTGGTCATGGTCGTGGAGACAGACCAATGTCAGTGCAAACGGGAGATTCTGAAAGAACACAAAGACATGAGCGCAAACCAAAAGACATTTTTAAAAGCAAGTCAGTACACTCAGCGGCCATCTTGGTAATGAATTTATGCACTCACATGTTGTTCCAAATAATAATAATAATAATACTAACAACAACAACAACAACAATAATAGATATTGCTATAATAAATAAATAAATAAATAAATAAATAAATACTTTTCTAAAGATTGAAATTATAATTAAGTCACTAATAATAATTAAGTCACCAACCATATGTTGTTCAAATAAATAAATAAATAAATAAATAAATAGTTTTTATATTATAAATATACACATAGTTAACTATTAATTATTAATTAAATATGAATTATTAATTAAATATTAATTAATTCAATAGTTTTAGTTGTTTAATTGTTAATTATAATTCAGTAATAATAATAATAATAATAATAATAATAATAATAATAATAATAATAATAAATTATTACACAAATAAATAAACAAATCAACAAACAAACAAATAAATAAATAATGTTCATAATCCATTATGGCAAGCAAGCCAGCAAGCAAATAAATAAATAAACAACTAAATAAATAAATACATAAAGTTATTATAAATTAGAAATAATTAATTATTAATTAAATATTAATCAAATATTTCATACGTTTTAGGTGTTTAATTAGTTCATTGTTTAATTGTAATTCAGTCATTAAATAATAATAATAATAATAATAAATAAATAAATCAACAAACAAACAAATAACGTTCATGATCCATTATGGAAAGTCAGTAAACAAACAAACAAACAAACAAGGTTTAGCTAATACACCTTCTTACAGTGCTATTCTGTTTAACCAGGAATATATTTATATTAAAAAAAAAAAGTAAATTAATTTTCAACTTGGAGTTTGTATAAACAAAAACAAAAAACAAATAATAAACACAGGTATGCACTTAAAAGTCTATGGGGCGGGTGTACATGCATATTAAACCTATAATATAACTTTGTAACGTATACTTAACTTTAAACACAGCTTAAAAAAGGCTTCATTTCTGACAGCTGCCATTTTAAGAGTTGTAATATCTCCTATTCATCTGACCTTGTTTGCCTGGTGTACAGTCTCTGACACAAACATGCTCATCCAAAGACTCAAGCGCAGGTGTGCATCAACACACCCGTCGTCTTTGTCTCTTTTCTTTCTCCATTTCACCATGACTTTCTCTCTCGTCTCCTCTCACTCCTGCTCTCTGTGGAAGTACATTTGCCCTGAGGTGGCTCGTCTCCCCCAGGCTGGGGAACAGTGTGTGGTTTTCTGAAGCCGGGGGCAATATACCGGTAATGGCAGTGTAGCAGCCCGGCGCTCGCTAAGCCACAGGTTTTAATAAGAACCAGTGGAGCCTGAATGGAGGGTCTCGGTCTGAGGAGGCGGGGGTCCTGACAGACTAAGCACCCCCTGATGTGGCAGCTGAATGCCAAAACAGGCCCTCAGGGGGGACGAGTCATTCAAATTGATGGTTCCTCCTCAGACACGTTTACTTCTTATAGGGTAATACGTCGAGGACTACTCAAACCTTCCCCCTCCGCCTCTGCTTTTCTTCTGTCTGAAAAACAATCCTGCGCTCTCCTCACCTCCAACCGAAATGCTCTTTCCTACCTGTTCACAATCAGATCCTCTCTCTACCTTTGCTGTTTTGGTTTTGTTTGGCCCTCAGGTGATCTTTATGAGATACTTTTCTTTCTCTCAATCTGTTTTTCAAGTGTTTTTCTCCTTCCATATTTAAAAACAAAATAAATAAATAACAATTTATTTTAAAGAAATGTTACTGTCTTTGAAATAAATGTGCATGTCATTTCAAATGAATTTTTTTTTTTTGTTCATGTTTGATCAAAATGTATTATGGAAGACTGTTTCTGCCTCAAAGTAAGAAAAAAAAAATGAAGCAACTGCTTTTATTTCTCATAATTGTGACTAAGTATGACTGTATTTTAATTTATTTTTAATTAAAAAAAAGTTTTATTTATTATTTAGGGAAAAAAATCCTTGTTATGTTACTTTAAAGGAAAAATTATTTCTTTCATATTTCATCAAAATATTGTATGACTGCATTTTCTTCTTTACTTTTAATTTATATTTTTATATTTATTTTTAATTTTTTTAATTTGTTATTTTAAAGGGAAAATCGTTTTCATTCATGTTTCATTAAATACATTTCTGTTGCTCCAGAATAAGACAAATGAAGTATTTGTTATTTCATTTCTCATAACTGTGACTTTCTGTATGACTGCATTTTCTTACTTTTTTTAAAAAAAATTTTTTTTAATTTTTTTATATATATTTTACATTCATTATGTTAAAGGAATAATGTAATTTTTCCTTATGTTATTTTAAAGGAAAAATGGTTTTCATGTTTCATCAGCTCCAGAGTAAGAAAAATGAAGTAACTGTAACTTTATGTCTCTTAAATGTGACTTTAAGTATGACTTCTTTTTTCTTATTTACTTTTAATTTATTTTTACATTTTTACATTGTATATACACACACACACACACACATACACACACTATATATATATATATATATATATATATATTTTTTTTTTTTATTATTATTTTTTTTTTTTTTTTACATTTTTTCCCTCCAAGGCAGAAACAGGCTCACTTAATAACTTTATCCATCTCTGAAACAACCTTTCTTCTGACGTTCCTTTGTATCTGACATTTTATGTGGGCAGGGAATATTAACCAATAATATCATAGTCTTACATTTCACAATCAAATTAAAATCTGCCAAATACTGTAACAGCAAACCCAAGTAAAATACATATTTTTTCCTACTAGTTAATAATTCATTAATATATACAAATGTCCATGTAGTTACTGTACCTTACACTACCCAGTACTTTCTTGGGTAAGTACACTAAGTACAGGTACAGTAAAATAAAGTGTAACCCAAAATTGTTAAAATAACCAACAGAGTAAAGGGTTTCCGTTTAGGCTAAACGTGTAGGGAATGCAATTTCCTTCAAACTGAAGAGTTGGTAAATTGAGCTGGCCAGAGAAAAATGGAGGTTTCATGAGTTTGATTTTGATTTCTCTGCTAAACATCCACACACACATGCACAGAGTCGCAGCCAGTCCTCACAGGGAGCATTTGTAAGTGTGGGTGATGATGATGTTGACTGTGGTAACGGCGGCTCTGTCCTTGCATTCATCTTCTCCCGTGCGAGATGATTAGATTGTGAAATATCGTTTTAGTGGGCATATTTCTGCTCTGCAAATCACCGGAAGCGGGGCCAGGGGCCTCATCCCAGCCCTGACACCCAGCCCTGAATCCCTCTCCTCAGACAGCTAGAGCGCACTGTGGCCTTGAGACCAAAGAGATTTGATTTGGCTCCATTTTTCCCTGCCACGCTCCTAGACACACGCGCAACTGTGAAATACAACCTCGCAGCGCGTCTGTGAGCATCGTCGTAAACAAGCCGAGTGAGCAATATTAATCCCAATCCTACTTCATAAATCAGCCGGGCTTTACAAGCCCACACGCCCTCCAATACAGCCGCAGAAAGAGCGAGCGCCAGAGAGACACAACTAAAAGCCTGCACATTAAATTACGCTTAAGGCATGCCGAAACATGCATTTGCTTTTCAGATTTACATTGGCTGGAGGATGCTGCAGCTTACTTTGAGCACAGTGAAAATCCAATACACATACAAACATGTTCATATAAAATATAGATCTGAAAGAAAGGAAGGAAAGGAATAAAGTGCCTTGAAAAAATAACAGAAGGAAAAATGCAGCCAAGAAAGAAACGTGGGTAATGGCACTTTAAATATATATAATTTGAATATCTTACTGATTACATTAATTAAAATAATACAATATAAATTAGAAACAATTAGAAATGTATAATTTGAATAGCTTACTTTTTACATCAAAACAGTACATAATAATAATACATAATAAAACTACTATTATTATATACAATTAATATATGATAATATCAATATAATAGAAATAAAAGAGAAATATCTCTTAATATTTGTTATATATATATATATATATATATATATATATATATATATATACACACACATACACATACATACATACATACACTGTATATATAATTTCTATAGATAATTTATTATTTTATTATTTTGTTTAATGTAAGCTATAAGCTATTCAAATTATAAATAAATTATATATAGGATGGAAGGAAGGGACAGAGAAGAGAAGAAAAGAAAAGAAAAGAAAAGAAAAGAAAAGAAAAATAAATAAAAAGAGAAATGGCAGAAGAAAATGAAGGAATTTGGAAGTCAAGAAAGAAAGAAAAAATAAGTAAAGTGGTACATAAAGAAATGAATGTAAAAAATGCAATTCAAAAATTAATTAAGAAAAAAACAGTGTAAGAAAATGAAAGCATGTAAGAAAAAACAATCTGCCATTATCAGTTTCCATCAGTTCAAGGCCTGACCAATATGCCGCCTATTCATCTTCCATGAATCATTTATTCTGTGATCGATTAAGCGTAATTGTTCAGTACGAGCAATTTGGCAGCATGAGGAGCTGCAGAAACAGACGCGGCTTCATTTGCTATCGTCTAATTAATGCAATAAACAAAGACTGTAACAAATGAACACATTCTCCCAGCATCTCTCCAGGAACTTTAGACAAGGGGATTCACTGCAGAAGACAGATCAAGTGTTCTGATGCATGTAGAGCACCTTCACAGCATAAACCCACCTAAACGTGCAGAAGATTTCAATAAAACTTCCTATGAAGCATGTATACTGTATATAATGCATTATATTACAGTCCTGGATGTTGACTGGTCAATACATAATATAAAATATACAATACAGTAACAGTTAAGATGTGGAACACCTGTTCACTGTCACTGCATTGCATTCAGCTATTATTTACATATAATATTCCAATATAAATTTGAATTTGTTCAATAAAATAATGTGTAAACAACAATTTGTGACATTATTATTTTTAATATAAAAATTATAAAATATTTACAAATTATATTTATTAAAAAAAATAACATTACAGATATAATTATTATGATTGTTATTATAAAATTATTATTATTATTATTAGTAGTAGCAGTAGTAGTTTAAATGGGTTAAAATATCAGTAATTTTTTGACAAAAAAGTAATTTACTTCATAAAAGCAATAAAACATGGTAAAATGTATTTTTTTTTTTTTTTACTATATTGAAATTATTATAAAAGGTATCCTTAATGCATTCATAATTCAACAAATATATAATAAGATATGATATATGATATGATATATATATATATATATATAATATGCTTAAATGGAGAAGAATTAGGCATTGTGGATAGCTTTATAATGCATTTTATACACAGACCTCATCCATAATGTCTGTCTTAATTCAGATCTACAGAGGTAAGTGCTTATCTCTGATCTCTAGGGTGTTATACAGCTAAAGACAAGGTATCACTATTAAAAAAAAAAAAAAATTCAACTGGACGTCCTCTTTGATTAGATAGGAGACCCATGGGATCTGGAATAGAATCTTCAAATCAATCAGCAGAACTTGACTTCCTGCAGGGGGAATCACGTGACACTGCTGCGGCTTTAATTCCAGCTACTCAAACACCTTCAATCTATTGCGGCAGAGACAATGAGAAGACGTGTGGGTGTGTGGAATTAATACAGAAAAACTGGATTTGGTGTGTCAGGTGTGATAAAAGACACCTGGACACTAAAAAGACAGACCTTCTACTCCTGTCCAGCAGGTAACTGGTTTCATTCAAACGAACCCTTACTCTCCTTTCCACTCCCTAAAAAACCGAGGCCCACCGAAAGATTCCGGAAGGGTTAGTCTAGCCTCTCCCTGGGGTAATTATTTTTACATTATTACACATGCTCATATTCCAGCCGCCCAGCTGAGGTGACAGGCAAATTTATCACTGCGGGGGTCCGTGCAGGCAGCGGGGATGAAGGGGGGCTGACAAATGATAAAATAAAACCCCTCTCTGCTTAAATTGTTCCTGCTAATTCTTTTTGGGGGGTGAGATTTATGAGCGGCTAGCCGTCCGTGAAGGGAGGTGTGTGGAGATTTGTGTGTGTACGTACAGTATGTGTGTGTGTGGTGTGTTTTTGACAGGATGCAGGATACACAAACAGGCAGATCTCATTTTTTCATCCATCAGTCACATGGTGATATCAGAGCGAGCTTGATGTATAAACACACACTTGCTGTGGGTGAATGCTGTAGTTTGATCTGTTGATAAAACTGGGTGCTCATGAGTAGCGATACATACAGGAATGCACATAAAAGCTATCTATAATCTAAATCTATTAAATTATAATATTATATTATAATTTAATAAATTTGAATTTAAATTATAATTTAATGATATTTATATATATTTAAATAAATATTATTAGGTGATGTAGATATTATAAGTTTGTTATTATTTTGATGTAACATTTAATTTCAGTTATCTATTTTTTTTAATGAAATCATAATATTATATATTATGTTAACTTAAAATAATTATATAAATACAATTATATTATAATTTATATAAAATATCCAAGTTTATCATTTTATTTTGGTTATCACATTTTTTAATTAAATCACAATATTTCGTATTATGGTAATTTAAAATAATTATATAAATGCAATACAATACAATACAGTTATATTATATTACATTATATTATATTGAAACATAATACTATACATTGTTAACTTAAAATAATTATATAAATACAATCACATAATTTATAAAATAAATCTAAGTTTATTATCTATTTTAATTTAATATAATTAATTTATTTTCAGTTATATATTTTTTTAATTAAATCAAAATTTAAATTTTGATGTAACATTTAATTTCAGTTATCAATTTTTTTAAATTAAATCATAATAAATTATGTTAACTTAAAATAATTATACAATTATAATTTACATAAAATATCCACGTTTATAATTTAAATTTAATGTAATATAATTCATTTAATTCCAGTTAAATGAATTTAAATTAAATCAAAATATTTTACATTATGTTAATTTAAAATAATTATATAAATACAATACAATACAATAATATAATATTATATTAAGTTATATTATATTATAATTATATATTATGTTAACTTAAAATAAATATATAAATACAATTATATAATAATTTATAAAAAAATCTAAGTTTATCATCTATTTTAATGTAATATAATTAATTTCAGTTATCTAAATTTTTTAATTAAATCAAAATATTATATATTATGTTAACTTAAAGTATTTATATAAATACAATTATAGTGTATTAAAATTTATATAAAACATTACTAAATGATATATTATAAAATATAAAATATTGTCTTCATCACTGATATAAATCCCACTAGGGTCACTGAACTCCCACAAAGTCTTGCGAATCAACAATACGTCTGGTTGAATTATTTATTTATATTCGAAAGAACCCTGTTTTAATGGTTATGCAAAGCATTGTTCCGCATTGATGGACTCTACTGTGACTTTTAGAAGGTTAATCAAGCTGTTGACCCATTAAAATCGGTTGTGTGTCGCAAGAACCCTCACGGAAACCTATAGGAACAACCTTTCAATAACTCTCGTCCACAGCGTCTCTTAAGATGAATTTCTAACAGTGCGGCGATGGCGTGAACCCTTAAAAGTGGAGTACGGACTGGAAGACGACTGCCTTGTAGAGGATAATGGTTTTGATGACCTTCCAGGGGATGATGGACAGAATATGAATGAGGTTTGGAATTGAGGGGCTGGTCTTTGAAGGTTAAAGGCAGGTGATTGGCACAAAGATAATAACTAGTGCTGTTTTGTGGCATGCCGAAGAAAAACAAGGGGAAACGAGAGAGCGGATGACAGGAATCTTACCTCCCGTTGCTCATCAAGCCTCCATCAACACGCTGGAACGTCACTGGGGTCAGAAAAAGGGTAGAAAACAGAGAGAGAGAGAAAAAGAGAAAGAGACTGAGTCATCATAGCAAAATCAATCTCTTCTGCATCATTCTCACTATAATTTACATTTTTAAACATGATTCCAAATTAAACAGCTGGAACTGATTAAGAAATGAAGAAGTCTCCATATATGTGTCACTGAAATCTTTCACGAGTGACTAAATTGTTCAGAGTGCGCTGTAAATGAACATGCAGAATGAAATTATGAAATCAAAGCATTTTTGTCATTTTATCTCCATAACTTCCTATTTTCTCTTGGTTTTGCCTCAATATTCTTGCCAAAAGAAAGTGATTTACATAAAAAGTGTGCAAAAAGAAAGATGGATTACTGATGAAAGGGAAACTTAATCAGGTGTCCATATTTGAAAACACTTTCTTCCAAAGCTTTTGTCCATTTAGTGAATGTCAATGGGGTGTAAAACTATACTGAACCCCATTGGCCTTTTTGTATGAAAAAACACTGATGCAATTTTTTTTTTTTTATCTTTTTTTGTGTTCCGCAGAATAATAATAATAAAAAAATGCATACAGATTTGGAATGACATGAAGGTGAGTAAATGAATAAAGAAATGTTCCCTTTAAGAATGTCCAAGTATACACACTTATTTAACAAATATCACATTAAGTAATCCAGAGTGACTCTTGGTCCGTTTATACACCCTGCAGAGAATCTGAATTAGATCAGTGACATTTTCTCTCCACTGTTAACAATCCATCACCTCTTCTGTCAAACAGACAGTCCAAACATTAAACTTGATGAATGCTACCCTGCGTCCGTCTCTCCTCTGGGCCTGCTGTTTGTTGGGTTTATTTGCATTCACTGCTAATTCCAGAATCTGGCATTTCAGTAAATTGAGAACAAACACTGAAGGTATTTTCTCTCCCCAAGGGACTCGTTTTATGTGGCACTATGTGTGTGTGCGGGTCTGTTAAGTGCCTATCTACAATAGGACACATTGCTGGCGCTTTGATGTGGCCCGTAGACTGGCGCTGGTCTCAGCTTTAGGCTGAGCTCCAGATAAGCACTCTCTCCAATATGAAAACTGATTACTCCTCTTTAATAAGCATTTACTGCGGCACGACAAAATCGCCCTTATAAAAATTCCATCAAATCCTTCCTTCCCGTCCAAGCACAACTTGATTTAGCCTCGCGGCGATGACAGGTTTAAAGCAGGAAAGTGGGTGTTTGTGTGAACAGGTGTATTCGCTTTTACCTCTTACACCCAACTGCCGATTAAACACACACACACACATATATACAAACAAAAACGCCTTGATGCAAACATCCCATCGTAGCGGAATCGGCTGTCTTTCTTTGTTCTATAAACCCTGAAACGTTCGTATGATTTGCAGGGAACCGTGATAATGAGAAGACGACAATTTGGCTCCAGGAAACAAGAATAAACCAACGATTTTCACTCAGTGCAAGAAGCTGCCCTCGCTAGCATGGGCCGCTGCCTTCGCAAGCGTCATGCATATGGGGTCTGGCATGCCGGTAATGCATCTGAACACCACACTTATCTGCTCGGCACATGGGACCAAGAAACCAAGAAAGATGTGGGCCCCTGGGAGCCGGCAACCTTGAAGCCCACTCAAGCAGTGGTGAGGAGAGACCACTGGAGTGCATTAAAACGAAGTCGAGGGATATCGAGGCCATAAGACTTGGACAGCTGACTGTTACGCTCTTATCTTTGGGGAAAAGTGGAGTGCGGCGGTGTCCGCTTTTGCAGGGAGACTGATTTCATCAGTAATGAAGTTTGGAGCGAAACCCTCCTACAAGATAAAAGCACACCTCAATCCACACACAATCCCCGAGAGACGTGGAGGGAACCTGGGCTTGCTGAGTGAATTTTTTGCTTTTTTTGTGTTATCAATTCACAGTGTGATTGTGGCCGACCGTATGACTGGATCAGGTCATCATTGGTTAACCTCTGGTAGGCCTGCGAATCTTCTATATATCACGTAACTTGCGGACAAACCAACCATTGAATTACAAACATTTCTCTGCTATTGTGAGCAAAGCAGAAAATCAATGGCAGCGTGACCGTATTTCAGAATGGGATGATATTTGATGGACAGAAAATCATGAGACTGGTGGCAATATGGCTGTGTTCGGAATGGTAAACTCTTCTTACAATTTTCTACAATATATAGTATAAATACTATATTTACTAAAAGGTATAACAATGCGAGCTTCACTAGGTACAATATCCCTCAATGCAATGCATCCAATCATCTAATATCAACCGTCTCTTTTTTGCTAACAAATCGATGCCAAGTGTTAAGACAATTTGTGTAAAAAATAAATTAAATATAATAAAAAATTTAACTTTAAGATAATATAAGACATTAATATATATACAAACAACATATAAATTTAAATTGTTTTATTTATTTTTGCATTATTATTTATTTTTGATCATATATGTGACCCTGGACCACAAAACCATAAGAGTAAATTTTTTTTAATTGCGATGTATACATCATCTGAAAGCTGAATAAATAAGCTTTCCATTGATGTATGGTTTGTTAGGAAAATATTTGGCCGAGATACAACTATTTGAAAATCTGGAATCTGAGGGTGCAAAAAAAAAAAAAAAATTAAATATTGAGAAAATCGCCTTAAAAAGTTGTCCAAATGAAGTCCTTAGCAATGCATATTACTAATCAAAAATTAAGTTTTTATATATTTACAGTAGGAAATTTACAAAATATCTTCATGGAACATGATCTTTACTTAATATCCTAATGATTTTGGCATAAAAGAAAAATTAATAATTTTGACCCATACAATGTATTGTTGGCTATTGCTACAAATATATCTGAGCGACTTATGACTGTATGGTTTTGTGCTCCAGGGTCACATATAACAATAATTTAGCATAATACTAATATTTGAAATGCATACTATCATTCATTAACCCAAAATAAAATAAATTAAACCTAAATAGTAATATTTAAAAAAAAAAAAAAAAGATAATAAAAATGATAGAAGCACATACAATTACTAAAAAAATACAAATAAAAGTGAATAAAAATTTTAGAAAGACTATAACAGAATATAAATATTTATAAACAGTATACAGTGTGTACTAAATAGTATTCAGTAAGGTAGTATTCAACTCGGATAAAATCCAAATTTTTAAACCCAGATCTGTGTCCATAATTTCTATACTGGTTAAAAAAGAACATCTAGACGTGTATATAACAGGAGGGAAAGGAGAAAACCTTCAGAAAACATGTTGACAACCTCGTATGGAGGGAACAATTGATTCTCACATGTAAGTTTGTTCAAGCGGTTAATAACAAAGACAAGAATGAATCAAAGAGCGGAGAACTCAGGTAGAGAAGAAAAGCAATTCACAACACCTGCACAAACAAAAAGTCAGAAAGAGAGAACAGGAGAGTAAAAGGAATTTGAAGATGAGATGAAAAAACCACATGAAAATATCAGCACAGGTGACCACCACTGAAAAAAATGACCTGAAGAAAAGGACAAAGAAACACAAATGGAGAACTGCAGGATCTTGCAGCCCACAGATCTTCCACCTGACTCTGTTAGCATTCATAAAAATGGTGTTTATTCGCAGTCAACAAATCAATGTTTGCTACTTGTACTTTAGTTTGACCTTGAATGTTATCCTGTATCTTTAAATAATTAAATAAAATTATATGTTTATATATTTATATTACTTTTTAGAAAAATACAATAAAATAAAATAAATAAATGCACAATTTTTAGACTGTCTGTTTAGATCTGTCCGTAATTTGTGTTTGAGACCCTTAGAGCCAGATTTACTCCCTACTGTGCTGACAAAGTCAGGTGGGCATCATCTGAAGACCTGTGAGGTTGAATCATGGGAAGGGATACTTTATTGTGTAAAGAAAAGATAAATGCAGGAAGAAGAAATGGGGGTTTCGAAAAGACGGGACAAATGAACAGTACCTGCAGGGGTGAAGGTGAACGACTGAACTGCAAAAACAAGAAGACAGAGAAGAGTGTGTGTTAAAAAGCCTGCAGTGCTCAGTCGGGCTTTGGAAGGTTTGTGTGTTTCTGTGCGTGTGCATGATTATCCGCATGCATACTGGAGTGTGTTCAAAGGTTTGCGTTATGCCATCAGAATCAAGACAGCAAGACAGCAGCCAAAGGAATGAGACAGTCAGAAGACACACAAACACAATTAAAATAAAGTTTAAAAAACAAACAAAAACAAAACAAGAGTGTGTGTTAAGTGGCGTCTGGTGCTTTTAAATAGTAGGGAAGCACAGATATCACTTATCAATGGCAAAAGGTGTACTTTATTTATTTTATTTTTTTCATATCTGCAATGTTGCTTCTAAGCACAACTGAAGAGTGAAAGTACTTATAAAATAATAAATAATAGTTTCTTATCACACTGGAGTACTGACTTTGCTCACACAAGGAACAACCTCCCAACAATTCTTGTGCTTTTTGGGGATTTTTTCCCCCTGCTTTGTTACACTTGTGGAGTTACAGATCAAAAATGACTGGCCTCCAAAACATTGCATAAAAATTTCCCATTATGCTATACCATTACCAAATATTGGATTCAGTCTTTTTAGAAAGTTGTTTCTCTTCTTCGATTAGCACAGGTTTTGATCAAAGGCCTCATTGATATTAGCTTATACGCCACAGATTTTGAGTGAATATTGCCAACATTATCCACAAATAATGAATTTTTTTTTTTTTTTTCACTTAAAAACTGAGGTGCATAAGCTTAGATCAATGAAGCCTACAAGCAGTAGTTCCAAAAAGAAATACAAAACCTGTCTTAACTGAAAGAAAACATGTTGTCATTGAAAACTAAATCCAAGATTTGGTGATAATATAGCATAACGAGAGACTTACAATCCCATTTTTAAAAGGGGAACACATTAAATTAGGTAAAGAGTTTTCAACACAGCACAAGGGTTAATGTACATATCAATTTTTCAATTATTGGCCATTTACAGCAAAGTCCTGTACATTTACGAGCTTCAACAAATCATCATATAGCGAAAGCTGGGACAAAAACACATTGATTGAAAGCCAAAAATGTCCCATTCAAAAGCTTTAATAATACAAATAAGGACACAAAATGACACTTTAGAGCCTCTTATCCAATGAACATCACACTTAGCTTCATTAAAATAAATAGCACTGGAATCTGCCATAGATTCCCTGTAAAGCATGGGCACCATGGTTTAATTTGCTAAAATACTAACAATATTTGTATTATTTGTACTAAACAAGCATTTAGGGGATTTTGTGCTTCCCGTGCCATCTGAAAACAATCGCCACTGTGTGTAGCTCAAGTGGAACTGGTCTCTACCTGCATAATTGCTGAGACCCTTTCTCTTCTTTCTCCTCCAGTAGAGCCAGATGCTGAAGCCCATCAGAATGACCCAGCAGGCCCCTCCGATGCCCGCGATGAAGGCCGGCTGCTTCACCACATCCGTGATCTGCTCCGTGATGCTGTTGTTCCTGCTCATGATCACATCCCGGAAGTCTTTACCTACATGGACACACACACACACGCAAGAAAAAAAAAAAAACGCTATTTAGTAAACTGAAAATTATGGGTGAGTTTCTAAATTAGTTTAATAGCACGAGAAAACACTTGTGCTCCAGTGAACATCAGCACAGAATTTAATCAACTCAACTAGAGCGTTAAAAGCGCATCACCTTGATCTTTAGCGTTACTTCAGTGAACAGAACAGAAAAAAACTAAATGTTGTAAAAATAACACAAAACCATTTTTATAGCACATTTAATTTCCTTAATGTGATATTATTTCAGCTTTCATCAGAAATAATGTAAGACTTTATTATCTTTGAAGATTTGAATGGATGGAATCATGTTAGACTATATTGTTGGTTAATATTACTTAACCCTGCCCATATGTCCCACTTCAGCAAAAACATCAAATAAAAAAGTCAATAACTAACACGAAATGTTGTATAAATAACACAAAACGGCATTTACTGCACATTTAATTTCCTTAATGTGATATTATTTCATTATTCATCAGTAATAATGTAAGATGGGACATCTTTTATTATCCTTTAGGATTTGATTGGACGGAATCATGTTAGACTTAAGATTATTGGTTAATATTACTTAACCCCGCCCACATTCCCACCTCAGCAAAAAATATATAACAAAAAACTAAACAAAATAACACAAAATGTGTATAAATAACACAAAACTGTATTTACAGTACATTTAATTTCCTTAATTTGATATGAATTTAATATTCATCAGTAATAATGTCAGATGAGACTTGGTTAATACTATTTAATATAGCCCACATGTCCCACCTCAGCAAAAATATAAATTAACAAACTAAAATAAATAACACAAAATGTTGCATAAATAACACCAAACCACATTTACAGCACATTTAATTTCCTTAATGTGACATTATTTCAATATTTGGCAAAAATAATGTAAGGTGAGACTTTTCATGAGGTTTTTCATCCTTTAAAATTGGATTGGATGGAATCATAACTCTGCACACGTCCCACCTCAGCAAAAACATAAAATAAAAAAATGACAAAATGCTGTATAAAAAAACAAAAAACAGTATTTACAGTACACATTATTATCCTTTTGGATTTGATTGGATGGAATCATGTAAGACTTTAAAGATTATTGGTTAATATTATTTTAGCCAAAAAAAAAAAAAAAAATCCTCAGTTCAAAGGCAGAAAAAGTTGATAAAGTGTTATAAAAAACAATTTTTTTTCCCCTTTTGAAGTGATGAATTATTTCAGCACATGAATTATTTATAATAACAGAGATATTTACTATAGAGCCAAAAAAGACTCATTTTGATTTTTTATGTTGTTTTGTAGCCTTTTTTCAGCCTTTTTTACTTCAAAAGCTGGAAGGATACACACATACACACAAACTGCAGTCTTGATAAATAGTCTTTCAGCCCCTGGCTGTGCGTGAAGATGGATAGTGAGCTTGACATTTGGGAATAAGGGCATGTCACCGGCCAAATCATCACTTAAGGATCAAACCAGTCACAACCTGCTACAACTCACATAACTCAGACTGTAAACACCCAAAGACCTGGAAAAAAATCTGCGGCCCTGACCATGAGATTTAATTTTGATTCTGGTGACCCCGCTCAAAATAATCCAATGAATAGTGTTCTGACAATCACAGTTAAAGAGTAAATGCAGTGTGATAGTAAAGGTTATCGAAACCAAAAGATGTACCGTACCAATAATGATGGTTTGTGGTTCGCTCTTCACCCCCACCCCAGCGCTGGTGCTGGCGGCCACCTCCACCCGGTACTGGACCCCCGCCTGGAGACCCCCCACCACCACTGAGCGGATGGCTGCATCCACCGTCTTATTTACATGGAAACGGGTCTCGTTCCCTAAACACCAGATCTGAGAGAGAGAGAGAGAGAGAGAGAGAGAGAGAGAGAGAGAGAGAGAGAGAGAGAGAGAGAGAGAAAATAGCAAATTGTCTGTAAAAAGTCATTTTTTAATGATTGGGCCTCATTAACGAAAACAAATTTTGTGCAAATTACTCGTAAAACCATTTTTATGTAAATTTTTGCATTCAGTTCAGTACAGCTATTTATGTATGAAGGGATTTACAGACAATTTATAGAGAAATTTGTTATGCTTGTGTTTCATAAATGAGGCCCGTTTTGAACAAAAGTAAATAATGTAAACAGTCATCTAGTGTGTGCTTCTATCCAAAATGACTTACACTCATTATTTATTGAGTTTAGCCCCTTGAAACAACCTCAAATGTACTAAATGCTTAGGAAAAATGGAAAATATAATATAATATAATATAATATAATATAATATAATATAATATAATATAATTTTTCTGAGAATTGAGAGTGCAAGTTTATTTGGATTTTCCTCCCTATAAATATTACAGTAATTAAGTAATAAATAATAATTGCACAGAAAATTAAAATCTTCCTCTTTAAAATAATCAGAAAAATATAATATAATATAATATAATATAATATAATATAATATAATATAATATAATATAATAATCAGAATTAAAAGTGCAAATCTATTGGGGCATTTATTGCTGCATTTAGCCACATTAGTATTAACCATTAGTATTACACATACATATTACAGTAATTAAGTAATAAATAATAATTGCAATGATATTTAACATTTTTTTAATCTAATCTAATCTAATCTAATGTAATATAATATAATATAATATAATATAATATAATATAATATAATATAATATAATATAATAATATAACAGACTCTCAGAATTGAGAGTGCAAGTTTATTTGAATTTTTCCTCGGTACTGTAAATATTACCATAATTATGTAATAAATAAAAATTCCACAGAAAATTAAAATCTTCCTCTTTAAACTTATCAGAATTAAGAGTGCAAGTCTAATGGGACATTTATTGCTGCATTTAGCCACATTAGATCAAGTCGCACATGTTTGTTGGTGTTTCTGATGGAGTCACATGGTGTTTACCTTATATTCCTGGATGATGCCGTTCTGATGTTCTGCAGGAGGAGGGTCCCAGGAGATACTGATGGATGTGCTGTTCTGATTGCCCACCGTGAGGACCGTCACCTGCTGAGGAGGAGCACTGGGTGCTGGGATACAGAGAGAGAAACAGAAACACAGAGTTTTACTTCCATATAGCTTCCATGATGTTCTTCTACACTATTGACATTCCGGACTTTCCAGAAAAGATTTGAGGCTACAGCTGCCTCTGATTGTTTGGCAAGGATTTACTCAACACTCAACACTCCTGCCATGACACTCTCTCATTCTGTTTCCTCTGAAAGAGTCTGTTGTAAGTCACAGCATTAGCATTAAGCAGTCGATGTGTGTGTTGAGCTTTAAGACGTAAGACAGGTGGCCACGGGTGCACAAGTT